>MU105573.1:168686-618182 GCA_012274485.2 Sinapis alba | reverse complement strand
AATAGTAATATATTAGAAAGAGAGAAAAAATTGAAAGCAGAAAAAACAAACAGTACGGGAGAAAGAGGGGAGAGAGAGAGAGAAGAGAAGAAGGAATCAGTATCGAAGCATCTCAGCTTTCTTTCTCCGGTAAATGAAATCTCCGTCGATCCCCCGATGATGATGACGAACTTTTGACATTTCTTCATTACTCTCTTTTTCTCTCTCGGTGTGTGTAGAAGAAGGTTAGGTGAGAGAGGAGTTTTACTTAACACTTTACTGTACACCAAATCCCTAAAAAAAAAAAAAAGGAAAGGGTGCTTCGATGGAAATGTATGGCTCGCAATCTGCACATGGAGATGCTGACACCGGACTAGAAGGTCTCTTCTCTTCCTTCTTTTGATTCACATGTGTTTTCTTGTTAGTCTTAACTTATCATTCAATGTGCAGAATCGATGTGGCGATTAGGGTTGGGTAGTGAGACGTACCCAGAGAGAGCAGCTGCACCTGACTGTCCCTACTACATGCGTACTGGTGTCTGTGGTTACGGCACTCGATGCCGTTACAATCATCCTCCCGATCGTGCCACGGTTAACTCTTCCAACCCTTCTAGAAATTTTATCTCCTTTTTTTCTTTAAGAGGACTGATAATAAGCTTCCGTGGCCTATTCATCTTCCAACAACTTCTTAGACCGACAATGTAGTTTTAGGTTATGTAATAACAGTTTACAATCTCTATCTATTTGTAGGTTGAAGCAACTGTTAGAGCTACAGGGCAGTATCCAGAACGCATTGGTGAACCCCCATGTCAGGTAACCCCCTCCCGGTCATTCTCAATGTTCCAAGTTTTTTTCTTTTTTAATGTGATTGTCGAAATTGTAAAGTTTCGTTTTTCTTGGTAGTTTTATTTGAAAACTGGAACCTGTAAATTTGGGGCGTCATGCAAATTCAACCATCCAAGGAATGCTGGTGGATCCATGAGCCACGTTCCTCTCAATGTCTATGGATACCCTGTACGACAGGTATGCTTTTCTTTCCACCTTCACTCTTTCACTCTTTTAATACATACATGTATATATATCTTCCAATCAACGGTCGGTCTCTTTCTAGGGTGGTGAGAAAGAATGCTCCTATTATTTGAAAACGGGGCAGTGCAAATTTGGTATTACCTGTAAATTTCATCATCCTCAGCCTGCTGCTGCTGCAACACCACTGCCACCAGCATCTGCACCTCAGTTTTATCCATCGGTGCAACAGCAGCAGCAGCAGCACTCACTTATGCCTGGAGGAGCTCCATCCTCTAGCTTGAGAGTTGCCAGAACTCTTCTTCCCGGTTCTTATATGCAAGGCGCCTATGGTCCTATGCTATTAACCCCACCAGGGGTCCTTCCTATTCAAGGCTGGAGTCCTTACTCGGTCAGTAACCACCCTTCCTTCCTACATTATTTTTCTTCCTCTCTCTCTCTCTCTCTCTCTCTCTTAATTTTGATTTCCATCCAGGCACCTGTGAGCCCTGCTCTTTCTCCTGGGGCAACTTCTTTATACGGAGTTCCACAGCTCTCTTCCACCACTCCTTCCCTTCCCGGGGTTTATCCATCTCTGCCCTCTCCTACACATAGCTTTCCTGAGAGACCCGGTGAATTGGAGTGCCAGTACTATCTGAAAACAGGAGATTGTAAATTTGGAACATCTTGCAAGTTCCATCATCCTCGAGATCGGGTTCCACCAAGAGATAATTGTTCCCTCAGCCCCATTGGTCTTCCTCTACGCCCGGTAATATGCTCTTTCTATATATTTGCTGCATAGCGTAAAATGTGATAATATATAGTAACACTTGTGTTTCTTCTCTAACAGGGTGTGCAACCCTGCACTTTCTACATACAAAACGGTTTCTGTAAGTTTGGATCAACATGTAAATTTGATCATCCAGTGGGATACAATGCTTCTGCGTCCTCACTTGCTGATGCACCGGTGAGCTCTCTCTTGGGTGCTCTCGCAGTCGCCCCTCCTTCCTCGACAGGGCTCATAACTGGGGCTACAAGAAGCACATCTAACATCTCAGCAGGTTTGATATTCTCCCAGAACGGCGGCTCAATTCCATTCTCTGACCTACAACTCTCGAGCCAGACATCTCTTCCTCTAACAGGTAGCAGAATCACAAGACAAATCCGTCGATCCTTTTGAATTGATCGCTTCCAGAGAGAAAAGGGTACGCAGGCGCAGGACTCTGGATCATCTTTTGCAATTCTTAATCTATATCATTACTATTATTATTTATATAGAAGCATGTGATGTTAATTTATATATATAATCCCCGGACGTAAAAGACGCCTATTTGAGTATAAGAAGTAAGAACTGAGTGAGAATCGCATATATATATATATATATAAGGAAGTGTGTATATGTGCACATTTCTAAACAAAAGACAAAAAACAGGAAAAGAGTTTTTATTTGAGTGTATAATGTTTGTATAGATCTGTCTTGTCTACTTCTGCTTCAGTCAGACCCAACTGCGCGGCTGAGAAACATAAAAGATTGAGAATTGGTGACCACCTTTCTTGTGTTATATATTTGTAGTTGAATCCATGTGTGTTGTTCATTTGTTACTGCTTCACACATTAGATTATGTTTAGACTGAGGGTTGAACAAAAAAAAAGAAATGTTTAGATTGAGGAAAATGAACCTATGTTAAGTTTAGTTTACACAGAAAAAATTACTAGAATGTTATAGAAAAGTTGAGATATGACTAGAATAACATATATCTTTTAAAAATTACTAGAGTGTTTGTAGACCTCTAGTAAATTATAATTAAGACTTTTGGTTAGTTTATTTTAATTAAAATTATTTTTAAATAATAAATTTATGTCATTAATTACTATATTCATGTCATTAATAATTGTAATTATTTTAATCAAAAGAGAAGGAAGACAATAAATCGTCTTTCTAACTAAATTTCATGTTTTGAAAAAACTCCGACAAGTTTCATCATTCGTCGCTTAAACCCTAATCTTTTGAGTTGATATTGTTGTTTATCGTCCAAAATTCTCGAACTGTCTTCTCTGATAAGGCCTTCGCCGAAATCATCTTCTTCGTAAGTGTTTCTACGAAATCATCTTCACTGCAATCGTCCGAAATCATCTTCTCTGCTAAGTTTTTCGAGTTTGTGGTTGGATTTTAATTTATGTTGTGGCTGGGTTACTTTTCTTTTACGGCTGGTTTATATATGCAGTTGTGGCTGAGTTTTAATTTATGTTGTGGGTGAGTTACTTTTCTTTTATGGCTGATATAATGTAGTTGTGGCTTGGTTTTAATTTATGTTGTGGCTGGGATACTTTTCTTTTACGGCTGGTTTATATATGCAGTTGTGGCTGAGTTACCTCCCGCCAATCTCCAAAAATCTAACTATAAGAAGTGTGCATTTTGAGGAGAAAAGACAAATACATTAAAAACACACAAAAGTTGGCAATTGTGGGGTGTATTTATTTAAGTTTGTTTGTGATTTGATATCCATATTTGTACAATCTAATTTTTTTTACAGATCTGAGTGAAAGAGAAGATTGAATAAGAAGAGAATGAAGGATACAAAAAGAAGTGACGGATTCAGAAGAGACGACATAGAAGAGTTCAATGAAAGCTTGGAGACATGGAGGAGTTATCACCAGAATGATGCAGAAAACTTATATTTTTGGTTTTCTATGTAAGAAACATAACTCACCCATGTATTTTGTATTTGACTTATGCTATGTTTACACAACTCATCTGTGTTGTTTATATATTTCAGCCGTGTCGTTTATATAACGCAATCATACTTCAAACATACCCTAAAATCAGAAAATGTTTATATAACTCAGTCGTGTCGTTTAGATAACCCAGCCGTATCGTTTATATAACTCAGCCATACCTCAAACATACCCTAAAACCGGAAAACTGAATTCAAGTACTTTAAAAAGTTATATTGAAGATCACCTTATCAATATCAAGTGAATATAAATCAACTTAATGTGTATAGTTTCTTAAATTTTCAAGTTAAGACTTTAACTTGATCTTGAGATATATGTTCTCTTACAATCACTTATACAATTCTACTTACAAGACTCTAACTTTAATATATATGATTTTAAGATAATGTATTAAAGTTAAGATGTATCAATAAAATGACATATAAATTTATTAAAGTTAAGTTATACATGCTTAAAATTTCTAAAAATAATGTGAATTTATTTAACTAAAGAAAGTTATATTCCATAAAAGGTGCATTTATAAAAAAGATTTTTTTGATCTAGATATTTATAGAATATCTTCTTACAAATAAGATACAATTATCTTATCCAAAATTAATATCTTAAACTAGCCTAATTATTATATGAAACTACATAAGTTATATTTTAAATATAATAGATATGAGAAATAAATGTATAACAAATATAGAAGAAAAATATGATAAACTCCGTGCTTGTTAACAAAAAAAATATTTGGCTGAAAAACATGCAATTTTTTTTTTAAATTGCACATTGTGATAGTGGTAGCTACTAAAACATAAATTTAAAACAAAACTCTCCGTGATTAGATAAATCAAGATCAAACAAGTATTACAATACAAATCTTTAAAAATCAAAGATCACATCAAAACACAGCATCACTTCCACATACTTAGATAGAGCAATAACTATGTCCACGATTCCGCGCTTGCGCGGAGGCTATGTTCCTAGTAAGTATAATGAAGAACACTTTATTTACTGGTTTTTGTTTAAAATTTGTACCCGTTATTTTAGAAAACAATGAATCTTTAATATTTAATAGGTTAGATATAAATAAGGATGAATAATGAATGACAGTAATTGTAATTAAACAATTAGAATGAGAGTTAGTTCTATTTAGTTCTAGTTAAATAATATAAATAACATTCATTTTTATAGTATAGATTGGATATCATTTTGTAGCCTAAGAGCATCTTCAATTGGAGTATCTACCCATTAAAATTACTAATATGTATATATGTGTGTATATATATATGAGCTAATTTGGTTAAAACCAACGGAAAATATAGAAATTAGGTAACTATCAAAATAATATAACTTGAGGTTATGTATTTTGACAGTTTTGAGTATAAAGACAATATTGTCCTTAGTTAATAATTACATAATTTTTCGATGGTAGGGGAAGTACAATAACTATGTGGCTAGGAGGATTTCTTTAGATTTGCAAAGATTTACAAAAGATTTTGTGAAGATTTGGTAAAGCTTTGTATTAGATTTGTTCGAAACAAACTTCAGCCATTTAATTTCTAAAAATTAACAAAAGTTTTTTTTTAGTATCTTCTTCTTCTTTGTGTATCTTCTTCCTCTGTTTTTTTTTTTTGCCTAATCCATCTAAGAGGTAGTGTTGACGTCATGCCTCCACAAATTCTATGGTCGTGTATGTGGGTAGTACTGACAAAATACTAGCCAAACAATATTGTAGTTTCCCATCTACAACATATATTAGTCAGGCAATAGTTTTGACATTCTGGTCTTGTATGTGGTTATCATTCATTTAATCATTTGAGTAAAATGTTATATGAAGCTTCTGAAAAGCAGTAATTTTAGGTGGTAGTGAAAATCGACGATGGTTCGAAGTGATACAAGCACACATTATTAATGGATAGATGAAGAACACGTGTGTGATAGTAGTGGTTATAACAAAAAGTAGACGGCTAATTTTATAATTATATTGCTAATATATTATTTATTTATTATTATGGCTGAAGTAGACGGCTAATTTCATATTTACATTGCTAACACATTGATAACGAATGATTTACTTGTAATTTCCTAATATTGATGATAACATATACAAAGATGGATGGCTAAAGTGGACGGCTAATTTCATATTTATATTGTTAACAAATTATTTACTTGTAGTTTTATATCATTGATATTGATGGTAGCATATACAAAGATGGATGGTCTAAACACTATCAGTTGCTAAAAGTGGATGGCTAATATGATTACATTGGTAACATATTATTTACTTGTTATTATAACACAAAAGAAAGATATTATAATACGTAACATTATACAAAATATAACCGACTAAAAATTTATGTGACCTTTTAAACATATTATTAGCTTCAACAAAATGAAATACAAATACTTGAAAATATTTAGTATTCGGAGAAAACATTTAAAACTTAGCTAAAAATAATATTAGCTATAAATAAGAAAGGTTAGACGTCTAACATTGAATCTCAAAGATAACTTTTAAAGAGATATAAAAATAAACAAATAATTATATGTTATCAAATATATTAACGAGATAACAATAATACTAAGAGGCTAATTCAAGCACACACCTTAAATATGAACACATTGTTATTTGTTAACATTCTTAACTAAATTCAAATATATGTGTAAGATTCTTAACTAAATTCAAATATAGCAACTTTTTCTACCATGAGCACTTTAATCATAACCATCAAAACGCAACATCCTCCATACTTTAATCGAAAGACTGTTATTTACGACAAATTCATCTTCTCCAAAACGAGACAAGTTGGCCGGATTAGCACCATAGAGATTGTTCCCAGCCAGAGAAAGACGTCTTAACCGATCTAACTGGCATAACTCAGAAGGAACCAAACCGAAAATATTGTTGTCGCTAAAAACAAGAGTTCAGATTTGCAGAGATTGGAACGAAAGAGAGGCAATGTGATTCTCTTACACGTTCCAACATAAAAAAAAAACAGTGCGATAGCTTGCAAAATTGATGAATCTGACGAGTTAGATGGAAATAAAGTTTACTTGAGAGATTAAAAAGAATGATGGAAACAAAGAGTTTATTTAGAGAGATAAAAGAGAAAAATAAAATCGAAAGGTGTAACCCTGACGCTAAATGGTTCTTCTCTTGCCTTGAAAATCCTCCCCGGGATAGGGCATGGTGGAATTTGAATATTGTCCTTCTCCATTCTCACAACTGTGGCTGGCTGAAATATCTAGGGTTACGCATAAGAAATTGGGATTTTGTTCTTCTAGGATAGGAAGTTTAGATGACCGTCTAGATGAAAGAGAAAGAGCACTATAACAATTTCAAAATTAAAACCCAAGGGGATAGTTTACGCATGAAACTGTACAAGTTCTGACACAAAAAGATTTGCAAATATATGAAGCCAAAAATTTTAAGATTTTTGCGATTCTGTCTATAAAATTTTGCCTACCAAACAATTACATAAATTAGTTAATGGTGTATAGGGGTATCAGTGTCATAAGCGAATTTGAACAGTTACCAAACAGTGTCGGTTGGTACATTTCTAAATACGCTATAGTTGCTTGATGTAGCTCCTAATTTCTTTATATATAGTAATATTAGTATTTAATTGTAAAATTATTAATTCTAGAGGAAACTCAACTCAAATATCAACACATATTATAAACCCAATTGGATAGATACTTTCAGTGGGGTGGTCTAATCAGCCAAAAAGGTCACATACACAACCCCCCAGACGAGTGATGACCCAAAAAGGGTTACATAAGTTTTAACAAACCTTAGTATAGCCCAAATATAAAATAGGTTAACCCAACCCAAAGATAATAAAGCCCACAGCAAGAAGCCGAATGTAGAAAAATAGTGAAGCAGGTATCCCATAACTCAAGCGTGTGTAATCCACGCGTACTCGTGCGTTCGGAAATAAAAATAAGATTATTGCTTTAGTAAAAAAAGGAGCGAATATTTGTCTTTGGCAAGTTGGTGTTGGGGGAATCAACATATGTACTCCTATGTTTTCTCACCGAAAGCTCTGAATCTTTACTCTTTTTTTCTTGTCGAACAATATTCAATCATCAATAAGAATCATTTTGGATTATAAATTGACAGCTTCTTCTTCTTTCTTTTTGCTAAATATTATAACAACTGGTTTGATTTTCCCACCATTTTTTTGCTGTTATCTGATTGATTAGTTTTAACGTTTATGGAATGCTGATCATATATATAGTGTTTGTGTTCTGTATTATGAGTCATAACAATGCAATCATTGTAACCAAAACTTGATTATTAACCCACAAAAAGTTGAAATTAATAACAATGATTCGAATCGTATTCGAGAACAACTAAACTGTTAAATGACGATATATATGAATATAAAGTCCAAAGATTCACTCACGAATTTGCTATAAAAAGCGAAGCAGATTTCAAGCATTTCACCAAACTCAAACCAAACAAGAGCTTAATTAAAACCCTAGATAGCTAGGCCTCTGCTCATATCTCATGGACAAGGTGATGAGAATGTCGTCGGAGAAAGGAGTGGTGATCTTCACGAAGAGCTCATGTTGTCTCTGCTACGCCGTTCAAATTCTGTTCCGTGACCTTAGGGTTCAACCAACCATTCACGAAATCGACAACGACCCAGACTGCCGTGAGATCGAGAAGGCCCTCCTCCGTATCGGCTGCTCCACCGCCGTGCCAGCTGTCTTCGTAGGTGGCAAGCTCGTTGGTTCCACCAATGAAGTCATGTCCCTTCACCTTAGTGGCTCTCTCGTTCCCTTGATCAAACCCTACCAGTCCCTCCTTTACTAGCTAATATAACTAACTCCATCGAGATCCTCCGTATGATAAATCTTATTAGCTAGCTAGTGACAATAAAATATCCTTATAGTTATAGTGTGAGCTCGATACACACTAGCTACTAGCTAGTTTCTTTTCAGATGAGGTCTTCTGATGATATGCATGTGTTCTATTCTATTGTTTAGTTTCTTTCTGACAAAGTCAGATCGATTAGTAGACCACATACAACTACATGCATGTTCAGAAAGACATTTACGGTCATAAATTGGATACGAATAAAATAAAATAATATAAAATGTAATTAATTCTAGACAAAAAAATTTATTTTTTTTTGTAATTAAACCTAGAGGTTCTAACTTTGCTGAAAGGTATAAAAATTGGTGCTCTTTATAAATATATTCCAACAGACGACAACATATGCATGTTCTGATCATTTTCATCCACAATATTCGTCTACGTTAAAAAAAAATCTTAATATGTATCTACTCTTAGTACTCTACATATATGTACTACATTTTCACATACAGTTTATAAGATGAGAGTTTTCATATTGGCTATTCATCAAGAAGATAACATACGTATGCTTATGTTAACGAACCAGGCGGCTTCCGAGTATTTATTTTGAATTGCACTCTTGTGATGGATAACATTCTATAAAGAGAAATTGTATATGATAGTTTTATTTTAGTTTTTTTCACAAAAATAACATGAAAGAAAAATGATCAAAATATTTCATTAAAAAGGTAAATACACAATTATAATCTTAGGATTAACTAATCTAAATTTAAGGTTTAGAGTTAAAGAGTAGAGTTTTGAGGATGAAGTTTCAAATATTAAAAATAAAAAATTAAAATTTTCAAAACAAAAAGTACTATTTTAGTTATTTATTAAGATCTATTTTTGTGATAAAAACTTAAAAAATAGTGTTTGAGAGAATTGTACTTCTATAAATATCAAAACTGCTATTTTTGATTTTTTTTACTCCTAGAGAACAATCGTGACATTAAATTTTGAATTGATTGCTAACCACATGAACTCGATCATCTTCTAGTTATTAAAAAATATAACTACCTTATTAAGATGTACTGATCTCAATGGCAAACAAATTTGTTTTAAGTCTATGGCAAAATTATATTGGTGGTTTAAGATTTATCATTTGGGGTTTAGTGTCTAAAGCGTACGGTTATTCACGGATGGCCATTGCCCACTTGAGCTAAATTCCAATTGCGAAAAACATTAACAATAGACTTTTCCACCCTGAAAATTTGGGGGAAACAAAAAAAAAGGCACTGATAAGATATTAAGAGAATAAAGCAATTTGAGTAAAGAGAATACAAGATCTTTCGCGGTCCAACGTATATGTATAATGAATGGCAAGACGAAATCATTTCCTTTTCTTTTCTTGAGAATCTCTTCTTTTGTTATCATTGTGTTCTATATTGAATACCAACAGAATACAATTTACCTTCAAACAATCGTTTATAAATCACATCTTCTACCACTTTGTACTATGCTACTTTGAAAATTTGTTACGTTTTATATAAGCATTTCTTACTTTTTTTTTTTTCCCGTTAGATGCTGATGTAATAAACATGTCCCCATAATCATGACTGACGAATCATTGAATAGTAGTTACACACTGAACATATATGAAAAACACAAAACATGACTCTGACCAACCATTGAATAATAGTTACACCCTGAGCATATATTATCCTCTCAGCTTCACGATAAGGAAGAATACATGATATATATATATATATATATATATTGTACATGTTTTGTAAATATCACAATAACTTTAATTTTTCGGACCCTTTTAGCCAAGTAAAATATTATAGATAATCAACATCTACACTCGCATGTTTTTTTTTTTTTTGAAACTTAGACTCGCATGTTTGCTATATGTTTCCCATGTATATTAATTTATAAGTTTAATTTCAAACAAACTCTTAGATTGGTAGTCTGTTTACCGTCCATGCTATTTCAAATCTTTGAAAACCCTTTTAGTTTATCTTATTTGACGATTGGTACCAGATGAATGAATAGGAAATGAACGGAGAGAAATAAAATAATAGGAATGAAAAAGAATGATTGTTCCTTCTCAAATTTAACAAGGAACAATTTTGTTCTTTATTTCTTTGCAAAAAAAGGAATGAGAGGGAATGAGAAGGAATATTTGTTCCTTGTGAATGATAATTTTTTTTTAGGAACATTAGGAAATACATTATTCATCGTCGTTCCTTGGTCACCATTCACACCCTTAATACATTATCTATACTATTAAAACAAAATCACAACTTTGGACCAAACTTGCTTCTAGGTAGAAATTTTTTTAAAATACTATAGATTATATTAAATACATTTCTAATCTTATTATTAATTTTACCTTACCATATGTTCTTAAATAACTATGATAACTAACTAAAAAGATATTCATAAAGTTTTTTTCAAAGATTACAATCTAATTAAATCTTGCTATATTTTCTATAAATATAAATATATATTATTTAAAAATATTGAACTTTATAAATATATCTATATAAATTATTTTTGTCATTATTATTAAATAATTATTATATATTAATATCAATTTAATTTCAACCTATATACATAATAAAAATTATAATAATATAAATATAAATTTTAAAATTATTAAAATAAGTAATAAATATATTTAAATAATATAATATATTAATTATTGTTAATTATACAAGGAAACTAAAGTATATACACATAAATAACCAATACTTTTAAAATTTACAACACAATTTAACTTATAAATTTTTATAAAGTTAAATATTAAATCAACAATAGGTAATTGATAAATAATTTAAAATTGTATATATTAAAGAAAATATTTAGAATTAACTAATTTTTATATTTTATAGTATATTGAAAATGTTATTTTGAAATTTTTATGATTATACATTTATGAGTTATTTCATCAATCATACAATATATTAATAAAATAAAAGATATGTTATTACACATGATAAATTTTTTACATGATAATTTTTTTATTAGAGTGGTCTACATAAGACTTGTTAAGTTACAGTTTTTTAAATTTAATATATAAAAAATCTATAAAAATATGAGATGATTCTTAAATTGAACAATACTTGATAAAACAAACGGGTTTAAACGAGATAAAATTTAAATGTAATCGTTTGTAAATAGAACGGGTTTTTAGTGGAGCGGGTTTTCTGATTTTAACATTCATAACAAAATATATAATGTTTTTATTAGATTTTACAACGTAAAATATTTCAAAACGCGGATCTAAATTATTTCATCTTTATAACTGTTTTTATCACTATGATATAAATGACAATTAACATACGTGTTATCAAAGTAATCACACATATATATATTTCATATAAAACTGATAATTAATAAAATAACTATAATAGCGGTAAATTATTGATTATTTATATATTAAAATTTTAAAAACAAAAACATATACAATCTTATAAACTATAAAAAATTTGATTAAAAAATAATCCGCGCTTTGAAAGCGCGGATCAAACTCTAGTTACATTTTCTTACTCGTGTAAGAAGATTTGATATGGGTAATATTAATTGTTTTCATATATTATAGCTTGTATTTTTAAACATTAACACTATATACAGATTGACAACTTTTTGGTTATGCATCTTTTTAAATTTATGTACTAGGAGTATTAATTATCTATAAATGTTTTATTTTTCTTAAAATTTGGAAAAAAAAATTTACTACCTAAATGGAATATGAACTCTGTCGTATTATACTATTTGCATAATACATCGTAATTTTGTTGTTGTAACATTTTCCTCACTACAAATGTAATCAACTATAATTCATCTTTGACTAATATGAATTCATCACCGGACACCAGTAAATGTTTCACAGCTTGATTTCATACTGCATGATATATAATTGATATATTCTTAAACATTTTAGTCATTTTTCGACATTTTAGTTATTTTAATATATAATCGATTGTTTCCACATCATCTGATATATATATATATATATATAGACCATCAAAAGTTCCATTTAGTTACTTTAAGTTAACTACCACGATTAACTATAGGTCTTATTGATCCAAAAGTGTGTAAATTCTTTCAGTATGGACCTGTAAGTTTTCTTACGAAGATATGGAAGAACTTCTCTTGAGTTCAAAAGGTCGATCGGAACTTTATAAAAGTAGAAGGAGCTTTAGAAGATATATAGGACAACTTTTCTTGACCTCCAACTACTTGGGATCTTGGGAAAAGCACTTTGGCTAGAAGGACGTGTAAGAAGTAAGAACCACATTCACTTAGTTGTCGCTGTTATAAGATCCAATATTCTTTGACCGGCGCGTGAGAAAAGCATACCCTTTGGCTACAAATTCGTATCCAAAACAAATATATAGAGAACCTCTTTGATTACTTAGAAAATGGTCCTTTTTTTTTTTGCTTTTTTTAGAGGAACGAAAGCTTTCACATTCGGTTTCAGCTAAACAAAACGAAGCTTAATGGAACAAAATTTTACGTGTGATCTTGTGATGAAGAGATGATTTACATTGATATGCAATAGGTTACCTTTATACATAGAGAGTATTGTTGTGTTGTTGAGCAAACAAAACATATACAATAAAAACTCTATAAATCTTATATATTAAAATAGAAGTCACAACTTTAGATTGATACGTGATTATTTTAAAAATGGACATTTACTAGAAATCACTTACCATTAATTTATTACTAATAATATGGGTTAATAATATCATTACTGTTATAGTAAAGAAGAGAAGAGGGGAAATTGGTGTGTCTTATTCATTGAGTAATGAGTCATTTATATAGGATTACAATAGCTTGGGTACAAAGCCTAACTTGGAGTAGGGAACAAGTAAATCTAAGACTTTCCATATGGACATCACCACAATATTCATAACACTTCCGCTTGATGTCCACTATATCAAAGTGCTTTCAAAACGCTGTAGATGTTGTCTCGTTAAAAACCTCACCTGGAAAACCCAATGGGAAAAACCATGGTTAAGGGAAAAAGAGTGCAACGCGTAATGACTTCCCCTCATGTGTACATACGTCAAGATCTTTGAGATGATGCAATCCAATAAGATGAACCGACTTCTTGAAAGTAGTAGTGGTTAGCGCCTTGGTGAATAAGTATGTGAAATTGTCACTTGAACGAACTTGTAGGACACGAACATCGCCATTCTTCTGGAGTGCATGAGTCTTGATATGGTTCACGCCCATTCTTGCTAAGACTCATGCTAAAACGGATTTAGAATGGTGATAGACTTTCATCTTTGAAATTATAACATTTTGTTTGAGTGTCTATCATTTGTGTATTCTTTGTTGCCTCGCTAAAACCTTGACATGGAAAAACCCAGTGGGATAAAAACCATGATAAGGAAAAAGAGTACAACCACACTTACTTTCATATTTCTTCTCATGGAAATAATATCTCCAGGATATGCATTCCAATCAAATAAATCTCTTTTAGAGAATTGAACTTAATAGAATAAACTCTATTTATTTCTATTATGATATCTAGGACCTTTAGACTTCTTGTCTATAATTCTCTTTTGACTTAAACAATTTAGATTTTATAATTAAATATATAGAGATTGTATAGAGATTGTATTATCGAAGTATCTTAGTACATTAAAAATAGATAATAAGTAGTACTATCTATGTGCCAATTTGCATGCAAATTGTTTTATCTTGTCAATTTTAACTAATTATGTACTGATAAAAATCTTGAAAATAAGTAGTACTTATCTCAATGGTGTTGGCTCTATGATTGGAGATGAGTTTCAAGTAAAACGTCCTGCTCGATTTTGCCGATATCAAACCACTAAGCCAATAGCCAAACAATTCTGATTAATATCTTCTATATCATAAATCATGCAGGTTCAGACAATAATAAAATAATCAGATCAATAATTTGTCTTTCATCAAACTTTTAGATTCATAATCAAGTATATGATGATTTATACAAACAAGCAAAAGTATATAGTAAATAATTATATCAAACTCCTCGTTAACTTGTTTGCTCAAACCAATGGTTCATCAAACCAAATAATCAAATACTATTTCAACAAACAAAAATATATAAAAAAAATACAAATATATTTTATATTTTGAAATGATTAATTTGATGAAAAACAATAAAATTAAATCATATACTAACATTTGAAAAATAGATATACATATTTGAATATAGTCCATTCTTGAAATAAAAACAAAATATCTATGTAAATAAAAGTAAAAGTTAACACCCGCGTGGTTGCGTGGATCCAAATCTAGTTAATACTTATAAATTAATAAACACCATAAATTAATAAATTTTTCTGGTCTCGATAAAATAATAAGATAATAACTTTTAGTAAATTATATGTAAATATATAGTTTCATTAAAACTATAAATTAATAAATTGGATTTATATACATTTTATATGAATAAAAACTAACCATTATATTGTTTGTTTATAGGGCAATTGTCTCAAATAACATTTTTAAAGTTTTTCTAAAAAAAAGAAAATGACCAAAATAGTTTTTTTTTTTATTTTGAAAATTTTAATATTTATTTTTTATCTTTAATATTGGAAACCTCACTTCCAAAACCTTACCTTAACTCTAAACCCTAATTATAGATTAGTTAGCCATAGGGTTATAAATATATATTTACCTTTTTTCTTTCAGTCTGCCAGTGTTCTGTTGTCGGAGAATGCATGAACTGAGAGAGCTTGTCGACTATGTACGCTATGTCTGGTCTCATGAAGGAAAGTCACTGACGGCTGCCAACTAGATTTCTATACTCTGTATGATTGGAATGTACTCTGTATGATTGGAATGCTTTCACCAACAAGAACAAGTTTGGGAGTAGTAGCCATCGGGTGGGGACAAGTTTGGCATCTTGCATCTGCATCTTCTGAAGCAAGTCAAAGATGTATTTTCATTGACTGAGGTGAAGACCATGACCACTGCGAACAACTTCAATACCCAGAAAATAAGATAGATCACCCATGTCTTTTAAGGAGAATCATGTGGCCAAAAAATTCAACACCTTTTTTACCATTTGCAAATTGTTTCCAATAACAACTATATCGTCGACATAGACTAGTAAGTAGATTAGAGTATCACCTTGCTGGAGAACAAATAGCGATGTGTCTGCAACAGAGTTTTTGAATCCAAGATAAAGTAAAAAATTCTTCAATTCATCATACCAGACACTGGGAGCTTGTTTAAGTCCATAGATGACCTTGTTGAGACGTCATATATGATATGGTCTGCCGGGATCTACGAAACCAGAAGGCTGTCTCATATAGACTTCCTGTGTTAGAGTACCTTGAAGAAAATCATTATTGATGTCAATTTGTCGCATACACCAATCTCTGCTTGTGGCTACATCAAGAATTGTTCTGATTTTGGTAGACTTTATGACTAGACTGAAAGTTTCAAAGTAGTCAATTCCTTCTTGTATATGGATGATATAGAGAGAGGTTAGCAAGATCTGAAGCGATGTGATGAGTGGCACCTGAGTCTAGCAGCCAGGGATTAGCTGACAGAGATGCATAATTTGCATGTGGTTGCCATGATTTTGGTGTCGGCAGAAGACCCGGTTGCTGAGCTAACTGATTACATAGGCGAGCACTATGAACCTGGCCTAGACTCCACAGATTTGGCATCAGTCCAGATACGGACGAGGAGCACGAGGTCCAGTTGGATTGTAGTTGTTGAAAGACTACCACTGCTGGTTACGGTTGTTATGTTTTTGGGTTTGAGACTGATGATGGCCATTGGTCACCACATTTGAAGTTACCGAAAGAGAATGAGAGATCGGTGCCGAAAGAAGCCTTGCTTTATGATTCAAGAGTTTCTCTCAAAACTCATTGAAGGTCGGAGGAGTGTCACTGCTCTCAATCTGATCACTGATATTCTTGTATTCTTCTGGTAACCTTGCTAGAGCATACTCAATTTAATCTTCAAGGCAAGAACTTTTCCAAGCAAGGCAAGTTGGTCCACACGAGTTGAGACTCCTTGCATGTACTCCAAGATAGACTTGGTATCTTTCTTCCAATTTTTCAGTTGATTGTGGACTTGTTTGATGTGACCACGGCTTGGTTTAACATAAGTAGATGCTAATGTTGACCATATTTCAGCAGAGGTGTTGGAATTGGAGAGGTGTTGTTGAATAGATGGAGATATAACACCTAAGATGACATTATAAATCAACTTATCATGACAGTTTTCAAACGCATACTCCAGATCGGGTATATCTTTCCCATCCACGGTAATGAGTTCTGGTACGACAGGTTCGGAGCCATCAAGGAAGGAGGCTAGGTCATTTCCATTAAGTAGCACATGGACTTGGCGATTCCACATGAGTCAGTTTGAACGTTAAGCTTAGTGATGTTGGATGTATTGATGTTGAGAAGAGATCATTGATTGGTGACAAGAGCTTCTGTGGAAGCCGTCACGAGAGGAGTAGTGTTTGTCGCAGACAAGATTGAGAAGAAAACAAAAAAGCTAAGCAAATTGAGAAGAGGCGAGGTGGTAACAAAAAATAGGTCTAGATGATCAAAAACTTTGTCACCATATTAAGCTAGATAGACTTCCAATATAAATCTAATTAGTGATAAGTGGAGTGGCCTATCTACCAATGTGGAAGACTATGTCTTTAATATATTAAGCTAGATGGGCTTACAACCTAAAACTAATTGGTGATAAGTAGGTGTCCCATCTATCTTATATATTACTCAAGATCTCTTTCAACTATTGATGTGGGAGACTATGTTTCTAGTACGCCTCCTCGAGATGATGGCTCTTTGAACGTCAATTTCGGAATGTTCGGACAATGATCGATGGACCATTTTGGACCATATCGATGTGGATCAGGTTGGAATGTTTGTATCAGACTCTGATAACATATTATCTTGTGATGAAGAGATGATACATTAATATGCAATAGGTTACATTTATACATGAGAGTATTGTTGAAAAAGAAAAACATATAAAGGTATAATAAATGACAATGATATTGAGGAGTGATTGTAGCTAATCAAATATACTTTAATATCTCTAATATTACATTTCTGTAAATGTTGCATTTACATTCAAGTAGGTTTTAATTCATCCAAATTGATTCTTAGCTAGTTTTATTTCTTTTAATGTTTTAACACATTTTAAAACAAAATTAATGTTTGTTCACCTAAACAGTTTAAGTTTAGTATTTTCTCTCTTTTTCTATTGCCTATATAAAATCTTCTATTGTTTAGCTGGTCAGTTTTTAGTACAACTAACTTTAGTACCAATATTCTTAGGGGTATAATTACTAATTCAGTTTTGTACCGACTATTTATTTCATAGTCGACTTAAAAAAAAAGTATTCGAGTAACAAGAATCTAAATTTTGTTACTTGCAAATGTAAGTAAAAAATTAAATATCATTATTTTGTTAGCATTTGCTCATTAATAATTATATTGAATAGGTGTTTTTACCATTTGTATTTTTATAAACTAAACCCAACAAAGATTTGTATTTAAAAATCAAAAACATCACAACAATCTTGAAGCCAAATAATTTAATTTCAACCATAACTTATTATATTAGAAGAAATGTGTTTCAAGTATTTTAAAATAAATTATAGCTTTGGACAAGTAACAAAATAGGTCAAATACATTCAGGTATTCAATATTTTAACGGGTACTTGATATAGTGAATACTTGTTTTGAATGGATTAGGTACAAATTTGATTACTTGATGAAGAATTCAAGCTGAGTAATAAGTATATGGAAGTTTGTAGACATTTTCCTCATACCCAACTTTAGTACTAGAGCTTGATTCGTCCATCTACACGGGCATGGGTATTTGTTTTAATAAATAAACATATAAAACTTTTCACAACACAAAAATGTTATGGTTGCACAAACATGTGTTTGCGTGAGTGTGTTCGATTTGTAATATATATCATTCATGATAGATCAGCGATTTTTAATTATATGTAATTTATTGATTACTCATATTCCAAATAGATACAAAACTAATCAAAATGATATATTATATAAAACAAAATTCCAGTTCTATGTTTATTTGATTAAATCAAAATTTATTTATTGTATTCGTATATTTCAAATATATATGTATGAATTATATTAATCATCAAATTAATTTTGGTTAGGTAAGAATCTAAGAATATTAATGATTTGTGGTTAATTAATTAAGTTTGGTAAATTTGCGAGGAGAATAATCTAACAAAACAAATGATTTGTAGTTAATTAATTAATAGTTATTAATTTAGTGGTACAAATCATATTTTTTTTTGAAACTTACAAATCATAATTATTAAGATGAAAGAAAATATATTTTTAAAAAGTACTTCAGTTTTAATAACATATATATGTGCAGTTACAAGATTATGTCATTTATATTTAATCTACACTTTATTAGAGTAACCAATTGTGTTTCAAAAAAAAAGAGAGTAACAAATTAATGAAAGAAAGTTAAAGAAAATGAAAACAACACTCACAAATCCACTTGCATTGCTTTAACAACGAGAGTCGTACTTTTTGGGTACATCAAGAATCGTAATCTACACATGTTAATTGTTATACTATATATATATTAAGATGATTGTAGTAAGAAAAAAACTAGTTGCACTAAAAATAATTATAATCATGTGTGAATTAGGTAAAACCTCATATAAATAAAACTCACAAATTCACTTCATGGCTTGAATAATGAGAGCTGTGATTCACATCAATTACATCGCACATGCGAGATGTGGTATCACATGTCTCAACAAGATCATGTTGAAAACCGAGATGAGTGAAATGACTAACCGAGATGAGTGCAATTTTGTGAATGTGTCTTTTATTAATCCATTAAGGGAAGTATATATACAACATAAAATAACCTTAGCTAACCAGGAAAAGGTACATAAACGATGATATCAAATCCTACATAAATAGAAAACTTTCATTAGCATGTTTATCTCATTATTTACACAAAAATTGGTGATGAAATATCTTAAATTCTCAACTTGAACAACAAGTATTGAAATGTTGGTATTGAAAGAGCTTTGGTGAGAAGATCGTCTGGTTGCTTTTTTCTAGAGATATGTTCCAATGTGAGAAGTTTGTCTTGAAGTGCATCATGAGTCATATGACAATCGTTTTCAACATATTTAGTATGTTGATGAAAGACTTAATTCATAGCGTTATGAATATCACATTTACTGTCATAATGAAGTCGAACTGTAGATTGTGCTTGAAATAAACTTGAGAAGAAGTCGCTTAAGCCATTTTAATTCACTACTAGTACCGGCCATGACTCTATATTCAGCCTCAGTCAAAGATCAAGAAACCGTACGTTGCTTCTTCTTCTTCCACAAGACAAGAGAGTCACCAAAACAACAATATAAGTGCTAAGTGAACGTCGAGAGGTCGGGCATGCAGACCAATCATCATCACAATGTGTAGTTATTTGCATATTACACGCAACTTTCAACATAATACCTTGGTCGGGAGTCCCTTTTAAGTAACGTACAACACCTAAGGCAGCCAACCAATGATCTTCACGTGACTTTTTCGTAAATTGTGAGAGAATATACCTTCCGGAACGTGAGCAATTTTTCCAAGCAAAGGAAATATTTTAACTTTTCCAGATCTTTCATCTTGAAACACTTATGTAGATATTTTTATAAAACGATGGATGATCAAGATGTCATTCCCAGCAATGATAAATTCATCAACGTAGACTAAAATATGTAGACAAATATTCTTGGTGTTGTTGACGTTGAAGAGAATAATCTCCATGACTTTGTTTAAAGCCATACGCTAGAAGGACCTTGCCGAGTGTAGAGAACCAGCATCACAGTGCTTGTTTAAGACTACAAAGAGAATTCTCTAGGAGACATATCTGATTAAGTTTGTCTGTTGTAAACCCTGGACACAACTGCATATATACTTCTTCTTCTAAATCGCCATGTAAAAGGCATTATGAACATCAATTTGGTGAATCTACCAACGTGAGCTGCTGAAACGGCAAGTAGAAAATGAACATCGTTCATCTTGGTAACAAGGAAAATGTATCTTTATTACCACTTCCTTTTTTGCCTAGTTCTAAGAGAGACGAGGCGAGCCTTAAGACGTTCAACAGTCCCATTTGTGTTGTATTTGATTGTATATATCCATTTACATATTATAGCCTTCTTTCCTGGTGGGATATTTGTTATGGCCCAAGTATGATTTTCTTTCAAAGCACAACTTCAGTTTTCATCGTACCATTGAAGTGCGGGTCTTGTACATCTTCATTGTAGGTGGTTTGTATAGATGTTGTAGTGATAGTTGTGAGGAATGCCCAATGATGATTATTGAAAACAGAGGTAGATAGATAATTATCAATAGGATACAGTCTTACCTGAAACCGTTGTGGAGGATGAGGGATCAAGATCAGAAAGTGGATGAGCGTGAGAGGGGTTTTAGTCTGAACTGTATTTGTAAAAACGTTCTTTAGCAAAATAGAAGTTTTCTTACTTCTTTGTCCTCGTCCAAGAACTTCTAGTAACCCTGGAGATGGAGTCTCATGTTGCACATTATCAAGTTCCGGGAAGGAAGATGATGGTAATCTAGTAGAAGTAATATTTTCCGATGGAGATGGTAATGAGTTTGATGGATCACTCGATGCTATGTTATCGGGAGGTAGAGATGGAGACTCAACGACCGGTACGGAGGAGTGTGTTGGAGGTACGGTCATAGATGTATTGTAGTTTGAGACAAAGACTGAGTACTCATATTTGATATAGAAATTGGCACAAGTTAATTGGCGATAGGTGTATTTACTTGTAGTATTAGAGGTGATACATAAGAAGCGTCATCTATTTCTTAAAACATACTCCCTCTGTTTCATAATAAGTGTCATTTTAGCTTTTTGCACACAGATTAAGAAAACATTTAATTTTGCATATTTTCTATAAAAAAACATCATTACCCATACACCTAATCATATTTCAACCAATAAAAATTAAACTGTAAAACAAAATCAATAAATTATGCATTGAAATCCTAAAACGACACTTATTTTGTAACGAAAATTTTTCTCTAAAACAACACTCTTTGCGAAACGGAGGAAGTATATTGAAATAATTTAGGTCTCGGCTTACAAATAATTCATTTTGCTCTATGTCAAATAATCTCCATCCCTTAGTTCCAAAAGGTTATCACAAAATATACATATGCGGCTTTTATTCCCAAATTTATCCTTGTCTCTCGTACGATGATGAGCATACAAAAGACAACCAAATACTCGTAAGAGATCATATGCAGGTGGCTTATCGTGAGGTAGTTCATAAGGAGTTTCCTCTTCTAAAAACCGGTGATGAAGTGCGATATATAATATGTGCATCAATCATGATGCTTTCACCCCAAAAATTGATAGGTAGCCATCCTTAAAATAAGCAAGCACAAATATTAAGAATATCTGTGTTTTTTCGATCATGTATGTTCTGCTGAGGTGTATCAAGATATGAATTATGATGCGTAATCCAATTCTTATGGAAAGATGATTTAACCACAATGAACTCAGTTCAATTGTCTGTACGAACTATCTTAGCACTATAGCCAAACTGCGTTTCGGTCATGGCACAAAATTTTTGAAGGAGATTTGAAATCTCTGCTTTTTCAAGCATCAAGTATGTCTATAATGCAAGTGAATAATCAACTACAATGGTTAGAAAATAAATTAGACCAGATGAAGAAACTGTATGATATGGTCTCCATACATCATAATATGTAAGAGAAAATTGTGTTTCAGCTTTATTAAAACTTTTAGGAAAAAACTTTTGTTTTTGTTTAGCACGAAAAATACTACACTGACTAAAGTCATTAGGGTCTATTTTAAAACTATTAAAAATTGGTAGAGTAGATCGAAATTTGTAGAATAAGTGACCAAGACGACGATGCCACATAAAAGTTGAAAAAAGCTTTGACAATGATGCTGCATTGACCCGTGCGATTTGACCCCCGTAAAATAGTAAATTCCCTCACGCTCTTCACTGCTCTAATCAGAGTCCTCGAAAAATAGTTTTGTAAAACATAAAAACGTATCAATAAATATTTCAATGCAACCCGTTTGTCTTAGTAATTTTGAAATCAATATAAGTGTGCAGTTAAAATCCAGCATGAATAAGAAATCATGAAGATAATATTCTTTGCTAAGTTTCACAGTTCCATTCTTAGTAGCTTGTGATGCTCTCCCATTCTAGAATTTCACCGATGATGCTTTCAGATACATATCACAGTAATGATAGATCCCCCGTCATGTGATGAGAAACTAAGGTATCAACAATAGTGTCAACACTACAAGAAAATAAGGGGATAACAACGACAATTTAGGATGAAAAATTGGTCGGTGTAAACTTACATCTACTTTACAACTACGTTTACGACGAAATTAAAAATTATTGTAATGTAGTTGTAATTTGACAACAAAACACATTCGTCGTAAGATTGACGTAACTTTACGACCATTTAAGGAAGATAGTCACATGAGGTCGTAAGATAGTTGTTAATTTACGGCTGTATTACATCCAAATGCAACTAAGTAACGACTAAAATACGTTAGATGGTTGGTGAAAACATGTATTATATGTGAATGTATGGTTGGTAAAAAAGGAAAAACTTGTCGTAATAGATTCATTAAAACATTGAAAAATATATGTTGTTGTAAATTCGTTGTAACATTCCCACCAAATAAATTTTGAATTTCCTATAAATATGCATCTCCTCTCATTCAAAAAACCACAAAACCACTATTTTTTTAAATGCCATTTGGTGACAATATTTACGAGCTCTGAAGTTGGATGTATGCACATAAATATTCTGCTAGAATGGTGACAAATGAATTTATATTCATGTACCAGGCCGGAAATACACATTTCACTGAGGAAACCGATAAGACGTTATGTCCCTGTAGTAAGTGCAAGAAAACCAAATTTCTATTAGTGGAACGGTTTGAAAACATTTAGTAAATAGAAAATTTACCCCATATTACTACATTTGGTTTCAACATGGAGAACGTGATAATAGGAATGAAGCTAGTAGTAGTAATCACTTTGAAGATGTTGGTAATAAAGAAGAACCGAGTCATTTGCATACTGAAAGTAGTTATCCTCATAAGGATCAACTGGTAGATCATGATAGGATGCATGATATGGTTACCGATGCATTTTGCAAAACAACCTCAACAGTTGATGCAAAAGTAGAAAATGTAGAGAAACCTAACTTGGATGCAAAAAGTTTTTATGAAATGCTAGACACAGCTAATCAACCAATTTATGAAGGTTGTAAAGAAGGTCTTTCTATATTGTCATTGGCAGCTAGGATGATGAAATATCAAAACTGATCATAATTTACCTGAAGTTTGTATGGATGGATAGGCTGAGTTGTTTAAAGAGTATTTGCCAGAAGATAACTTGTATGTTGATTCTTATTATGAGATTCAGAAATTGGTTTATAGTCCTGGTTTACCTTCAGAGATTATCGATGTGTATATAGACAACTGTATGATCTACTAGAGGAAAGATGCATAGTTGTTGGAGTGTCGATTTTGCAAGAAGCCACATTATAAACTGCTAGGACGTGGGCGGAATAAGGTACCATACCATCGGATGTGGTACTTACATATTATTGATAGGCTGAAGAAGTTATATCAATCTGAGAGGACTGCAACATCGATGAGATGACATGCATAACATAGTCAGACGGAAGGCGGGATCAATCATCCCTCATATGCAAAAGTGTGGAAACACTTGAATTCGGTACACCTTGATTTTGTAAGCATCATTCGCAATGTTTATCTTGGGCTTTTTACAGATGGATTTAGTCCTTCTGGAATAGCTAGCTTTGACCTTTAATCCTGAAGCCATACAACCTTCCACTAGAGATGTGTATGAAAAAGAAATTCATTTTCATGAGTATATTAATATTTGGGCCTAAACATCCAAAGCAGTTACTTGATTTTTTTTATAACATTTGATAGAAGAATTGAAAGAGTTGTGGTCAACAGAGGTATAGACATATGATTGTTCTTCAAGAATAAAATTTTATAATGCGAGCAATTCTTTTGTGAACCATCAATAAATTTCATGCATAAAGAATGTTATCAGGATGGACAACCCATGGGAGGTTAGCATGTCCTTATTGTATGAGAAGGACATACTCATTTCAGCTGGAGTATGGTAGGAAGACGTATTGGTGTGATTGTCATCAAAGAATTATTCCCATTAACCATCCATTTCGAAGGAATAAGATATTGTTCATGTAAAAAGTTATTGAACAGGACACATTTCTACCATATTTATCCGGAGAATAATTGAGAAGAATATTGATTATTATGATGCACCAAAAACAGTTTGCAGAGGGAGTAATTGGCATATTCCTGTAAATATGTCTGATGGTTATGAGACACAGGATAATAGGCACAAGAAAAATATATTTTAAGAATTTCCATACTGGAAGGATCTACTTTGGCGATACAATCTTTGATGTGATACATATAGAGAAAAACTTCTTTGACAACATAATCAATACATTATTGAACGTCTCCGGGGAGACAAAAGATAACAAGAACTCAAGGTTGGACTTGCAAGCAATATGTTCTAGGAGTGAGTTGCATATAAAAACAATGAGAAAACTATGGTTCCCAATTTTAGATTGTTATCAGAAGCGAAGGCATCATTGTTCAAGTAAGTGGCATCAGATGTTACGTTTTCTGAAGGGTACGTTTTTAATCTCTCAAGATGTGTTGTGCATGGACAAAAGTTTTCAAGGATGAAGAGACATGTCTGTCATTTGTTTATGCAACGATAACTATCATTTTATTAGCAAGCTGTTTCCCAAAAATGTTCATGAAACATTTGCAGGTAACTAATTTATTCTTTGAAGTGACTGAATTTAATTAATTATTTTTATATAAATATGTATAGATGATTAATTCTTATACAATATTTTGCAGGCATTGAATCTTTATCAGGGATCTTAGCACATGTACATTAATTAGAAGATGTTATTAGATAATTTGATGAGAATATCTCAATTTTAATGTGCAATTTGAAGAATTTTTTTCTTCTGACATTTTTTGACGTTATGGAACATCTAGTTGTCCACCTTCCACATGAATAGGTGTATATTAATATTTATTAAATATTAATATTTTATTATAAATGTTAATATATATGTGTTCTTATTTTAATTATATGTTGATTATGATGATCCATTCTATCTTTCATGGTGTCACAAATTGAATCAAGGCCCATTTCTAAGGTCACAACAACAACTATGTATTTCACACAAGGTTACACTTTTCACACTTAAGAGTATGGAAGTCGTCGAATTCGTTTATGAATAAAATTAGAGTAGAAAGATTAAAATTAGAATTATTTTTAGTAGATTACAATTGTTTCATATCACTAATTTAAATTTGTATGTTTTTAACAGATGGCTGCTACGAAGAGAAACATGAACAAACCACATTATGGTGTTTTGTTTCTTTGTACATGGGATCAATCAGCTTCTAGTATCGGTACTGCATCCGTACTAGAGTTTGTCCTTGAGAGCCAGTCTAAGGAAAGATCACCACATCATCCTCAGCCACCTCTGTAACACCCCTGAACCGTTCTAGACATATGGTCAATCCACCGGCCAACAATCAAACAAGAACATGACCGATAGACCAACCAACACCCAGGGTTAGAGATGAAAGAGCCAACCGGCCAGCCAACAATCAAACAAGAACATGAATGACCGTCCAACCCAACACCATGGTCTGGAAGTGCTACATGATGGGCTAGGGACAATCCGATCAGAGTTGAAGAATTTACTCCGCAACATAGACAAGTTCATCCACTAACTCGTCCTGTTAAATCAAGGCCTAAGGTTTTGCAACCCGTACCAAGAGTTAAAGGTTCCGTTAGATCGAGGCCTAAGGCTTTTCAACCCGTACCAAGACCTAACGTTATGTTAGACCGGACTAGTCAAATATCAGAGTACTCATGATACGCATGAAAAAAAATTCCTTTATTAAATCAAGAAATTTCCATACATTTATATATTCAAGACCAGTCCCGACCTAATGCCAAATCGAGTCAATTAAACACATCACGATACCGTTTACAAAAGGCATGAAAATCTACTCTGGTAATCCTAACGTCCAGCACCAAGCTATTTGATCATCCTTACCTAAATCTACCTGTAAAAAGGACAACGAAGTTGGATGAGTAACCTAATGTTACTCAGTGAGCTGGCGGCCTCTACCCGCAACCTAGTAACTAACCCAGACAACCCAAAATAACAATCAATCTAACCCTAGCAAGCAATCAAAGCTAAGGCTAAACAAACCGTTACTAAGTTAGACTGAGTCTCCTGCCATAATCTAACTTCAAGTAACGGGAACCTACATAACAACAAGTTAACAACCAATCCCTAGTTAACCATGTATGCGCTTGAGGTTCAATGCTTATGTAGTGTTAGACACTTAGACTATACAAGTATCATTAACCGGTCGACCAACAATCAAACAAGAACATGATTGGCCAACCAATGATACCACATAACTTTAATATCCACAACCCTTCACAAGCAATACTTCAAACAACATAACAACCAACATAGGGTCTTCACTAACCAAAGAGACACCAAGACTAATCCGGTACCTAACCCAGAATTAGATCTTGATGTTAGAAACCAGCAAGTAAATCAACCAATACACAAATACAAACACAATAATAAGACTCTAACTAGCTATTACTTAATATAACTTGTAACACCGTATATCAGTGTTACCACTTACTCTAGGGTTCCATAACCCTTACGACACTCTAACACAACACACACTCTAACCTGGGCCCTGGTGACTTTGTGTTCCTCCTCACTATCGGCAATATCTTATATCCCTACCACAAAGGCCAGAAGAAGGAACTTTCAACCGACCGTGGAACACAGTCCATCGGGTCACCGCGCAACAGTCCACAGTCCTTCAGGTCACTGCCACATTACACCGTCGTGTAATAATCAGCCATAAGCCATGACCTCGTCCGTCCGAGTCTTCCCGATCCAGCGAATAAGGGGTTTTCTTGAACCCGCCGGGTACGAGTCTGAGGAAACACTAGTCCCCCCTAAACAAGCCTAGTATGGGCGGGTTACGCACATACTGTCGGCAACACATACGACACACTATCCTAACAACATTTAAGAATCTACGACACTAACTACTAGTACGAGTAGTCCGGCCTATATGACTTAGGACCACTAATACTACCATCTAATAAACTAAACAACAATAGAAACACTAATCAAATAAACCAGTTAGTCACTCCCTTACCAAGAGCTGACTAACCTCAATCAACAAGATTAATTAAACAAGCAAGCATTTAATTAATCTAACAAGCAATCTACTTAATAAAATAGTAACTCAGACAGTTAAGTCTCATGCTATGAAACTATCCTTAAAGATAACGGGAACCTGCACTCAACCATATCAACAAACAAGAATAGAAAACATGATGCACCCTAGTCCTAGTCAGGTTATTAACTTAGTCCTAATTCAATTTCATCTCAACTTAGCCCGTGCTAAGATGAGTCTCATTCATAAACAAAATAACCCTAAGGACTCTACCATGCAATAGTGTGATCATTCTAATCTATAATCTATATGCAGACTCGATCTATCCTAAGTTCCAACTGGAATTCAACCAAAACCAACTCACAGTGTTCTTTGCCGATGAGCAACTTGTTGATTGGAGAGGACTTAGAAAAACCCAATAGACGACTTGAATGGACTGGACTGGACTGATCTTGACTTGTATAGAACCTCTCCTGATACTGGTATGGACTGAACTGAACTTGAGCAGAACCTTCCTTAGCTTCTGGACAGTTCTTCAGACTTTCGGTGGAGTATCGATCTTCAAAGCCTCGACTGATCTGAACCCATGGAACTGAACTGATCCTGGACAGCACCTCCACTTGATAATTAAGGAAACTGACTCCCTTGGACGAACTGATATGGACAGAACCTTCCCCAGACACTCATTCAAAATCAGTAGAGAAACTGATCTCGAAAACTCTTTAAAACCCTCGAAAAAGATCGGAACCTCTTACTTCTTTTTTTCTACTTTCTATTTCTCTCTCTAAACACGTTATGGTGTGATTTTGAAAGGTCTGATGTGATGAAATGAGCTGGGGTTCATGGGTTATTTATAGTTTACAGCAGCGAATCAGATCGAAGTTGGTGGCAGCGCGTGTGTCGCTTCGCATGGTTCCGGACGCATGCGTCGCGGCACCTCGTGCTCCACATGGCTTGCTGCATGACTCAGTCACATGCGGAGAGAAACATCCAAGTCCATATGGCGTTCAGCATGGATGGATTGCATGCGTTGCGACACACGGGTCGCATGCGTGTCGATCAGCATGCTCCCGTTGTAGATATCGCGACACTTCGTGCTTCGGGTGTCAAGATGCATGGAACTGAATCATTCACGCCTACACCTCCTCCTTGTGTTGACACTCAGAAGTTTGTATGTTTGACACCATGTTCTTATCCCTTAGATCAAGCCACCTCGAGCTTCTCGGTCGATTTGTGCGATTTCGGCCCTTCTGGTGAATTTTTATCCCGCGATCAATTCTGAATATTTTTCCGCTCCCGTTATGATTCTCTGAATACTTGTAATAAACTCCAGATGAATACTGAGATCCCCTAAAAATATTTCCCGAGCCTCCGGCTTCCTTGAAGAATTCCATAATAACCGAAATTAGGATTTTTGCCCAACTTCGGGTTTCTCGTCGTGCTTCAATCCCGCCGTGCTTGCTTTCCGTCCTGCTTCCAACTTATAATGTCTCTGAAACAATATTCCGCTGATAAATACGAAGTTTCTCGGAAAACTTTGTGGCTAAGAAACGTCGGGTTTCCGAAACGTCAGGTTTCCGAAACGTCGGGTTTCTGAAACGTCGAGCTTCTAAACCGTTGTGCTTCCAAAAATGTGATGTTTCCAAAATCTTCGTCTGATCAATCTGAGACACTTCTAATAATTGAAGAGAAACTTACTTTGACTCATGGTTCACTCAAGATCCATTGCTTGACAACATCGTACTTTTAAACTTCTCGGTTGATCCGTATCGCCCGCGGTTCGACCATCAAGTTGATACTCGATCAATCTTCTATTTTCTCTGGACCATGTTCAGTTTTGTGTGATCAAAACTGAACATTCCTCCAAATGTGTAATCTCCCAAAAGCTTGGCTTCAAACTCCATCTTTGTCGATCTCGACCATTTTACCCCGAAGGGCGGGTTATCACAGCCTCCATCTCAGTCTATGCCTCCTCCTCCATATATGCCTCCTCCACAGCATTCTCAGCCACCTCCAGGTCATGAATCTGCTTCAGCACATGCTGCTCCTGGAGTTATACATCCGGATTTGAAGGTGCCACTTGATGCTCTATAAGTTCGGTACACTGTCGAAGATCTCCTCCGACAGCCCAGCCGAGAAGGTTTAGGCATCATCTACCCGATCGACCGTCTAACACTTATTGGTAATTTTTTTAAAAAATATTAATTTTGAAAATTTTACTTCATTTATTACAATTATTTAATTTAGGTTTTTTTTTTACAATTGCAGGTTTCTGACGAACAATAACGTAGGACGAAGCATTTCAAACACCATCAAATTGTACTTCCACGAAATGCATCCGAACTGGTCTCTTGCACCGGAGTACATTCGGATGACTTGGTTCAAGTGTATTTTCGGTAAGTTTTATTTTTTAAAATTTTATATATTTGTCTTTTATATTTCTTTATTGGTGTTTTCAATAGTTTTCTTTTTGGCAGCAAAAATGGCATTGATCTATTGGCGTCAACAAGCAGGTGAAGAAGTTGTTCAACGATAAGGCGAAGCTTCGCCTGAAAAACATTGTTGCCAATTGGAAGGAGAAGTGGCTGAACATATAATATGATGCCAAGCCCATTTGCATCAGCGATCACGTTTGGACTGGTCTAAAGGCATATTGGACTACTCGTCACTCGAGTAGAGTGTCCACTTTGTGCTTGGTGGCACGCATGACACCTGATCCTGATGGCAATTTGCCGATGGTCTACACTTCTGAACAGATCTCGCATGCCAAGGCGACCCTACAGATTGTAAGTCATGTTTTTCTATTATTATTATTATTATTATTATTATTATTATTATTATTATTATTATTATTATTATTATTATTATTATTATTATTATTATTATTATTATTATAATTATTGTTATTATTATTATTATTATTATTACTATTATTATTATTATTATTATTATTATTAATGAATTATTATTAACGCCTGATTTCTGAAACTTATTTAGGCCGTTTGGAAAGGAGAACCACCATCCCTTTTCCAACTTTTCAAGATGACATACCAGCACCAGGATGGGGCGTTTGTGGATCTTATATCAGAAAAGATTCACATATGAAGGTTCGGATCCAAAAGTTTCATACCCAGTTGTCACAACATCCGGATGACACACTCATCCAGCTGTCCACGCAAGAACATGACAAGATTTTTGAAAATGTAATAATCAATCTTTTTTTTTTCAAATATACACATATACATTTTAATCTTATTTACTAATTAAATTTAAATTGAAGGTTGTTCCGACGAAAAGGGGATAGATGATCGGGATTGGTTTGGTGAATGGTGTTCTAAGGGCAAAAACTGCCTACAGTGCTTGAAGACAAGAAGATTCTCAGTTCCGGACAGATTTGATGGTGGCCATCAATATCATAGTAGAGCTCTAGGAGGATCAACAAAACATTAGGGCTCAGTTGAGGGCCATAACAGAGATATTTGATGTCCTTGCGGAAGGGAACCCAACGATGTTGTAGGAATGGCAGACAATACGTCCAGTCGTTCACCGCGAACCCACTATGTATGAGCAAGCAGAAATTGAGCGACGGGCTAATAAACATAGTTCCCAGCTATTTGAGAACCATTTGTATTTTTGATATTACAATTCCCTTTCCTTCTTCAAGCCTTCATTTTGAAAATAATACACTAACATTTCAGCAGAATACCCTTTCATCTCTCACTCATTCCGTTCCTTCTGGTGCTTGGATAGTAGACAGTGGAGCCACAACTCATGTGTGTGGTGATTTGTCTCTCTTTACTGCAACTTTTCATGTTTCAGAGATGACTGTTTCACTTCCTAATGGCACTAGGGAATGCATAACTCATACAGGGATTGTGTATTTGTCTGATTCTTTGATTCTTCATGATGTTCTCTATGTTCCTTCATTTCGCTTCAACCTTGTTAGTGTTAGCAGTCTTTTACATTGTGATAAATTTTCTGATCACTTCTTTCCTGGTTCATGTTAAAACATGACCATACTCGGGCCTTGAAGATTGGTGAGGGTTTCCTTCTTCAAAATTTATATGTTTTGGACTTTGGTGTGCATCCTGCTCCTGTTGCATTCTGTGGTTCTGTACGCGTTGATGAAGATTTTTGGCATATTCGTCTAGATCATCCTTCCATGGAAAGATTGAAGCTTTTGTGTGGTATTAATCCATGTTCTAAGTCTAATCATAATGAGTCTTCTGTTTGTTCGGTTTGCCCATTAGCTTAACAGAAAATATTACCGTTTGTTTCTAAAAATAAATGTCTAGTTTTCCATTCGATTTGATTCATATAGACACATGGGGTACTTTTTCTATCGGGTCTGTTGATGGTTTTAGGTATTTCCTTACCATTGTGGACGATTGTACGTGAGTGACATGGGTATACATGATGAGAAATAAAAGTGATATTTCTGATATTATGCTTTCTTTTCTCAAGCTTGTTCTGACTCAATATCAATTAATTGTTAAAATAATCTGTAATGATAATGCTCCTGAATTGAATTTTGGCAGTTTAATAAGAGAATATGGCATTATTCATCAATTTTCTTGTGCTTACACTCCACAACAAAACTCAGTTGTGGAGAGGAAACACCAACACATTTTGAATGTTGCTAGAGCTATTTTGATTCAGTCTCATCTTCCTTTGGTCTATTGGAGTGAATTCATTCAAAATGCAGTTTTTTCTCATTAATAGGATGCCATCTTCGTTACTTAACAATGTGTATCCTTATGAACTTTTGGTAAAGAAACAACCTGAGTATAATTTCTTGTGTGCATTTGATTGTTTGTGCTTTGTGTCTACGTTGAATAAGGATCGTCATAAACTTTCGAAGAGAGCAAATGTTAGTGTATTCATTGGTTATGCATCAGGGTACAAAGGATATCGTGTTCTAGATTTATATACTAATGTGATTTCCATTTCCAGAAATGTTGTCTTTCATGAACATATGTTTCCCTTTAAGACTGATGCTTCTCCACGTGATGATTTGTTTGATAGAATCATTATGCCTTTACCAACTTCTGTGGTTCTAGATAGTGTTCCTATTGTTCCAGTTCAGTCTAGTCTTGCATCATCATCTAACTCTAGTGCTGTTAGATCGTCTGTACCAGTTGTTTCTGGAACAGGTCAAGCCGCTTTACTTAGGGACAGGCCGCGACGTTCTGGTAAGGCTCCACAATACTTATCTGACTATCATTACTCTCTCACCCAACATTCACCTTCTCATCCCTTTCGTGCTTCTTCTTCAACTCCTTTATACCCTCTTTCCTCTGTTCTTTCATACTCTACTCTTTCTTATGAATTTCAAAATGATATTCTTTCCTTTTCTGCTGATATTGTTTTTAATACTTTTAAGCAGGCCATTCGATCTGATATATGGAAGAAGGCAGTGAATACAGAGTTTGATGGTGTGAATGTAAATAAGACATATTCCATTGTGACATTACCTCCCGGCAAGAATGTTGTAGGATGTCGATGGATATATGCTTATAAATACAATGCTGATGGCACGATGGAGAGACAGCGTGCCCGTTTGGTTGCTCAAGGGTATACTCAACATGAAGGAGTGGACTTTACAGATACATTCTATTTGGTTGCAAAGATGACTAGTGTCAACCTGTTATTAGCTCTTGCTGCAAAGAAAGGATGGTCATTATCTCAAATGGATGTGACTAATGCGTTTTTGCATAGTGAGTTGGACGAGGAGATATACATGAGTCTACCTCTTGGCTACACACCAGGACCAGGAGAGGTGTTGCCTCCTAATGCTGTTTGTTGTCTCCACAAGTCCATTTATGGCTTGAAACAAGAATCTAGGCAATGGTACACTCGTTTTTCTTATGTTCTCCTGAAGGCTGGTTTTGTTAAATCTCTTAGCGATCATTCTTTGTTTGTCTCGCAAAAGGAAACTTCCTTCACGGCTTTATTGGTGTATATCGATGATATCTTAATTGCTGGGAATGATGGTGCAGTTTTTCTTAGCTTGAAGCAGACATTTCATCAAGCATTTAAGATCAAAGATTTAGGTCCAGCGCGTTTCTTCTTGGGTTTGGAGATTGCTAAAAATTCCACTGGGATTTCATTATGCCAACATAAGTATGCTCTTGATCAACTTGCAGATACTGGCTTCTTGGCTTCGAAACCTTGTGCCGTTCCTTTGGATCCTACAATACCGATGAGTAGTGGTACTGATATTCCTTTGGAGAACATCACGTCTTATCGAGAGCTCATTGGCCGTCTTCTCTATTTGACGATCACTCGGCCTGACATTAAGTTTGTTTTTCATCGTCTGAGTCATTTCCTCTCTGCTCCTACGGATGTTCACTTACATGCGGCTCATCATGTCTTGCGGTATTTGAAATCCAATCCAGGTCTGGGATTGTTTTATGCTGCTGATACAGAGTTATGTTTTAATGCATTCTCTGATGCTGATTGGGCAACATGTCCGCAAGACGCTATGTTACTGGTTTCTGTGTGTACCTTGGATCTTCTCTTGTTAGCTGGAAGTCTAAGAAGCAGTGTACTGTTAGTCAAAGCAGCACTGAAGCAGAATATAGAAGCATAGCCTTGATAACTTGTGAGTTGATATGGTTGCAGCAACTTTTTCTGACTTACATGTGTCTCTCACAGCTCAGGCTAAGCTCTTCTGCGACAATAAATCTGCTATGCACATTGCCAACAACCCAGTGCTCACAAGCGCACAAAACATCGAAGTTAATTGCTACACCATCTGGGATCAAGTCAAGAGAGGGTTCATCTCACTTCATCATGTTGCAACGTCTAATCAACATGATGACATCTTGACTAAGGCTTTGCATCCTAGTCCCTTCTATTCATTGTTGAGACGCATGTCTCTTTCAAGCATTTACTCTCCTACACCAGATTAAGCTTCAAGGCTTGAGGAGGGTGTATTAGCGTATATGGATACATACGATATACGAGTATAGTGACTATCTATACTCACATTTTATACTTGTATATATACTTCACTTGTACATTTACATTCATTAATTATTCAAGATACATTTTAAGTTTATCTACTCTTAATACATATCAAATAGTAGTAACGCATAGGTAAGGTACAACGCAAGATCCAATTAATACTTAACATCTTACTACTTTCTTTTAAATTACGATGGGGATATATGGACCAAATCAAATACTGATTTTGTCAAATCCATAATCTTGAAATAACTGGATTACAAGGAAACTAATACAGCCATTTAATATACTCAATTAAGACACACACAAATTTTATTAAGGTAGAATTGACAAAATGGGATACTGTCAACTTTTATTGGTCACACTAAGACTTTTGATATTTTATGCCATTTTTGGACACGTTTTACCTTTTTGTGTGGGGGGGGGGAATAATATTTTAAATTTTAAAAATTTCAAAAATATGAAAGCTATTGGAAACATAAGTAAGATTATCTTTATATTATTTTTATAAAAACAATTATGTAACTATATTTTATTTTATTTAATACCTTAGCTTAGAATACTCATTATGATAGTCTAATTAGTTTATAACTTGTATACAAAGTACATTACAATGATCTAACTTAGATATAAAACATAATTTATTTATTTTTGTTTATTCTACTTCTGGTAGAATTTGTTATATTTCATTATAGCTACATAACGATGATTTACATCCAACTTGAATAAGTGTTCTATAGTTTACTCTTTGTCCTAACTTAATTTATTTATGTTTCATAATCTATTATAGCTTTAACCTTTGGGTCTGCTTGAGGAAAAATATATATCCCACCTATTAGTTATCGTTCTAGTTTATGTAGTTTATCTATTCCACCTAAATAACTAAAAATGTAAGTTACCATATTTCGCTTATTATCTTGCATAAATCTAATCTAAATCTACAGTAAATCTCACACAATATTTTCTCTCCCACGATATTTCTCTTTTTCTTTTTCTATTTATCTTTTTCATCCATCTCACTATCTCTTCTCTCTGCCCACACAAACATGGTTCTAATCTATGTTAAATCGGGTATATGGATATCTTGTTGCAATTGATAACTCATATTTTAGTACGCTTTAGCATATATTTCTTAATCATATTAGTGTTTTGAGTTGCATTAGAATGTCTATATTGCATATAGTTGTTCATTTGTGTGCATTAGGGTACGGAATGCACAATTGGAATGTTTGGGGTCAATCAGAAAGGACATTTTCAAATCAGAAACTTTTGGGACAGAAATGAAAGAAGACAAAAATCCAGGGTCAAGATTGCAGTTTCGTAATATTCCCTTGGGTTAGATTACACGATCAAAAGTCTCATGGAAAATTTAAGAGGACCAATCTGCAATTCCAAAAGTGTAGAGTCAAAGTAAAAAACATCGGTGAAATTTGAGGGTACTATGTGCAAATAAGTTAAAAATAGTCATTGTCGCTCTAAGCTTTACACACCGAGAAGAGACACGTCGGCGAAGCTGATTTTGACGATGGCAATGGCTGAGAATATGACAGAGGAGCTGAGACGGCTTGGAAGAGAGATTCTTTGGTGGAGCAAAGTGGTGTAGATGGACTGGACGCCATGGAGGAAGAGCCATGGTTGCTAGGTGAACACATATGCTACTTGCGGTGGAGTCGTGAGACGAGATCCGGTGTGACGGAGCACAAACTGGAGCCATTGAAGAGGAAGAAAAAGATTGACAGAGAAGAAGATAAGTTAACTTGATGTATTTTTTTCTTTTTTTTCATTTCTTTAATATTAAAATAACTTTTAAATCAATTACGAAAATGATTTATAATTCATATTAATTGGTTTATTTTAAGGGTATTTTAGTATTAATATGAATCTGAATCCTAGTTTCTTAAATAATTTTCTCAAAGTTCTATTAGGACAAAACCTAAGTTCTAGATGTCCTTTTTTACCAATTTTATCTTTTATTAGCGTGGAGACTGGTTCATGTGGGTGTACTTGTTAATTAGGTGTTCCGTTTTGAATGATCATAGTGTTTAATTGCGTAACGGGATAAACAATTGATTAATTGTTTGTATGACAAAAGATAAGATCAGATTTCATTTATTAATCCTTTATTTTCCATCTAACCTTTGTCTGCTGCTTTTTGATTAAAGGAGGATGTTGCTCAAAGTCAGCAAACGATCAAATCAATATTTTGTTGGGGGTACATTTCTAGTTTAATCCAAGATTTTCTCATTGGTATAGGGTTTTGACCTACGCTGTGACGATGGTTAATTATGTGTTTAGTTTATTCTTTTTTTTGTTGTTGTTTGGCAAATAAGTTAAATAACACAAATATTATGAAACAATTAACAAACAAAGAAAAAAACAAAATTAGTAAAAATTAAAAGAGAAAATATTTAAACTATTGGAGAAATTGCAAAAAATGACACAAAAACTTGATTTTAGATATAAAATATACCCCAAATTCAATCAAATGCAAAAATCACACAAAAGACTAGTGAAATTAAAACCAACTCTTTGTGACCAAACAAAAAACTTCTATACCTTTTTATGAATATAACCCCGTGAAATAATATGTTGTTAGTGAAAGTCTTATATGGAAGACTTTTCGAGAATTTTTCTCATATATTAAGTTTTAAAAATAATTAATAAATTTTATAAAAAATATTTTGATGGAAAAAAAATCATGTAATTATAAACATTTCTAAATGATGTAAATTTAGATTTACTGATTTTGAATTTTTATCATCATAGATGAGTGAATATAAGTTGTAGGTTAAGATTGTCTTTGGTTTAGAGTTCGGTAACATATGTTGTAGTATTGTTTGTATTTTAGGGTTAATATTTAGAATCTTATTTTTTTTAAAGAAAATTAGATTTGACATATATAGGTTTAGTTTTGTATATATTAAATACTTTATAAATTAATCTTATGTTTAATGAAGTATTTGTTGTTATTTAGTTAGTTATTTGATTTTAGGTTTATTAGACTTTTTGGGAAGTTTTCTAATTTATAATGCATTAGAAGACTTATTGGGAAGTCTTCTCGGATGAATAATAAATTTAAGGTTTAGAATTATTTTTGGGAAATCTTCTAATGTATTTTATGCTAGAAAACTTCACAATAAGTCTTATGAACCGAAAATATTTAATCTAATTAGATTTTTACCCTTTTATATAAATAAAATTTACACATTCTCTCTTTTCTTTTCAACTGACGGCAAAAAAAAACAAAAATGTTTCTCAGTTTAAAACTCTCTAACCTCTCTCTAATCTCTTTGAACTTGAAAAGATTAAACTTTATATCAATTTTTTTTATTTTATGTCTCATGTCTTTCTCACTAATTTATCTTGTTTTTGCAAGTTTTCATTACATGTTTCTCATCTTCTAATTCTTTTAATTTAGATCTATAAATCTTTGATATATATTTTGTGTGTGTGTATGTATTAGATTCAAAAAAAAATAGATTCAACTTAACGTGACAGCTTTATTTATTATTTAAGCATAAAAAATATTTTTGAAATTTTCCTCTATTTTGAACTCATTTAAACATTTTTGGATATGCATATTTTTTAGATCTAAGTCAGCCTTCAAACTTCATTAACAGATTTTTCCAGAACATTTAACTTATTTGGATTTCTTTGTCTCCTAACATAAAAAAATTTACACATTTATATTTTCCTCTCAAAATGCTGCTATAAAAATATAATGTTTCTCACTATAAAATTCTCCAACCACTCTCTAACCTTTTTGAATTTGAAAACATCAAACTTTATATCAATTTCTCATTTTTATGTTTATCTCAATAGTTTATCTTGTTTTTGCAAGTTTTTCATTACATGGTTGTCATCTTCTACTCCTTTAAAAATGGATCTATAAATTTTGAATATGTATTTTTGTGTGTTTTATATGTTATATTCAAAAATACTATATAGATCATTCTAGTGTGAGTGTTTTTATTTATTACTTAAACATTAAAAATACTTTTGAAGTTTTTCTCTGTTTTGGAGCCATTTGAATTTTTTGGAGATGCAATTTTTTCAGATATGAGTGAAATTTCAGACTTAGTAAGCAAAACTTTTGGAAGACTTCTCGGAAGATTTCACAAACAGACTTCTCAAGTAGACTTTTGGAAGACATTTTGGAAGATTTCAACCGAATTAAGCAAGAAATTAAAATTTAAGCGAGAAACTTAAATTTAAGTAAAATTTGACCGCAAATTAGAAAACTTCTAGAGAAATCTTACGTTTAAACGTCTTCTAATTCGCGGTCAAATTTCACTGGAAACTTTAGTTCTCTTTTATGGTTTAGAAACTCTTGTTTTAATAGTTTATATAGATTATAAATAATAAATCGATTTTATCTCTAATTATTAAAATATTTTTATTTAATGATTTTATTTATTTATTCAAGTTCTTGTAATAATAAACTATTATTGTATTCATTGTAATCCTTTGTTAATAATATTGTTGTAAAATTAAAGAGGAAGCTTATGATAATATAAAAGTTGATACAAATGCAACATAACAATAAGTTCATAACACAATGATATAAGTTCAAAAACATAAAAATCATATTAGACTTCATAGAAAGACTTCTCTGAATACTTTGGCAGACACGAGCAAACTTCTCAAGCAAACAACTCGGAAGATTTCACTCGAATTAAACGGGAAATTTAAGTGGAAAACTTAAATTATAAGTGAAACTAAATTTTTTAAATCTCATGAAAATTAAAAGTATATCTGGTGATCTAAGAAAACACATTAAGCCACATGCTGATATCCTTGAAATTACTTAACACTCTTGAAAATAAAAGTTTTACAAAAACTAACGTAGATGAACTAGAAACATTAATAAACATGAATGTTTGTAATCTCATAATTATCAACCCCAATACCAATACTGAGTAATACACATGAATTAACAAAAAAAAATCTTAAAAACTCATTCTTTGTGGAGAATTTTTTTTTTTTAAGAAGTCCTCCATTTAGGTCACTTTTGAAAATGTAAATTCACGAATGGAGACTTCTTAAGAATTCTACTCTACATCAGACTCTTAGAGAAGTCTTCCTTTCTAAATTTTTTTTTATTTTTGTATTAGAAAATATCTCAAAAATACCAGAGAAGATTTTTCTCTGATAAAAATTATTTTCTCTGATAAAAATTATAGAAATCTTATCTGATAAGTATGTTAGTTTTACAATTAACCAAAGTTTTGCAGGTATTTGACTTTTTCTTAGAAAACTTCTAGAGCAAAATTTTATATAAATAAGCCACATTATATCTTTTCACTATCGCAAGAAGTCTGCGTAAATTAGTTTTGCAACTGACCATGTTTGACTTTTTAAGAGAAGACTTATAATTATGTAACAAAACTGTGTTAAAAATAAAATTTCATGTCATAGAAAAATGCAATGTTGTATTAAAGGTTTAGAGGTCAGAGAAGTATATATAACTTATGAAATCAGGGTATAAACCATATTTTTGTAGTTGGGTCGCTGAAAATATACAGGTAAATCCCTAATTCATCGTAGTAAAAAAATACGGGTCGTCCTTAATTTGTCGTAACTTAAAAACACGGGTCGTCCCTAATTTTTTATAATAGAAAAACACGGATCGTCCCTAATTCGTAGTAACACAAAAATATGGGTCTTCCCAAATTCATCGTGAGACAAAAATGTGGGTCATCCCTATTTTATTGTAACGTTATGTCTACATTACGACGAATCCTAAATACCTATATAAACTCAAGTCCATCAATCTCATTTCAGTTGCTCATTTGTCTCAAACCATCCTCTCTCCCTCCCTAAGGTATGTTTTTTTTTTAAAATTTAGTTTAGTTTAGGGAGTTAGTTAGGAATATAATTAGTTTATGAAAGAAATTAGATTATATATGGAATTAGTTTATGAATGAAATTAGATTAGAAAGATTAAAATTATAATTATTTTTAATAGATTACAATTTTTTATATCACTAATTTAAATTTGTATGTTTCTAACACTTGACTGCTAGGAAGAGAAACAGGAACAAACCGCATTATGGTGCTTCGTTTCTTGGTACGGGGGATCAATAAGCTTCTGGTACCGGTACTGCATCCGCACCGGAGTTTTTCCCTGAGAGACAGTCTCAAGGAAGGTCACCAAATCATTCTCAGCCACCTCCAGCTTAGTCTATGCCTCCTCTTCCGTATATGCCTCCTCCACAGCATTCTCAGCCACCTCCAGGTCATTGAGCTGCTCCAGCACATGCTGCTCCTTGAGTTATACATTCGGATTTGATGGTGCCACCCAATGCTCTGTATGCTCGGTATGCTCGGTACACTGTCGAAGAAAATCTACGGTCGATCCCGATCGCCCGTCTAACACTTATTAGTGTGTTTTTTTGAAGTATTAATTTTGAAAATTTTACTTCATTTATTCCAATTTTTTTTTTTTACAATTGCAGGTTCCTGACAGAAGATATCGTAGGACGAAGCATTTCAAACACCATCAAATCGTACTTCCACGAAGCGCATCCGAACTGGTCTCTTACACCGGAGTACATTCGAACGACTTGGTTCAAGTGTTTTATGGTAATTTTTATTTGTTAAATTTTTATATATTTTGTCTTTTAGATTTCTTTATTTGTGTTTTCAAAGAATTTATTTTTGACAGCAAAAATGGCATTGATCTATTGGCGTCAACGAGCGGGTGAAGAAGCTGGTCAACGATAAAGCGAAACTTCGCCTGAAAAACATTGTTGCCAATGGGAAAGAGAAGTGGCTGGCATAGGATATTATGCCAAAGTCATCTACTTCAACGATCACCTTTGGACAGGCCTAAAGGCATATTGGACTACTTGTCGCTCGATTAGATTGTTCGCTTTGTGCTCAGCGGCACGGATGACGCTTGATCCTGATGGCAATTGCCGATGGTCTACACTTCTGGACAGATCCCACATTCCAGGGTGACCCTACAGATTATAAGTCATATTTTCTCTTTTAATTATTATTATTATTAATGAATTATTATTAATGCATGATTTCTTAAAAAAATTAGGCCATTTGGAAAGAAGAACCACCATCTCTTTTCCAACTTTTCAAGATGACACACCAGCACCAGGATGTGATGTTTGTGGATCTTAGATAAAAAAAGATCCACATGTGAAGGTTTGGATCCAAGAGGTTCATGCCCAATTGTCACAAAAAACTCCGTATGACACACCCATCCAATTTTCCAGGCAAGAACATGACAAGATTTTTGAAAATAATATAATCAATCATTTTGTTAAAAAATATACACATATACATTTTAATCTTATTTACTAATTAAATATTAAAATTTAATTGAAGGTTGTTCCGAAGAAAAGAGAAAAGATGATCGGGATTGGTTCGGTGAATGATGTCTCGAGGGCGACAACAGCCTACGGTGCTGCAAGACAAGAAAATTTTCAGCTCCGGGGAGATTTGATGGTGGCCATTAATATCATAGCATAGCTCCAGGAGGATCAACAAAACATTAGGGCTCAATTGAGGGCCATGACGGAGATATTTGATGTCCTTATGGAAGAGAACACAATGATTTCGTAGGAGTGGCGGACTATACGTCCAACCATTCACCGCTAACCCACTGCAGATGAGCAAGCGGAAATAGAGCGATGGACCGATGAACATAGTTCCCATTTGTTTGAGAACCTTAACAGTTATGAATAATTTCGTTTAGTTTAAATTTTATAAATTATTTAAAAAAAAATTTAGTAGATTAAATTTTTAAAATTTAATTAATTAAGTTTTTCTAAATTTAATAAATTATTTTTTAAAAAAATTATATCTAAAATTGATTTTTTTTTTTCAAATTACGAGTCGATGTTGAATTGTCGTAACTATTACAATTGTTTAGCGATGACAGTCAATGTTAACTCGTCATAATATTTATGGCTTTTTAACATCATCTAAACGATGAAAGTTTTAGACAAATGTACGATGAAAGTTTTAGAAGTAATGGTATGTCTGATTTACGACGCAATTGTTTACGATAAAACATTTTCCTCGTAACATTTACGGCGAAGTTACGAGCAACTATCCGTTACGACGACCAATTAATGATGAATCACATTTCGTCATTAGTTCGTTGTAATAAGTGATTAACGACGAACTAATGACCAAAACTGTGGTAGTTAAACGCCAATTTTCTTGTACTGCAATAATATTTGTTTTACCAACAAACGTTCAGAGGATAGATTGGTTTGCTGATTCTGAAGAAGTAAAATTAATGAGGTGATATGTTCACTGTTAATGGAAGCCCTGGTACGTGAAGCACGTCCATGACCATGTCCTCTAGTTTTATTTAACTGTCTCCTCTACCTACTCGAAAGCTTTGCAAAGTTTGTCCTGGTGATGCATTAGTGGAACATTGATATTGTTTCTGGTACCACTCGGGATATCCATGAATTAAAAAATATTTGTAGACCTCTTGTCCTTTACGTCCACAATGAGTGCATGAACGCGTAGGATCATGTGAGTGAGCTTGTGGTTTCCACATTAGAAATAGTAACACCTATGTTTTGTTTCATTTTTGTAGAAAATTCAAGTGCATCAGGTGTTATTCTATAGATTTGGTAGTGACCATGTTTTGTTCTTCACTAATGATGCGAGAATAAACAATGTTGAGATCAGGTAAAGGGTCTTCATCTTTGATACGAGACCGTAGAGACATAAACCTAAAATCATCAAGTCCAAATAGGAATTTATGCACTCGAGCATCTTCATGTTCCTTCTCTATATCTGGTATGGCGGCACAAGTACAAGTCGTGAGGTCTTAAAATTTTGTCGCTCTTCCCATAGTTTGGTAAGTTTCCCTTAATATTCAAGAACGGATTGACCTTCTTATTTGCAGTTAATAATCTTGTCTTGAAGTTGATGTATACAAATACCATTTTTGATGGAGAAGAAAAAGCATAGAGTTTCCCAACGTTTGTGATTTTCAAGAACAAAAGTGACTTTCGAACGAACCTTAGGATCTATTGATGTATGAATTCATTCAACGATCATCGAGTTAGCATCTAGCCAACGAGAGAGATCTGAATCAATGTCGGTTTTGGTATTGTCGCATCTATGACAAAGAAATAACAACAAATGTAGTCTACTGTCTTAGATTTGAGTCGCTCTGTATAGACTTCGCCAAGACTTTTGAAACTATATGTAGACTTCTTACTCTTAAACAATGTGGTCAAGGCAACCTTTCTCTTTCAACATGCTACAACTAAATAAATGGCTTTTTGTTGTTGTTGGATTGGTAGTAAAGATCTGAAAGGCAGAGATATGGTGCTGGTAGAATGGTACAGAGGCGGGCCCACATGAAGAGGAGTGAGGTTATTTGACACCATAAAAATATGATAAAATATTGTTTTTTTATAAGAAATTGTTAAAGGTAGGCCTGGGCATTCGGGTCCTCGGGTCGGATTCGGGTTGGGTAGGTCCGGGTTCGGGTCTTTCGGGTTGAATGGTAGAGGACCCGATAGGGTAATTTAAAAATTTTGGTCTCGGTTCGGTTCTTGCCGGGTCCGGGTCAGGTCGGTCCATCTTTTGAAGAACCGTTAAGACCCACCATTTTTCGGGTTTTAAAAAATTCGGATCCGTTCTCGGGTAATCGGGTCAGTTTTCGGGTAATTAGGTCAGTTTTTGGGTCGGTTTTCAGGTAATCAGATCAGTTTTTGGGTAATCGGGTTGGTTTTCGGGTCAGTTTTTGGGTAATCGTGTCGGTTTTTGGGTAATCGGGTCAGTTTTCGGGTAATCGGGTCATCTCGACAGTAATTGGGTCGGTTTTCGAGATAGATGTAGACTGGTTTATATAGATGTAAGCTGGTTTAGGCTTGGTTTAGTGTAATTGATTCAGGTCTAAAATTACCCTATCGGATATAGGGTACGGTTCGGGTCGGGTACTCTACTCGCGGGTCTTTAGCTTAAAGACCCAATAGGGTAATTTGCTCGGATCGGTTCCTACCCAGACCAGGTTTTTTCGGGTCGGTTTCGGGTCGGGTCTTTGGGTCCGGGTAAAATGCTCAGGCCTAGTTAAAGGATTACTAGCTGAATTGGTAAAATTCTGTGTTGATCCCCCCCTTAAAACTAGGGTTCAATTCCCCCTAGTGACACATTTAAGTATTTTACCCCAATCAAAACTATTTATGGGTCCACCCCTGTTGTTAGTCCATTGCGAACACATCTTTGCCGACTTTCCCAAATTGGAGAATCATGCTTTTGGAGACAGATTACTCAAAACTGAAGTAGTAAGTAACTTTAGCTTTTTGATGCTTCTTCTCGATACAGCCAGTGCAAGTTGGCTCCCAAAATCTCTTGGCAGCAAGAAGGAACTTTTAATCATCATTTACTGAACCACTTTTTTATTATTATTAGCATTGAAGAATCAATTCCCTTGAACCCAGATGAAATGAGAAGAAAGATTAGCCTCACGCAAAGTCTAAAACTAAAGAGGGAGAGAGATAATAAACCTATTTGAGGGAGATTGGAAAAGTCAATTTGCCGGAAACTTCAGATCTCTTCTTCACCTAATCCCGAAACTCGCCTATTTAGATCAAAGAGTAGTAACGCCTAGGTAAGGTACACCGAAAGATCCGATTAATACTTAACATCTTTACTACTTTCTTTAAAATTACGATGGGGATAAAGAAGTTATATGGACCAAATCAAATAATGATTTTGTCAAATCCATAATCTTGTAATAACTGGGCGGCCCACACGGAAACTAATACGGCCATTTAATAAACTCAATTAAGACACCCAGAGATTTTATTAACGTGGAGACAGGTTCATGTGGTGGGTGTACTTGTTAATTAGGTGTTCCTTTTTGAATGATCATAGTGTTTAATTGCGTAACGGGATAAGCAATTGATTAATTGTTTGTATGACAAAAGATAAGATCAGATTTCATTTAATTAATCCTTTAGTTTCCATCTAACCTGTGTCTGCTGCTTTTTTGATTAAAGGAGGATGTTGCTCAAAGTCAGCAAACGATCAAATCAATATTTTGTTGGGGGTACATTTCTAGTTTAATCCAAGATTTTCTCATTGGTATAGGGTTTTGACCTACGCTTTGTGACGATGGTTAATTATGTGTTTAGTTTATTCTTTTTTTTTGTTTGGTAAATAAGTTAAATAACAAAATATTAATGATAAAATTAACAAACAAAGAAAAAAAAACAAATTAGTAGAAATTAAAAGATAAAATGATTAAACTAATGGAAAATTGTCAAAAATGACATAAAACTTGATTTTAAATATAAAAATATACTTCAAATTCAATCAAATGCGAAAATAACTCAAAATACTAGTCAAATTAAAACCATCTTTTTATGACCAAAAAAAACCTTTTATACTCTTTTACGAATATAACCCCATTAAATCATATATTATTAGTGAAAGTCTTATATAAAAAGTCTTTTCGTATATTCAGTTCTAAAAATAATTAATAAATTTTATAAAAATATTTTGATTGAGATAAAAAATAAATCATATAATTATAAATATTTTTAAAAGATGTTAGATTTACTAATTTTGAATTGTTATCATCGTAGATGAGTGAATAGAGCTTGGTAACATATGTTGTAATATTATTTATATTTTAGGGTTAAAAAATAGAATCTTAATTTTTAAAAGAAAATTAGTTTTGACATATATAGGTTTAGTTTTGTATATATTAAACACTTTATAAGTTAATCTCATATTTAAAGTATTTGTTGCTATTTTTGATTTTAGGGTTTAAAAGACTTATTGGGAAGTCTTCTAATATATAATGCATTAGAATACTTGTTTGGAAGTCTTCTCGGATGAATAATTTTTGAGAAATAACTTTTAGATTCATCGTTTAGAATAACTTTTGAGAAATTTTATATTGTACTTTATGCTAAAAAACTTTCAAAGAATTTTTATGAACCAAAAACATTTAATATAATTGGATTTTTTATCTTTTTATATAAATAAAATTTATACACTCTATCTCTTCTTTTCAACTCGCTGTAACAAAAATATAATATTTTCACTTTAAAACTCTCCAACCTCTCTCTAATCTCTTTAAATTTGAAAAGACTAAACTTTATATCAATTTTTTATTTTATGTCTTATGTCTTTCTCAATAATTTATCTTGTTTTTGCAAGTTTTTCATTACATGGTTCTCATCTTTCAATTTTTTAAATATAGATCTATAAATTTTTGATATATATTTTGTGTGTTTTATATGTTAGATTCAAAAAAAATTATAGATTCAACTTAATGTGACTGTTTATTTATTATTTAAGCATAAAAATTATCTTTGAAGTTTTTCTCTATTTTGAAGTCATTTAAATATTTTTGAATATGCATGTTTTTCAGATATAAGTCAAAATTTTGACTTCATTAACATACATTTCGAGAACATTTAACTTAATTGGATTTTCTTGTCTCCTTACATACAAACAATTTACACGTTTTCTATCTTCTTCTCAAATGTCTTCAACAAAAATATAATATTTTTCACTGTAAAGCTCTTCAACATCTTTTTAATCTCTTTGAATTTAAAAACATCAAAATTTATATCAATTTCTCATTTTTTTGTCTTTCTTTATAGTTTATCTTATTTTTGAAGGTTTTTCATTACATGGTTCTTATCTTCTACTCCTTTAAAAGTAGATCTATAAATTTCAATATGTATATTTGTATATTTTATATTTTAGATTCGAAAAATATATATATTCATCCTAATGTGACTGCTTTATTTATTACTTAAGCATCAAAATTATTTTTTAAGTTTTTCTCAGTTTTGCAGTCATTTGAACGTCTTTGGAGATGCAGCTTTCTCAGATTTGAGTCGAACTTCAGACTTCCTTAGCATAATCTTGGAAGACTTCTCGACAGACTTCACAAACAAACTTCTCAAGTAGACTTTTCGGAAGACATTTTGGAAGACTTAACGCGAATTAAGCATAAAATTAAAATTTAAGCGGGAAACTTAATTTTGAGTGAATTTTGACCGCAACTTTGAAAACTTCTAGAAAAGTCATCCGTTAAAACGTCTTCTAATTTGCGGTCAAATTTCACTTAAAACTTTAGTTCTGTTTTATGGTTAGGAGACTCTTATTTTGGTAATTTATATAGATTGCAAATAATATATCCATTTTATCTCTAATTATTAAAAAAAAATATTTATTTAATGATTTTTTTTATTTATTTCTTTTAATAATAAATTATTGTATCCATTGTAAAATTTTTATTAATATTATAGTTGTGAAAATTAAAGAGAAAGCTTATGATAATATAAAATTTGATACAAATTCAACATAACAATAAGTTCATGACATAATAATATAAGTTCTAAAAGATAATAAACATAACAATAAGTTCATAACACAATGATATAAGTTCAAAAACATAATAATCATATTAGACTTTTTAGAAGACTTCTTGGAATACTTTGGCAGACTCACAAGTAGACTTCTCAGAAGATTTCATGCGAGTTAAGCAGGATATTTAAGTAGAAAACATAAATTTTAAGTGAAAGTAAAAATTTTAAATCTCATGAAAGTTAAAAAAGTATATTTATGATCTAAGAAAATACATTAAACCACATGCTGATATTCTTGAATTTACTTAACACTCTTGAAAATACAAATTATACAAAAACTAACATAGATTAATTGGAAACATTAATAAGCGTGAATATTTGTAACATCATAATTATCACCAATAAGTTATGAATTTTATTCAAGAGCCTTAATAGTGAGTAATACTAATGAATTAACAAAACAATCTTAAAAATTCATTTTAAATTTGGAGAAAATTGAAAGTTTAATAAACATTGAAGTAAAAGACTTCTACAAAAGTTTTTGTGGAGAAGATTTATTTAAGAAATCTTCTATTTAGGTCATTTTTGAAATTGTAAATTTACGAATGAAAACTTCTTAAGAAGTCTACTCTACATCAAACTTTTAGAGAATTCTTCCTTTGTAGATATTTGTTTACTTTTGTATTTGAAAGAATCTCAAAAATACCAGAGAAGATTTCTGTCATAAAACTTTTAGAAGTTTTCTCTGATAAACATGTTAGTTTTGCAATTGATCAAATTTCTGCAGATATTTGACCTTTTCTTAGAAAATTTCTAGAGTAGATTTTTATATAAGTTTTCTTACAGACACATGAAGTCTTTTCACGATCACAAGAAGTCTATGTAAGTTAGTTTTGCAATTGACCAAGTTTGACTTTTTAAGGGAAAACTTCTATTGAAGCCTTCTAACGGAAGACTTCTATATAAGTCTTCTTTCATAACCAAAGGTTTGATTAGAATCACATAATAAAATTCGAGAAGACTTTTCCAGAAGTCTTCTAACTAATATTAATGTTTTACTATTAATTATAAATTTCAAAACTAACCTACACAGACTTCTTTCGACAGTGAGAAGACTTCATATAATAGTAAAGAAGACTTCTTAAAAAGTTTACTCCAAGAAGTCTTGTATGAACAATTAAGTATCTAAAACATTTTGGTCAACTGAAAAATTAACGTGTTATCAGAGAAGACTTCTCTACAAGTTTTTTTTTTTGTTACGAAGAAAAGTTAGAAGACTTCTATTTCAAACAATCAATTTCACTATGAAAGTAACTCATTGTTAATGACCAAGAATCATGAGTTTGAATGGTTCTATGAACCTTACAAAGTTTGGAATCAAAATCTTGAGTTTTTAGATGAATTTAGAGAGAAAGTGAAAAAAATATGATTTGTGTGTATAAGAAATAAGATAAGAAGAATAGAAATCGATTTATAGGTGCAATAGGAGCTTCAAATTGGTTGTTCATGGTGTTTAGTGTATTGATAACAATAGCATTATTGTAAATTCTTGATGAAGATGAAGAGGATTAAGTAAAACATTCATTTTCGAAAAAATAATAATGACATTTTTTTTTGTGAATAATCCGAACTTTTAGAGTAAATATGGCAAATGATTTTTTTTTACAAAAAAATACATGTCATATTTACATATAACTTGAAATTTTGAGTCATATTTGTAAAAAAAAAACAAGGGAATGAAGAGGAACATTATATTCATTAATATTCTTTAAAAGTTTTATCATTTATAAGGAATAATTTTTCTTCTTGATTTCTTCGCATTCCTTTTCTTGTAGAGAATTATAGAACAATTTTTTTTCCATTAGTTTTGAAGAACTATATATCATTCATCATCATTCCTAAAAGTTTATTCTTATTCATTCCTTTCTTATTCATTTGTAATATTTCTATTATGGTTATCAGATACACCATAAGGCTTTGAATAGTAACCAAACTAATGAAAAAGAACACTATATTTCTTAACATTGTTAAAAAAATTATCATGAAAAATAGTTTGTCTTTTCCATTCCTTTTCATTCTTTGTAGAGAATTGAAGAACAAATTTGTTTCTTGTTAATTTTGAGAAGGAATCATCATTCTTCATTATTCTTCATCATTCCTAAAAATTTTATTAGTACTTATTCTTGTTTTATCCATTCATAGTGTTTCTGTGATGATTATGAGTTACAGTCTAAATTATTTCAGACTTTAAACTCTTATTCTAACTTCACCCGTTAAGTTATTAAACCCTAAATTCTAATTATTAAATCCAAATTTAAATATAAAATATATTTTAAACTTTTTATTGATACTATTTTTTAATTTTAAAGTAATAAGGTGCTTAGGTGCTAAATTGTGGTGTATCTTCTTGTCTTTTGTCGCAGTTGATGCGTTTTTTTTTGTTTCACTTGATGTGTAATTTTCATTTACAAATTTGTTCTTCTACTATTCCTTCTACATTAATACACGCAAGTATTTAAACACTGTATAGTCTAAATATGGAACACCAAAATATACATAGGCGATTGTAGTTTGGATCTAAGATCTGATAAGAGTATTTGTTATAATATGTTGACGATTATATTTACCTTTCTTTTTTTGAAAACCAGACGAAATAATTTTGATTCATGAATCTATGTTGACTGAGTAAATTGAATTGCGTGAGACAACAAAAGCCTAATAGCTCTGACAGATGGACTTGTGTCTGATGGTCTTTCTAGAAGAATTGAAACCTGCAGGGAGAAAAAGCAAAGATATAATATACGCTCGAGCGTCTTTGTATATTATTATTATAAGTTTTGTTAAAGAAAGCACGTTGTTTATTTACTTTATTTCTATTATACACCGTCCTTCTAGAAGCCGCCCCACACCCCCCACCCCACCCCACCCCAATACTCGGACGTTGCATACGAACTCCCGTCTTCCGAAACAAATGAAGCAGGACTACAAAAGTGCTCATAAAATATAATTAAAATAGAAAAAAAAAACATCGTGAGTCGTCAATAAATTAGGCCACATTCTGCTTGCATATATATATATATTACTATGACACCTGCTGGTGTCTCTTAGCTTGTCATAATAATCCTCTGTTAATTAGACAAAGAGAGAAAATAATATGAACACAACCAATGAGGTGTTTGATGTGTCACCATTCTTGCTATTAGAATCATCTGCAGATTCCGAAACCTATTGCGACAGCGGAGGCGCTGATCAGACCGAGGCTGCCCAAGACGCGGATGGAGATGATACTGATGAGTCTTGTAGTGCCAATTCATACGAGACGTCTTGTGTGACGACGACCTGGAGACAGAGTTTTGACACGGAGGATACGGTGAAAGAAGAAATGATTCTCACAGCGGCTGGAGAGGAAGAAGAGGAGGACGGAGAAGGAGAGGTGAACAGCTACATCATAAGATATAGGAGAAGTCAACGTGAAAACCTGACCGTTGATTCTAGTGCGGTGGTGGTGGTGAGTGAGATGGATAAAAGTCGAATGTTCTGGGAAGCTTGTCTCGCTTCCTGATCTGTCTTTCTTGTTTCACGGAGAGGGCAAAACGAACAACGTCTTCTTGTCTACCTAACTATATATATAGGTTTAATACATGTCTATCTAATTTTTTTTTTTTCTTCTTGTGAAGTGCCTATTAATCACATCTACCCATCAATTATGTCCATAGACTTCCTCATCCAATAACAAAAAGTATGAACATCAATAAATTTATATTTTCATATGTAATCCAGTCACAAAACCTTCAACATCTAAACACTAAGAAACGAAAAAGAGGTTATCATTTATCTACAAGTATACATACCAGAGGGAGATTGTATTAAGTTTGAAAAAGTAAGAAACAAGTAGGCAGTATTTGTTTGTTGCTGTAACAAGTGGGCAGTATAATAATGTACAAGTGGTTTCTTTATCAAGGATGCTTTACTAAATTACTTATGCTAATCGCTCACCCAATAAATTGATAGTTTCGATTGAAAAAACAATTTTCTTGTTTCAAAAGTAACATCAATTCTCTAAACAAAATAAAATAAATAATAAAGATTCCATAGCTAACAAAGCTAAAGAGCAAGAACAAATAAAAGTAAAGCTTGGAGGGTTTTACTATGTATATGTGAGCTACACCTTTATTGACCGATACAGCTTTTATTTATTGATTAGATAGTTGTATACTTTTAGATGCTTTTTTAAAATTACTGGTGTATCACATATTTATATTGGACTCACCAACAAGAATCTTTATAGTCTAGTGATCACTTTTCTACACATGGAAGTTCGGTCTACGAAGCTTACGATGATCTTTTGAGGATTTGTCACAAATAGAAAGATCAATCTTCAATGCTAGTCGAATCTACCTGTTATGAGCTGGGTTATTCTATTAATTCAGTTAATCGTCGTGTTAAAAGATTCCAACCTTATTTTCTAATCAGAAAATGTCTTTTTGATTAGAAAATAATTCTTTCGTTGGAAAGTCCAGACGAATTTCCAAAAAAAAAATTATTACCTTTTTATAACCGTTTAAAATATAATCTTGTCGATGAATTTTGATGAATTTATCTCAGTCCGTCGGAATTTTTCACAAATTCGTTAAAAATATCTCTTTATTCACAAAAAGCACAAAAAATCATGTTTTTTCTATTTTTGTTCATAGATGGATAAAGTTCATACTAATTTTTAGTTTTTGAAAATATTAACATTTAAAAATAATTATAACGATAAATTATTATATTTTGATTGATTGTTTTAAATTATATATGGATATCATCATTAGCTTATAGCCTCAACTTTTATATAGTATAAATAAGGGAGAATTTGCGAGATGTCTAAGATTGTAGAAGAAATTAAGTGCATGACATTGATTTTGACATAATGTAATAACTAACATTTATGTCATTTATTATCCGGTTTTACCCTTTCTTCATGTAATCATCCGGTGACTTTGTGTTGTTAAAGATGATGTGACCAAAAAAATATATGGTGAATAAGATACTTACATATGATGTCAACAAAATGAGATGTAGCCACAATTTAATGCACACTATTGACAACGACAATATCAAAGTCATCCACATCACTGTTTTTTTTACCTTTAATTAGTAAATCTATATATATTATAATCAGTAAACTATAAACCAAATATAATCTATAATTGTTTTACTATATATTTATAATTTATCAGCTGGAACATACATATTAAACCCTATCCACCCACTTAAATATTAAACCCTAGACAAATCTCTTAGTTACTAAATCTAAACTCAAATATAATCTTAATCATATGTTGCAAGATGTGACCAAAATTCTATCTCACTGACGTAGTACAACACCAACCATGCGGTAGGAATTATACATAATAAATCCATCCAAAATCGCTGATTATTATATTCAAACCTCTACTTAGTAAATCTAAACTCTAACCATGAACATATAAACCCAAATACAATCTATAAACTTTTTTCAATATTAGACAATCTAAACCTAACTAAGAATCTATAACATGGCAGATTATTACATATTTAAGAAATAGTATAGAACTATTGTCTCAAATAATATAGAAATATTGTCTCAAATTGACTTTGTAAATGGTTTAGAGAAGTTTTGATCATCCCGAATAAACCAACATAGTATAAATATATAGTATAGTACACTAATAGAAAGGTTTATATGCTATCTAACCAAATTTGACTACTATACCCACCCACTTAAATATTAAACCCTAGACAAACCCTCTAATTACTAAATCTAAACTCAAATAACTAAACTATAAACCCAAATAGAATCTATATAATATGCTGACAATTCTCTCAACATAGACGACATAGTATGGAACCTTTATAAATAATATAGAATGACTGACACACACCCAACTTTAAATATTAAACCTTAAACTGTTATCACTAAACCCCAAACTCAACCATACCACCCATTTAAATATTAAACTTTAAGCAAACTCCATAGTTACTAAATCTAAACCTAAATATAATCTTAACCATAGGTTGCGAGTATACAATTCTATCTCAGTGACATAGTACAATACTCAAGATGTGGCATGAACTATACATATTTAATCCACCCAAAATTGTTGACTACTATACCCAAACCCCTACTTAGTAAATCTAAACCCTAACCAAGAACCTATAAACCCAAATACAATCTATAAACTATTTTTTTAATATTACACAAACTAAACCCTAATTAGGAACTTATAACATGGCAGATTATTACATATATAAGAAATATGATAGAACTATTGTCTCAAGTAGTATAGATTATTGTCTCAAATTGACTTTGTAAATGCTTTAGAGAAGTTTTGATCATTGCAAATAAACCAAAATAGTATAGAATATAATATAGTACACTAACATAAAGGTTTATTTGCTATCCAACCAAATTTGGTTTTAATCATTACACATAAACCAATATAGTATAAATTGCATATTACAATCAATCAGATAAAATGACAGAGAAAAGAATTAACAAATTTGAAGATATGACAAATTATTACATTTTAAAAACTAGTATAAAAATATATATGTCTTAAATAGTATGGTACATATATATAAAGCTACACTAAAGAATCGATACTATACTATTTTTTTCATCGAGTATAGTATAGACAGCGAGTTCATCTTCTTCAATTTTTTTGACAGACTGATACATATTCACTTGAATCGCCGTCATTATTCTTCACCATATAGAGATCATCTTCATCTCCTCTCTCTTTTCCGATACGGCGACACTTTACCGACACACCGTCGTTATTCTTCACCACTATATATTTAAAGCATCAAGATATAACCCTGATATGATAATCTCAATCTCATTTGCAAAATTTAAAAACGAAAACAGAGTATGAAAGCAAAATCATGATTATGAAACTGAAAATCAATTAGTTAAGAGAAGGAGAAAAATAAATGAAAGAGTTGATGTGTCTACTCACCGTGTATGCCTTAACAGTTGTCTCTTCTTTACCATAATTGGTTATCTTTCCTGTGAGAAGAAATCAATTCCAGAACAAATCTGGGAAGAAGACTTTCATCTTTTGCAAAGTCACCAAAATAAATTACATATAAAAGAGTGTGTGTGTTTTAAATGGCCACGAGTTACGTTTCAGTATTATTGTTATTAATACAATTATTTTTTTTCTTACAGGTTTTACTGGTTGCATGTGAGGGCAATATGATAATATTATATATAAGAGGTAAGTTGTATAGGTGAGTTATGGGTTTTAGATAGTGAATGAATTATAATTTGTTTGAAGGTTATACAGCCCAATTTCCCTATAAATAATTCTTATAAACCAAATACAAGAAGCCAAAAAAAAAAGTTGAACCAAAATCCGAATTGAAAACCCCCTAATATTTAGGATATTTGGTGAGTTCATTGGAATATGTTCAAGATAAGCCTTACCTGGGATATCAGTTTCAAATTGCTGGACTGCAATAAAAAAGTGGCACTGCAATAAAAGAGTGTTTGAAATTGCCCATACCACAAAGAGTTTTGTCATCCCTATAGCTGTCAAATAGCTGAATTGGCCATTGGTTACCCATGTCTAAATATAAATAGGTATGTTTTAGTGATACTCATTTGTTCATGTGGATTATAAATGGACAAGAATCACAAGACTAATGGGCAATGAGCGTTAGTGGGTTTAAACTATATGGATACGGTCGGTCCAATGGTCACAAAAAGATAGGATTTCTAAAATTTGAATTTTCTCGCTAAAATCGTAAAATCGTTTTTTGTTGCCAAAACCGTAGAATTAAGTTTCCCGCCCAAATCATAAAATCGAGTTTTCCAGTCAAAATCGAAGTTTCTGTCAAAATTGCAAAATCGAGTTTTGGCGACTACAACTGTAAAATCGTGTTTTCCCGATAAAACTGTAAAATCGAGTTTTCTATCAAAACAGTAAAATTGAGTTTTTCCGTCAAAATCAAGTTTTCTGCCAAAATTGCAAAATCGAGATTCTCACCAAAACCGTAAAATTGAGTTTTAACGTCAAAATCAAGTTTTCCGCCAAAATCGAGTTTTCCGCCAAAATTGCAAAATCGAGATTCTCACCAAAACCGTAAAATTGAGTTTTAACGTCAAAATCGAGTTTTCCACCAAAATCGCAAAATTGAGTTTTCTGCCATAATCACAAAATCGAGATTCCTGCCAAAATCGTAAAATCGAGTTTTCTTGCAAAAATCGTAAAATTGAGTTTTCTCGCCAAAACCGTAAAATTGAGTTTTCTCGCCAAAATCATAAAATTGAGTTTTCTCGCAAAAACCGTAAAATCGAGTTTTCTCGCAAAAACCATAAAATCGAGTTTTTCTGTCAAGACTGTAAAATCAACGTGGTCACTCTCTGTACATAAACAATAAATTGTGGATATGGACTAATGGACGTGGCCAACCCCAATTTACAGCTCTAGCTCTAGTACTCTTCCCTCATATGTGTGTTAAGGAACTCCGCGGTGGCTCAGAAATTTGTTTCAGAGATGATACTTCCAGCCTGCTATTGCGTCACATTGAAGTCATTTTCTGATCGTGAATGAATTCTCTATCACTTCTGTTTCCGAGATTTTTTTTTTAAAAAAACTCTAAATTGATATTGTGGCTGTTACAGAAAAAAAAAAAAAGAGTTTTGATATTGTGGCAAAATCCACTAAAGATGTTGATTCGAGAATTACTCGGATCAAAGAATACCTGTCTGGGAACTGATGATCTAAATTCAAAACTTAGCAATAGAAGAAACCTGCAACCATCTTTTTCTTCTAAAAAAAGTTATTTCAATCCTCAAAACAAACAACCAAACCATCGAATTGTATCATTATCAATCAATGAAAGTAGTGATGGCCGTACTAATGACACACATGCAAAAACCATAACAGAAGAGAGGACAATGCTGATTACAGAAACATGAATACCTTAGAAGGATATCAAGATTCTAAATCCACCACACTTGTAACGCTAATTCTGGTAATTATCTGGACACTAACTTTGCGACATAACGTAACGGCATGACATGACATCAGCAAAAAACAGAGCTCAAGAACCGCAAGAGCTCTGTCCACAGCCGTAGGAACTTCACTAGGAACCGGAGGTGGTGTCGCCACTCTTGGCCTCTTCGATTTTGTTTGCGAAATCAACAGCTAAGCCGGTGTAAATCTCCATAACTCTCGAGATGTTACCGTTGATTTCGTTAATCAAGCCAACGTTCCTGGAGACGTTCTCTGGGATTCGGGAGAGATGGTTGTCGTTGACGCGTTGGATCAAGTCACGGTTCTGGTCTAGAACGAGTTGCGCACGCTTGAAGCCATTCCTCAGCGTATTCCACACCTCCACGTCGTTGAACTCCTCATTCGCCGCCGTGACATGGTCGTCGTCTTTGTTCATCTCCGTCAGAGCTCTTTTACTGCTCTTCCGGTTGTTTCTGACGAGCGATCGACGTCTTGGTGCTTCCATTATTTTGAAAAGTCAAAGCCTCACGGCTGATCAATCTAGAGATACATCAGAGTTTTCATTCACCGTTGACGCGACGAACAATTGTTTGTTTTCTTATTACAGTGTATTTGCCTTATGGAAGAGCCTACTCGAATTGTGGTTTGTTCGGGTCATGAAGATGACCGTCACACTACTCCGTGAAGGACCAATGCGTGTTGAAAAGAGGGGTCTGTTGGACGAATCTGATTGGATTGTGGCTTAGAAATGTGACGGTAGCTCAAGAAAATGAAGAAGAATCGTCAAATACGTTTCCGGATAATAATAAATATCAACCAGAGGACTATTAAAAAAAATAAAAAAGTGAAAACCTCGGACCAAAAATATCTGAGCTTTTCCATATCTTCCGTTACTTTTTCTTTTACTAATTAGTAATCACGAACAAGAAATCAAACAAATTGAATAAATTGCAATTGAACTGTAAGTATACTAGAAAGATCAAAAGCAACCTAAACTACATGTAACAAAGAGCCAGAAAGATCAAAAGTTTGTCACGTGAAAACATAATGAAAAGAGTAGTCACCATCCTTTGTTCTTGTCTTCTTTATCTTCTCTGGAAATTGAGGAACTTGACTGAAAGTGCGAATCCGGAGAAGAAGAGAGCGCAAAATCCGACAAGAACAGCAACAGATACACCAATCATGCCTGGCTTAAACCCGAAGTCCTGTTCAATAAATTGCTTGACTGTCCCATGGAACATTGGCTCGTTAATAATGCTCTCCACGTCACCAAGCTGTGAGAGTATTACTCCTTGAAGTGTCCACGCCACTGGACATATGTAATAGAACCATATCCACCACACTGGAATCAACTGAACAACAACAAAAGTATTTAAATGATAGTTCTCAAAGGGAAATAGAGTCTAACTAGATATTAACTTGATAGAGACTGGAGTACTTACAGGTTTTTGGACGAGGAAACCAGAGAGGAGATTCCAGAGAGAGTAAAACGCAGAGGAGATCACAGCGGCTAAGTGCTGATTCGGGGTGAGACCAACCGCCATCATGCCGTAGAAGGTGAAGTACGTGAAAGTGAGGAACATGAACACCAAGTAGAGTATAAACTTACTGAATGTTCTTTCAAAACCAATGGTGAAGTAAGTGATGACACCATAGAGAATGGTTTGGGTGAATATGTAAGGTATCTCCACAAGGCCTTGAGCTGCTGCATATGGAATTGGTGAATACATTCCTGCAGATTTCTCTCTGTAGAAAACTGTTCTTTCTATTGAAACAATTGGTTGTACCGATGAAGCGTTACTAACTCCAAGAAACAGGCAAGCCGAGTAGAGAGCTCCCATAACGGTGACCAGATCTTGTGTGGAAGTTCTCTTGGAACCAACGTCCCAAAACACAGTGCCGAGTATAATCGCAGCGACCGTTGTGAAGAGCAATCTGACGAGGTTGTACGCTGGACTTCTCCAGTAGACAAGGTTCTGTTTCCAGAGGCAGAGAAGAAACTGAGATAACTGGCTTTGTGAGTATCTTGAAGCGAACCTTATTGCCTTTGAGCCTTCTGGTGGAACACTGAGTTGTTTGATGTTTGCTTCCACTTCTCTGGTGTGGTTTACACGGTATGGTTAGAGATAAGGTTTTGATAGCGACTGTTAAAAGCTAAAGATGAGTTGTGAATTAAGTTACCTAAACTGTTTAGATTTCTTGTATAAATCTGCAAAGTCCATGTTAAATTTCTCCTCCAAAGCAGGTGTAGTTACTTCAAGCATCCAAGTTGCTGGATTGTAACCACTTGGGATTGCAGAGACTCCTTGAACCCCCTGTAGAGGTTTTAATTAGGGTTTATCATAATAGTTTTCTTGGGAAACAAGCATTATAGTACAAAATATCACAACAGAAGAGAAGGCTAAGATAAGAACAAGTACCTGAAAGTAGTTCACCATAACCTGTGAGTGTTGACCCAATTTCCCACCATATATAACCTGTCCTCCTCGTTTCATTAGAAGCAGCTGTATATTCAAGGTTAAGCAAAAAGAACACACGTTAAGGTTAAGAACATATGATTGATTAGAATGCTTGTAATCCAAGCAAACCTCGTCAAAAGCCTCAAAAATGTCAATGCTGGGTTGGTGAATGGTGCAAACCACTGTTCTTCCAGTGTCAACAGTGTTCCTAACAGTTCTCATCACGATGGCAGCTGCTCTTGCATCAAGACCAGATGTTGGTTCATCCATGAAAATAATCGATGGGTTTGCCACTAACTCAACCGCAATTGTTAGACGTTTCCTCTGTTCTGTAGATAGTCCAGTTGTACCAGGTAAACCAACTAACGCATATCTTAGACTATCAAGCTCTACTAGTCTCATTACTTCTTCCACAAATTCCTAATAATCCCACAAGAGAGAATATCATTAGTGAAAATATTCAAATGGAAACCAGAATCATTACAACTTTTACCTTTTTCTGATCTTTGGTAATCTCTTGAGGAAGACGAAGGCTAGCGGAAAACCAAAGGGACTCTTCAACGGTGACTTGAGGAGAATGTATATCATTCTGCTCAACATATCCGGATATTCTAGCGAACGTTTGTTGTTCTTTTTGGTAACCGGAGATTCTGATATCTCCCTCGATATAGCCACCTGTCTTTCGACCCGCAAGAACATCCATTAATGTAGTTTTTCCTGCACCGCTTGATCCAACTAAAGCTGTGAGAACACCAGGAGAGAAGACTCCACTAACGTTTGATAACAGCTGTAGTCTCGTCTCTGGTACACCTTGAGAACGCATTTCCTAAGATTCAATCCAAAAACGTTATTCAACCACAGATAAGTACTGATACGACCCAAGTGAAACAGAGAAGTAAAATTTTAACCTTTGGCATATCAACATAATAGTTAACATTGTGGAAAGTCATTGTTAATGGTTTGAATGGAAGAATCATTCCTTTTTTCTCACTTTTTCCATTTTTTACTGAAGCAGTTTGGATTTCTTCATTGGGATCGTCTAAAACAACTGCTCGAGCTTTTCTCAGAGCTACAAGAGAGAAACAAAAGAGCAAAGCTTCACAATATTGTCAGAGAGATCTATAAGAAAGGATCATGAGTTAATAGAGAGACTCTCTCACGATTAAGATAAGCCAAGGCGACAGTGACAATGTTGTTAAAGAGAAGAGCATACGCAATGAGGACCCCTACTCCGACCCAATACCAGTTGTCCTCTGCTGGAAAACTGCGTAGCCTGAGAAAGTTGAATCCAACTGAAGTATCCGATATAGCGGATGGCTGCTTGATGTGTAAAAGTTTGTAGTTAAACATTGTATATTCTAACGAAGTATAATTAACTTAATAGTGAAAGTATAGAACACACCTCCATCCACCTTGTGGCTGTGAATTCATTGACCGCAATGGCACGTTGCCCATAGGATAACGGCGAAACCCAAAAGCCCCAAGCCCACCAGGGTTTAATATCATCTGTTAAAAATAATATGGTTATAGTATAACCACTTATATCAATCTCTTTAATGCAAGTAGTAATAATAAACCTTTTGGAATAACGAATCCACCAAGCAAGAACACTGTTAAGATTGCTGCAGATCCGAATGTATTGGCAATGACCATATCCCTTGCTAGAGAAGCCATCATACGAAACAAACCGAGAGCCATTTGATGCACCGAGAAGAGGAGTAACATGTATCGAAAAAATCTGTGGAAACACAAAGAGAGATTTTGAAACTGCAAAACTAAAAAGCCAAAAGGAAGTCTAGGGAAATGTTAACCAACCTGCCTGGTGAGGGAGCAAGTCCCACACTGTAGTATACCACACAAGTCCAGACAACAGATTCAAGGACAGAGTAAGGCACACGCAATAACCAGCTGGCAATAGACCAGGACCAAGCAGGATGAAACGAGTTATCCCTTTGCTTGTAAAAAACCGGGAGACGCGATATCATGAGAGGCAGTTCAGAGAAACCATTGAACATCATGTGCACTAGGCCGTAGAAAAGGCAAGATAGATACTCGTTGCCATATGCTTCGTTAGTTGAATGTAATCTAGTTCTCAAGAACATTGTGGCAGTGACAAATCCCACAAATGCAACCTTAATGGAAAAAAAAATAATATTTCGGGTCAGAAACATAGAAGCTATATAACAGATGCAACAAACAACGAGGTAATGAAAAATAGGTAGACTTAATTAATACCTGGCATGTCCTAAAAGTGTAAAGAAACCTGTGCCGGTTGATCAATAGCATTTCTCGTCGAAAGCAAACTTTAAGGTTTTCCCATCCTGATATGGCAAATTGTGTTCTGCATAAAGCTGAAGGATCCGCGGATGACTTATCAAATGGTATTGCAAGCTTTGAATCTGCAGCATGCCCGTACTTCGAGCTGCGGAATGCAGCCGCTATGTCTGAGACAGGAATGAATTGATAAGGCTTCGAAGGATCTGCCCAGTACTGAGCTTGATCCTTTTTGGAAGTCACCTGCAAACCAACATTATAAAACATATTCTCAGTTAGAGATATTTTTGGACTACCATCTGACAATATGTACTCCTATACAAATACCTCTTGGAGAAAATCTGCAACACCTTTACGTGGCGGGAGACGGAATCCTAGAGACTCGAAAAACCCGACCACATCTTGTCGAGGACCTTGATACACCATGTAACCTTCTGATAGAAGAATCAAATCGTCGAACAGATCAAATGTTTCTGGTGCAGGTTGAAGAAGTGCCATAAGAACCGTTCCATCCATTAAATGGACAAAGTTTCTGACACATTTCACAATCTGGAAAGTCGTTGAGCTATCAAGACCAGTAGATATTTCGTCCATAAACAATGTTTTTCTTGGCCCCACGGTCATCTCTCCTGCATTGTTTCAAGATTTATAAGTTAGTATTAGGTATGTTAAATGTGTTAAGTAAATAAGTTAGAAAGAGTGAAAAAGACCTGTTGTTACTCTTTTTCTCTGACCTCCTGAAACACCTCTCATCATATCGTTACCAACCATTGTATCAGAACATACATCAAGACCAAGCACCCTAAGCACATAATCCGTGGAAACACTATGCTTACTACCACTCACAGAAGCAGCCTGTAACAAAGTAATTAAAGAAAGTGTTGGTTATTGTAACTAGTTAATCATTACAAAATAGAATTAATCAAAGGAAGTTAGGAGCTATATATAAGAAGCATACCTTCATGAAAACATCAATCTCAGAAGAAGGACGTACACCCCTTTCTTTCTCTAATCGGGTTAGATCTTTCATGATACCTATAATGTGTAAACAGGAAACATTTGAATACATTTGAAACTTGAATAAATTATCATTGTAAAGTGGTAGAAAAGAAAAACAAATTCAATAACCTGCAAAGCCTTCGTTCGCGCCCTGACATCTTGCAGCAAAATCAAGCGTCTCACGAACAGTAAGTTCAGCAATGTGATTATCTGTTTGACTTATATATGCTGAAGTTCTTTTGACATGGAACTCATCAAGTCTCTCTCCATTATAAGTGATATTACCCGTTTTCTGTAAAAAAACAACATAACTTTATCATTAATACCAATACAGAGAAAATCTAAGAAAAAGAAACAAAATATCCAAGACACATGTAAGCAACAAACTAAAATAGAGATATCAAAACATAAGATGCATGTGATATAATATATGAATAAGCAATGTAGATAGCATCACGGATTAACCAACCTTTAACCTATGATCAAGTTTTCCTGCGAGAGCAAGAAGTAAAGTCGATTTTCCAGAACCTGGTGGTCCTAATAGCAAAGTCATCCTTCAAGAACAGCAACATATCAAAGAACTGTTAGTCCCTTATACATATTCGCTTTGTTATAATAATCTTAACAGTAATACTTTTATTTACCTTCCTGGTTTGATAATACCACTGATATCTTTCAATATGGTTAGCTTGTGTTTTCTAGTTTTCATTATTCTCAAACTGCTTAAAACACGCTGAAACACAAGATATATACAAAATAAAAGAACAATCACGTAAAATGGTTACGTGTGGAAAATATAGTGATGAGAAAAGCAGAAGAACCTCGACGAAATCACGAGAAACGTTAACCAAAGTCGGTAAAGCTCTTGTACCGGCTTGAACATCAGCTTCAACATTCAAATTCTCGAACCGGACTTCAATCTTGGGAACTTCCATACCAACTCTAGAGAATATTTTTTTTAACATTAATAAAAACAAAACCTAAAAATAGAAACAGAGAATCAAAAAAAAAAGATACCTATCGAGCCGTTCCTTGATAGCGGAGAGAAGCTTGTAATTATCCTGATCGCTAGTGGCAAGAGCTTGACGAACAACCATCTCACGATCCGAACGATCAAGCTTCCTCACGTCAATGGTCTGCACGACGTTCCCGTCTGCGTAACCAGAAGTTTGAGATCGACGTAGAGTCGCTAAATGACTCCCTTGTCTCTGCGACGGTAACCGTCCGATCGCCGCCCATCTCAGATCTTCTTCGTCCTGCTCCACTGTCTCAGCGTTCGACGGACGCGCGAATGATTTTCTACCGGTCTCGACATCGATGTCGAAATACTCACTCCCATTAGAAGCGGCCGCCATTGATTGTTCTCTTCTTCTCCGAGATTATGTTTCTTCTCTCTGAGAGATATTTTTTTTTGTTTCGTTTTGGGGACTCGGTTTTGTGATTCAGTTAGATTAGGTGTCGAAGCTGAATATAAAGCGTCCGTCCATGATCCCCGGGCATATTTGAAGCTACTTAACATGACCATATTACCCTTACTTGTTCAAGTTGTTGTGTGCTTGTTAAGTCGAGGGTATTAAGGAGTTTGATTTGCAAAACCCAGTCCAGCTTTGTGTCTCCTGTTCTCACTCTATATTTGACACGTGTCAGGCTTTTTTCTTTCTTCTTCTCGAAGCTTTTTATATACGGGGAATGTGAATTTAATTAACCTGAGATGTTCTAACTACATGGAAAACCCCAGATTATTTTTCAAAAATGTACAGTCCACAGATAAATTCTTACGGAGTATTACTTAGTTGATAGATCAAAATTGAAACGTTTTAGCGTCTCGACCCTACTATCTCTTTTTCTCTCGTCCATAAAGTCCAAAACAATGTAAATTTATTTGTTTTCTGGTAGTTAAAGAAACAATGAATTTGATTATGTTTAGTTTAGGGAAATTAATAATGAGAACATATCAAAGCGGTAAATATACCTTACATTAATAATTTAATTGTAATTAAAACTTAAAATTGGTGGAGATAATAAATCTTCTAGAAGTCAATTTATATTTCTATTTATTTTTGAAATTGCTTCTACAAATTAATACTGAGAAAGAGATCAAAGCGGTGAATCAAATTCTATTAATGGTTTTATTGATAAAAGGAAACCAGTTTGTCTGTAGCCTGAACTTCTAAATATAGGATGGTCTTAGTGTGCAGGATTCATCTTAGAACTGTATCCATATCCCTTGTTAGACCCCTGCACAATGGTTTCAACACTCTTTCTAACACTTATTACATTTTCAACACTTTTATTTTCTTTATTTAATATTTGATCTTATCTTTTTCTATCTAATTTATTTAACACCCATTTTATTTTTAATCTCTACAATAGTTTATTTAAAAAAAAATCATCATTTCTCATCATCTCTTACCATCTCTCATTATCTCTCATCATCTCTCACCATCTCTGCAAAAATCATCATCTCTTATCATCTCTCACAATCTCTCATGATTTCTCTCAAATTTCAAACACATTCACAATGACACACTACAATATGTTTGATGAAGTTGTGTATAACGAGAGCATCACAACGTGGCATTTCAGAGTAAAATTACTGAGAATCTGTTTTTTTATTCCTATGTTACTGGTTCTGAACCGCATTAGATTTATGTGCTAGTGGATGAGGCTGTAAGTTTAAATCATCATCTATTTAGTTTCAAATAACATGCAACAACGAAAATTAAAAACTTGATACTTAAACTTGGTTATTTCAGAGAAGAAAAATGGAGCTCACAATAAATAGTAGCCTTGTAGATAGGTTTAGAGGCCTTGAAAATCAAGCGGGCAAGTGGGTGAATATATTTCAGGTAGAAGTTGACCATGCCTATCTAGGTTTCAAGGCCAAAAAATCTCGATTCCGACTAACTACTACTTGGTATACTCAAGTCCACATCATCAACCTCTAAAAAATTTGTATTACACGGAATTCCAGAGTATCCCTGAAATCCCTCACATCAGCAGGAGGGACATAAATTATCCTATATATATATGAATTCTAACCATTAAAATATATTTCAGATATGTAGATGTAAGTAACAGAATTGAAAACACTTATGTGGTAGATATAATGGGAGTGGTCTTTAACACGGAAGCATATTTTGATGACCCTGAAATGCCAAAGATGGTGTTTTACATTAGGGATAACATGTAAGTACAAAGAAACATATTATCCCAGCAAGTTGTTTACACTAATGTAATTAATACACATTGTTTTATTCATAATAGTGAGAGTGAGATAAGATGTGTGGCAACTTATGGTCATGCATATGCCTTATGGGATCAGTTAGAGATTATGAGGGGTCATGGACATGTGATCGTGGTGCTTAAGATGTGGAGGATCTGTGACCGTTTCAGTAAGTATATTATATTATATGTTTAGTTTTAAATTTGTATAGTTTATAATGTGTTAGTTGAGTAAAACGTTTCCTAGTTTTATTTATACAAATCTTTTTAGTCCTTATAAACTATATCTTTAGACTGAGGGTGGATTATCGAACTTCAGGTTCAATCCACGTTTGGAGGAGGTTAAGGAATTTTTAACAAAAAAAAAAATATTATTAAATATTGTATGTGTATTGTTTTATAATTCTTTTTTATTTTTTTGTGGTCAACATTAATTTACATGTTTAATTCATTTTGTTTAATCTTATTTGACTCACCTTATTTCTCGACCTCAGACTCTTGGTCGACCACATATTTGATTGGTTATGTTTAATTTTAGACATTACCTTAAAAATATTTAATAATAATTTTTTTTTTACTAAAACACTAAAAATATATTAAAATTTTAGTGTCTATAAAATAATCTTTCTCCAACAAATATTTTGGATAAAGAAGATGAATTGTCTAATATTTATGATAGCTATTGCTATGTGTTTTGGTTTGAATGAAGGTACTGTGTGTAATATAGATAATCGCCATCTCCCAAGGTGTCGAAGAGGATGCCTCATGAACACTTTAGAATTTCAAAATAAACTCAATCCAAGTACTATTCTCAATGTTAATTGCTCATCCAATAAAAACGAAGTTGAGCCTCTCCACGAAGTAAAATTTAATGAGAAATATCAAATTTTTCTTAGAGAGCGAGGACCAGGAAACAGAATTGTATGGCGTTGTCTCTTACGACATGGATATAAAGTGAAAAAATCTCAAATAATATGGCGCGCATACAGAGGAGCCCAAGATATTCGATGTGCTCAAAAACGTTCATGGATTGCTAGAGTTGATGGAATTTACTTAGAGAGTAATTTTAAAACAAAGGGGCTCCAACATCATTGGATCGTTAATAAAAAGTGAGTTATATCGTCTTAAAGATATTTACATATGATGCCTACCTTATTTTTCATATATGATATAAATTGTAATTTTAATTTGAGATAATATTACACAAAATAATGTATGATAAATATCAGTTTATAATTTTTCCAGTCTATAATAAAAATGATCAGTAACCTTCAGGTGTTAAAAATGTTTGTTTTACAAAATATCCACGTAAAAACAATTTTTGTGTGATGTTTACCGTATGAGAAAGTGAAAATAATTTCTAGGCAATTTTCATGCTTATCACTATATTTGTATGTGATGCAGATGAAGAAATATCTCTTCCATGCGAGATGTAGCAATCAAAATCAGTGTTGGATGCTAAAATTGCTTTTAACATGACGCAATAGATCATCAAGAGAATCAATCCGGATATCTCGCATCGGCCTAATGACGATACATAAAAATGGGTCTTGTATAACCTTTTCCAGAAAACTTAGCAAGCAATTTCTGTGTGAACAAAAGTTGCCCCAGAACATTTCCTCGAAACATAATGAGTTAAGAAACAGATTAATATTGAACTAAAATAGAACTAAACAGTGTTTTACGAAACAATTTTCGTATAACTAACTACGACAACATTTAACGGTAAATTTTGTAGGATAAAAGTAAACAGTATATATGAAACAACTTTCCTAAAAGTAATTTTGACAATGTTATACAAAATAGCTTTCGTAAAATAAAATTATAAAGTGGTTTACAAAACAACTTCCGTAAAAAAAAAAAATTACAGAACATACTTTGTAAAACTAATCTAAACAGTTTTATGCGTTACAATTTTATAAAAAAAAATTTGACAATGTTTTAAGAAAAAACTTTCAAAAAATAAAACTTAACATTTTTGTGCGAAAACATATGTAAAACTAATTCCGACAACAATTTATGAAACAACTTTTGTAAAACAAAACAAAATATTTTTTTTTTACAAAACAAATTTCATAAACTAACTTTGATGAATTTTTTCAAAACATATTTTGTAAGATAAAAATAATAGTATTTACGGAAAAAAATTTGGAGAACTAGTTTCGATAAAATTTTAGGAAACATATTTCATAAATGAAATAAACACTTTTTATGAAACAATTTTCATAATTTCTTTTTTTAAAACTCAATATTTCACCAAATAATATTTGGAAAATAAATGAGACAACACAAAAAAAATTTTGGTATACAAAAGAAGACGAGAAGAACCACCAAGCAATCCTCCTTGCCACTTCTTTCTCTTTCTTCCCCGTTGTTCCTCCTCACAGCTTCCTTCCCTCTCTCTCTCCTCTCCATTTATGTCTCTCTCCTCTCCCCTTCTCCTCACCATTTCCCTCTCTCCTCCATCTTATCTCCTTGCTTGTTCCTTCTCTCTCCTCACCATCCTTGCTGATTCCCCCTCTCTCTCTCTAAATCACTCTTCAATTCGCATTGTTGACTGATTCACCCAAGAGTTGGAATCAAGTGATTCATGGTTCCATGTTAGGAAATCCTTGGTTTTAATCTGAATGACCAAAGGTTTAGACGAAAAGGGCTAGTAGTAAATGCCAAATGAGTGTTCGACAAAACAAAGTGATTTCTTATCATTTTGTAAACCAACAGCATTTGTGCTACTAATCTTGTTTCTCTCTTTTTGTTTTGCATTTGAGTCTTTCTGTCATTTTGATGTTTTTATTGAGTCAAAATTTGTTGAGAATTAGGACAACATTTTGTGACGATCTTAACCACTCTTGTGCTTTTAGCTATTTTATTCAGTGACCATCATCAATGAATAGCGAGCACACTTACAAACTGGAACACTTTGGTTTTGGATCTCTCCTTCCCCAGATTTTTTTTTGCATTTTCAGTTTACATTAGAAATACTTAAACTCCACTTTACTCGGACCTAATATTTACTGAAATTCATCTTGTTATGGACATTAGATCAGGGAAGAGAATTTACATTCAAGACTTTTTTTTTATCACTTGTTGATCATGAATGGCTAGCCCATCTCTAGCTAGTAACCACCTTGAACCCTTACCTGAGTTCCACCGTCATGCAATATGTTTTTCTGCTTCTTATGTGCATATATGTGCAAAAGGTCAGAAAGGAGAGGATCGATGCAGCCTCTAACTCGTCTTCAATAAATTTGGTCAAAAAAGGGAGCAAGTGGTTAAAAATAGAGTGATTGCTCCAGAAACTATTTACATGAAATATGGGTCAGAAGCACGAAAATGATGATCAATACCTCCTTCATCATCGCAACTCCAAGATATTTGATGAGGAGGGAGATGAAAGTATATCAGAGTTGTGTCTCTGGGCAGGATAAACCCCCAAGAAGCTTGGAAACCGAATTCATGATTTGAGTACACCGAGAAAGGAAGAACGAGAATTGGTTGTGCATGTCAATGGATCTATCCTCTTTTAAAAGGGCTTAGGGTATCCAGTACCGGTCCGATGAAAATTTGGGCTGGAAGCAAATTTTAAATATAGGCCTATAAATTAAAAATAAAACAATAATTACTAAAAAGTTTCGAACCTCTCACCTCTTTTTAGTAAAATTTCGAGCTAAACCAATGATGCTACTGAAACTTTTATGTAAAACTCGGCCGAAAAACTAGATATTTTAAAATGGGCCAGAAGCATATGCTTCCACTGCTTCTGCTCAGGGCCGGTACTGAGGGTATCCTATGGAAAATAATTTCATGGTAATTTTCATGCTTATCACTACATTTATACGAAATATCTGTTTCATGTGTATAAAGAGATATAGCGAACAAAATTACTGTTAGGATCAAAATCTGTCATATCAATATTAATGGCTAAAATCACTTTAATATCAGTGGGTTTTGGTAAGGATGTGTTACTTTTTATGTGTGTGTAGTCTGTGATCTGCTGACAAGAGAGCATAGTCCAAAATACAGAGATGCTTGCATAACCAACAATTCCGAGTAACTCAAAAAGGGGCAACAACTGAGAAAGTAAACAACTAAAAGCTTACGTATCTAAACTAAAGTTCTTTTCGTAAGTCTCAGGGCTTTAACTTATTCCAGAATGCTTTGAAATAAAACGGAAGACTTACCAATTTCAAAACCATGACCGAAGACAACTCCACAGCCAACACCTGCTTTAATGATCCTAGCTCTCAGCTTCCTTAACGAAAGATTTCCCCAGTACACACAACCAGATTAAGAAGATCATATAATGCAGAGCAAGAGTAACTAGAGAGTAGAGACACAATTGTGTCAGCTCTACAGGATCGTTCACATGGTGCGTGGTACCAAAAATGCATTGGTTGCTCCTCTAGCCGCACAGATAACTTTCCCCACCATTGGAATACTTCCTGAACAACAAAATCAATACGGATTAGTGAACTCACAATCATGACACTCTGTGAAACATTAAATGATAAAGAGCCAGAAAGGGATGTTGTCATGGGTAAACAACCTTATCCTACCCAAACCCAAAAATAACTTTCCATAATAACCTTTACTATGAAAAAATCAAAAAAAATCTTAACTGTTAGGGTATCTCGAAAGCAACCATGTAACTTTTAGGGTTACCGGCAGGTTCCCTAATTCCTTATTACCATTTTATATTTTTCAAAAACATATAAGATAATTAATTTTAATTTTTGTGGGAAATAGAATTTTCTGTTTTGACAAAAAATGAGATTTTAAGTTTTGGAATAAATGAGATTTTCATTTAAGCCGGAAAAAAAAATTTAGTGGTTCGATAAAGGGTTCATTAATGCTTCTACACTAGGAGGTCTGAGTTTCAAGCCCAAAAAGACAAATTATGCATATTAATGGAGAAAAATCTTACAAGAGATCTTCAACATTGAGTAAAGAGTATTGTTAAGTGTGGATCTCATAGGACCCCTCACGGTGGTGCAGTCAGACATGAATCCTCCTCTTCGTACTCTTCCTCAGACACTTCATCAGACTCTCCAGAACTTTTTGTCACTTCATGATGCTGTTTTCGCACGATCCTCTACTACTTTAGTGGGTTGCATGGCAAACGTCCTGTTTTCAGGTCCAGAAAGTTGTCCTGCATCCGCCTCATGGATACACGACTATTTTCAGTGATATCTGCGAGTTGGATTCTATCCGAAATTTCCTAGTTGTTGATAGAGTTATGTGACATGATCTGCATTTCCCCAAGCCGACTGACTCTCTGTTCCTGGGACTCATAGATGCCCTTCAGATTCTTTCAAACATGTCGACCATAAAATATAACTGGTCGCATGGTCTCTACTGCCTACTGTACTCAAGAAATTGGAGCAGGGTCTCATCGTTTCGAGTTGTTTCCAAGTCCTTTAAGTCAAGCCCTAGTCGAACTTTCGGAGTGGCTCGAAAACACATCAACAAGTGGCAAATATTTTTTCTTTTGTCACCTCAGTCCCATAACTAACGGGTAGCGTCTCTGCGAGCCGCCACCTGGTATCTCTATTTCTCTGTCCAGATCTATTCTCTTTCTTTTATGTTTTGGTCTAGTGAGTATCAGGCAGATTAAAAATACTGAAAATTCTAAAATTTATGTAGCAGTTTGTTGTGTAATATCAGAGTCTATTCCCTGAACTATAATGTCAATGTGATTCTCCATTTATGGGTGTGTCTCCGGAGGATCCACATGCATCCACTGTGTTCTTAGAAGTACTTTTTGATCTAGAGAGTAACCTCTGTGATCCTACCTTTCTTCTACATCCCGACATCATCCAAAGGAACTCATTGGCGTCTACTGACGACCAAGTTTTCGTCTCACCACATAATTCATAATTGTTTTGTTTTACTTCTTTTGTAACCCATATTTCCTTTTTATAACAACCACTATCACTGTAGAATCAATGGACACCCACTCCCATTTTGTTTCTTTTTTGGTAGATTCTTCTAGATCGCATGAGAGATCTTCGTCTCAACTTTTCCCAGATGAACCTGGTACTGTTACACAACGAAAGAGGGATAAAATCCTTGAGGATCCAAACGACCCCGTCATTAGGCTTTCTCATCAGTTGGCTACTTATATCAGTTTTTGTAATTGTTGTTATGTGTGTGTTTTGAATCACAACTGCACTATAATAGGAAAAAATAAAATTCATTTTGTATTCCGCGTGGATTTTGCAACTAATTCTGCATTATTAAAGAAATGTTGTAATCCGAACTTACTAGTCACATTGCTTATATATAAATTCTGCTTATGTAATGTTTAGAAATTGTGGTAATAACTATGATCGTCTAATAGTCCAATGGCAGACGCAAAAACATAGGGAAACGAGATGGCAAGGATTCTGATCGGATTTCGGCATCAGCAGGATAATTTCAGCCCCACACCAACATCTCTTCAGAATCCCCGATTATCCTTCCACCTTGACAAGGAGAATTTCCTCCACTCGATGCTCTAGACACATTACTCGAAGCTCCTGGCATTATGATTCTTAAAAAGCAGAGAAATTTTTTTTTATGGTTCTTATTTTCGATAGCAGTGAATTAGCAATAAAAATAAAAATGCTATATGATATCCCTAAGGCAAAAGGAATTTCTTTTTGTTCTATTTTAGTTCGAAATTGGTGGGCAAAGACTGTTTTCACCAGAAAAAATTGAAAGAAATAACTATGTAAACCAGCAATGGGGTCAAATTACTAAACCATTTTTGAAAACCAACCCATCAGTTATTTGATGGAAAACTAGGAATGGGTAATTTGATTTTAGACCCGGCCACCTGAACCATTCAAATATATTTGATTCCCGTCTCGCCGGTTCCCTTTGGTGGCGTTCACTGTGTTGTGTTCAGTGATGATTAAGAAGAATTCCAGAATTTTATATTAACCCTAATTCATTATAAATTTATTTTAACGAGTTACACATTATTTCCCGGTAATACCAGGTGTAGTAGATTTACTGAGTTTACACAGTCGCATTGAGTATAGCCTCATAGTACTGGATATAACAAGGTGTTACTTGTTATAACAATGTAACATTTTGTATAACTGGTTAGGGATTGTTAAACAGTAAAGGTTGTAACTGAGCATTACTGGGTGAAATTGCATAAAACAAGCGAAATAGAAAATAATTTAACTTAATATTAGTGTATTTTACAAACAAAATGAGAAAACTAGTGTATGTTACAAACAAAAGGAGGTTCCTAGTGTATTTCACAAAGAGAAGGAGGAAACTTGAAACTGAAACTAAGTGGGAATCACCAAATCCTAATGTCCAGAAGAGTTATCATCAGCTCAATATCATCGCACAAAAAAACTAATTCTTTGATCCAAAAGCAGAGGTCACACAAATTTTGACCCTTACTGTCTTGAATGTACCAAAGATACCAATCTTGGTCCAAACATGGAGTACATTTGCAATTATAGAAAAAGGGTATGACCTTTGACCTGAACTCATTCTCATTCGTTAGAAACGCATCGTCGTGAGACGTACCCCAACCCCAGTGTAGAGATCTAACCAATTTCCCTATCCTTTCAACAGATTTCCTTGTAAAACGAGAGAGATACTCCTCATCATTCCAAAATGCCTTGCATGTCATAGCATAGGTGTACAAAATACGCTTGACTCATGCATCCGCTTCTCTCTTAAACAAAGCAAGTCATTCATCTTGGAAGTCGAACGTGAAGAAAAGTTGTACACTCTTTAAGAAAAGTGTACTTGGGATTCCATTAGCGTAGCAAGTTTGCAACACCAAGTTAGACATATGTACGTACCAAGGGAAGGTAAAAACATCTAAAGATGCGTAAACTCCGGGACGCTCTGCTAATTCCTTCGTAGACTTGCATGTTGCTTTTAGTATATAGAGATCTTTTATGCAGTTAGCGGCCACACTTTCGACCACTACTGCTTGAATTTCTTCAGGCAGAGAAAGAATAGAAAATTCTCCCATTATCTCTATTTTGTTTGAAGTTTGAAATAGTCGAAGAGATAGAGAGAAGGTTCTGATTCCGACAAAGATAGAAATAAAGTGGTGGTGAAGAGTTACTTAATCCCCTATATATCAAAAGAGAAACATTTAAAAAGTTGTAACCTTAAGTTTGTATTAATTAATTTTTTTTTTGCTTATGTGTCACTTAATTAAGATGTCAATATGGATACGTGGCATCATAAGAATCAATTGAAAAAATAGTAATTCCAAAATTCATTGCTAGGAAAATTTATATTAATCCAAACATATATGTATATGATATGATAAACTTAATACTCGGCAATCTCATTAAATTAATACTGTGCGATCTCATTAAATGAGACTTTTTTAAATGGCTCAAGGTTGATTTATATTGTGATCCAACATAATACTTTTTTTTAAAACGTGTAAGATATACTCTTAGTCTGTATTATTTAGACAGAAATTTAAATGAAATTTTGCTATATATTATGGCCTAAGTATTGCATGCTTTTGCTATAAATAAGAAAATAATGATTTTTTAAGTGTTTTTTATTAATAGCAAAAGACGCTTTGATAAAAAAAAATAGCAAAGAGATGCAGCTATTCAAAATTGTTTTGTTACTAAAAGAAAAAAAAAATTGTTCGGTTCTCATGCCTTCCTCGCCTACATAAATTTATATAAAGAGTAATACAGAAATTAAATTGTTTTGTTATTACCAAATGAACTTATATATCAAATATTTTTCCTTGCAGCACAATTCTTTATAACTTAAATTATGAAATTTATATTGAAAATTAAGAAAAAGCTTTGGCACCAGCCTAATTGTTTTTCTTAGTCTAGGAAAACATTAATAATGAGTTAATTATGTATATCACGTTAACCTAACTTTCATCTTATAAAAATTATCGGTTGCAAAAAATAATACTATCTTTTTGTATTTGGGCTTAAGTATAATAATTGACGGGCTGCAAAATTTTATGTTGTCTTAATGTGGCACATAACCAAACTAACTTCAAATTATAAGCTTAATCCAATTTGTAATTGTATTTTTAATATTTTAATTTTTCATCTTATGTTGTCAAAAAGAAAGTAAAAAAATATGATATTCTGAAAATTAGTGTAATTTCGAAATCAAAAATATATAAATTTTATTTACTGATAAGTTAGTAAAAGAGAATATACAAATGCATCGACCCAACATATAAATGATTATATAAACAACCATTGTATACATATAAAACAATTTGATCATATATAAATCTTAAATTTGTCAACACAATATATTTAAATAGAAAACAACTACTTATTTCGGATTACCTATAATTGAGGTCGCTTAAATGTTTAAAAAAAAAATCAATTGAGCCAAAGGAGGATCAACTGCCGGTATTGTTATCGTTAGAGGACAATAAAAATCCTAAAATTTGAACCAAATTTTTGTGATACACAATTCTAGAATCAACCTCTTTTGGTAATTTAAAATTAATTTGTTTTTTATACCAGGCTGTTTAAGTAAATAAGAAACTTTTCCACCAAATTAATGCTTCCACCGGATTTTTAAGCTTGGTACAACATTTTGAAGAAGTTCTATATGGTAAGTTTAACTTAAGATAATAATATACTTTGTCACCAAGTCTTTAATTTCGACCACTGAAAACAACTCGATAAATATGTTTGTGGTAGTGATTGAAAATTTACATAAATATTGGTTCAATGTATCACGCTAAAATACGGTTTCTAGATAATTAATACTAATTATTTTAACTTTCCAAACAATCCGAAAACCTACATATGCCTACTATATATATAGTTGAGTTTTCCCTTAGAAATACTATCAATTTTTTTCATAACTCTTAATTTATGATTATAGAAATATCAATGATATCACATTTAAATTGTTTGATTTGGGCTTCTATGTTTTTTCTGTATACCAAATATTTATAGTTATTTAATTATTCTATATTGAGAAAAACATAAATATCAAATATATTTTGATCACAAAAACACATGTATTCAGAAATCATCAGATTTTACAATATAAAAACATAAATTCTTCGTGTTTCAAAAAAACACATAAATTCTTTAATTAATATTTCACCCTGCACAAGGCGCATGTCTTATCTTAGTAGTAGTATTATTAGGAAAGGAACAATTACCAATTTAAAATATACATCTTCTCTAGTGCTCTATGTGTTAATTAATACTTGTCTAGCAAACGTAATAGTTTCAATTTGATAGCTAGGCATATGATTGCATCAGGTAGCAAGTTGAGTTGACAAGATATAAGTAGTAAATGTATTTGAAGTTGTAATTATCCAGAACATTAAATTTATATATAATTAACCCATACACTACAAAAAAAATATTGGTTTACATCGGCCTTATTCGTCGTAAATGGTGTGTTATGATGATGTAACAACGATTACAGATAAGTTGTAAATTGTCCATCACGACAAATAATTCATCATAATTTTCTTGTTAGTGTTGCAATGAAATAATTTGGTCGTAAATACCAGGTATACCAATTACTTCATCATAAAAAGCTCATAATAATTTGTTGTAAAGTAGTCGTTGGTTTTCGAAGTTAATTAGTTATTCCCTCTTCGTAAATTTTACGATGGATGTACAATGACGTCGTTGTGAATTCTTTGTAAACACTACGATGAACTAACATGTGAGTCCTTGTTAATTTTTCATAAACTATTATGAAAAATTAACAAGGATGGTCTCGTAAATTTGTCGTAAACGTAACTATAAAATTTCTTTGATTGTCACAAATACTTTTTTAGTTACTAAATTAAAATATTTAAAAATATAGAACAAAAGAAAATCTATAAACATTAATATTTTAATTAATAATACATAAACGAAAATATAGTTATAAAATCTAAAGTACAAAATGGCCAGCGGTTGAGGTTGTCGAAGAGCTATGAACTGCTGATGTCAGCTCTTCTCTCCAACTCCACAGAACGAGGTGGTGGATCTGGGATCCCAAGGCTGTGCCGCCTAATCTTCAACATCTGCTGAAAGTCTGGGTTTCTGATGGTGAACATGTCGAGGAGACCTTCAATTGTTAGTAGATTAAAGCCAATGATTAATGATTATAGTCTTGAAATGGGTGTGTTTTTCTTGATTATAGGATTTGTACTAATACTTATTTATCCCAATATCTTTTGTTTTTGGCATTATAAAGGAGAGGGTGCTTCGAACTCTATAACCAAATGGTGAGATAAGTTTCCCTACAACTTTCACGTCCTCTGAAATGGAAACACATTCAGAGCTGTGTGACTTCTCTACATTTGTCTTCCATGTCACCAGTTATGGCTACATTAGTTTGTACCTTTATATATATGCCAACGCCCCATTGTAGTCACTTGCAGATGTTTGATTGTAGAAAACAAAGTCTATATATGTTTTGGTAACATCAGAGGGTTTTTCTCTAGGAGTGAAGTAATGAAGGTGGAGAACTGCTTGTTGTTGTTGATCATGACATTCAAGAAGATAATGCACTATTCTATGTTAGGTGTATTTCACCTAAATTACCATTCATCAGAAACTTCTCCTTCAAGTTGACTGTCCTTTCAACAACCGCATTTAGTTGTATAATCTATTAGTCAACATAGTTGAAAGTGTAAGAAAAGATGCACCCTTGTGATTTTTTTGTTAACAAGAGCATGGATTCTGCAACCGACATACTAATATGCATCAACTGAGTTGATTGATAGTGTGGGTTATGAAGTCGTTTCTGATTTTAAACTTTTCGTTTATTTTGTAATTGCTTATGTTAAATGAAATACATTATTTTTATAAACCCATGAGTTTTAGTTTGAAATCACCATGATATTATACCGGTTATTCATGTTTTAGATGATGTTTAGCTTGTTATTGCCATCGTTTTTGACATTTACCTAATTTGGTACACTTACTAATATTTTAGATGACAAGACTTGAGTTGTCAAGAAGAAGTTTATATGGATTCACACCAATGTTGTACAATTATTCTTCTTAAACATGACAACAACAAACAAAGAAATGACAAATATACACCAAAATTGATGAAAAAGCTACAAGTGAATCCCTTTGTTTACTCTTGCCATTTTCTTTTGATGTTGTCTCCTACCGTTTACTCTTGCTATTTACTCTCCCATTCCTATATTTTTGGTAGTTCGCATTCTAAGCATGGGAATGACAATCCGTTTAATGATAATTAATTTGTCATCCAAACAAACATGTCATTATGACCAATTAGATGGATTAAGTCCATTAATTAAATGAAAACATTATTTGTAATAATTCATGAGTATTATCTTGGACTAGACCTGTTATTCATGTTCATCGTTTTCAGTATCGACCTAACTTGGCACACTTGCTAGTATTTTAAAAGAAAAGATTTCTTATAAGTGAATACTCATGGATATCTTAGAATACACACAACACTTAACAATGCAATATGACTCAAAGCAAGTAGAACAAAATTTTCAAATTAAGACAACACTATGAACTTGAAAAATTGCACACGTTATAGAAAATACTTAAAAGAGTAACAAAGAGTAATTAAACATATAAATGTCGTATTGGGAGAAAACGCTAATTAATATGAAAAACAAAAGTCTTTCCATTAAACGGAAATTTTATATCATTGTCATTAGCTTGTCATTTGAAGCCGTGTTGTTAAGTTATTGTTATGTATCATTGCTATTAGCTTGTCAATTCTTAAGGTTAGGGTTGATATTTTGAAATAATTGAACTATTTCTACAAATTTTCTCCCACGTGGTACTGACTTAACAATGTTTCTTTAAAGTGAGGCATAATAGACTATTTTCTCTATTTTAATTGACAAAAACCAGATAATACGTTGAAATAATATTCAACCAATGATTCAAGTGATTTAAGTTATTACTAGATTTTGATCTACGCTTTCAAAGGACGGGATGTATTTTCTTTTAAAATTCTATAAAGATTGTTAATGAACTGATATGTGTTTTTGTATGAGATAACCTAAAACATTTACAATTATGTTGATTTTTTAAATTTAATATATATTTATTTATAGAAGTCTGCTTTGGTTGGTTGTGTATAAATCTTACGAAGGTATTAATGAAAATGAAGACTTTTATACATTTTTATAATGTGGTTAAAATATTTAAATTTAATTGTATTGATTAACGAAATAAAAATGTAATATGTTAACCAATATGGGCTTTATAATATTTAGGTAAACAAAAACACAATCAGTGAAATATGTGGGTTTCAACAAAAGTATGTGTGCATATAAGATTTGAAACCGACTTAATATATTAGTAGATACTTTTTAAAATAAAATATATTCCTAGGAATATATAAGTAGATACTTTTTAAAAATCAAAAATATATTCTTAGGAATATTTTCTATATAGGTTAAGAAGTTTTGAATATATTGTTATAATCAAATCATATATAATTGCCAAAATAATTATATACATTAATGTTACAGTTCTGCTACACAAAATCACAACTATATATGGAAGTAAGTTAATATAATATGGAAATTACAATTTTTTCAATTGATAGTTTATTTAAATGTGTAGTTGATATTTATATTGTTGCTTAATAGTGTCACACAAATTCGGCAGCGTAAATCAGCTAAAGTTATCATGATTAAACACTTCGAGACAATAAGCAACTTGTTCATTGATATATCATAGCTTTTACCGGTTTTTTACCATGATATAATTTATATTTATAGTCTTCATAGTATGTTTGGAGTCGTTTTGGTGTTATTTTGTGTTATACAGGGTTTAGGTTGCTTTGACTGCAAAAAGGGCAATTTGAGATGCAGAAATGCAAAGACGCGTCAGAAGTTTAGCAACGGATTGAGGGTTTCCCAAGATCAAATGGTTGGATCAAAAGTTATGCTCGGTTTACTAAAGAGTAGTATGTCTGACGCGCGAGAGGAAACCGTCAAGATTTTAGTCTAGTGTCGACCGACACCATCTTGGTGTCAAACAACACTCTTTCAGAACTACTTCCAGCGAGTTTTTATCAGCTTCCAAGAATTACAATTTGATTCAGAAATTTCTCTTATCTACAAAAGAACCATAATTTGTTTTAACTTATATTTACTATCTTGCAGCAATAGTTTAAGGCTAAGCTTTCTTTTAGGATTGGGAGAGAATATTAAAACTCCTTCAGAGATCTATTTGGAACTCATGTATTTATTATATATATGATATACATTCAGTGTTTGATTGTATTTTCTCTGATCATGTATGAGTAGATCACCTATTAGATTTATGGTTTTCTAGGGTTATGAAGATAAATTGTGATTTATAGAACTGCTAGGGTAATCTTATTGTATCATCCCTTAAAAGCACTGGAATGTCGAGTTATCATCTCGACACTGTAGACTCAACACTAAAGCTTGGTATCGATCAACACCCCATAGGCATCGATCGACACCCTACGGAAAAATATTAAGAGAGTTCACCAAAGGCTAGCACTGATCGACACTCATGGTTGGACGCACTGTCAGGTTGCATGATTAATCTGGAACCAATTGAAGGGAAAGTATAAAAGCCTAAGGTTCCATACCTTGATGTCTGCACTGACATTGTGTTTTGTTTTGCGTGTCACTGGGTCATTTTATAAAGCCAAAAATAGAGTCAGTTGGGGATGATGAACTTTTTTTGGAACATACCGTCTAACCCTTCTCTAGCACAATCCTTTTAGTTGCTGACTGCATGGTGTACTGAATGGAAAAACCAAAGTGGATCAACCTGCCAGTAACATCCATGCTTGCTGAGAATGCCTGAAGAAACCAAAGCTGGCCTCCAACATAATCTACATCAATCACTTGTCTTGGGGCTTGGTATACACTAGATCGGATTCCTCCTACATGACTGGAAGGTAAAAGTTTGTGTGTATCTGGTCTCCCTCACTCTCCCTTTTAGAGATTATAAATAAAATAAATTATGAAAAGAAAAGAAATGGATAAATATCAAAAAGAAATGAACAAAAATTAGTGGCAACAATCATTAGTACTTGATTCATGGAAGCTTGTCCAAGAATCTCAGTCAGTTAAAAAATAAAATGATACCCTTCAATGAAGGGAGCCATTGGCTGAGTGGAGTGAGAAGAGAGAGAGAGAGAGGAAAGAGATCAGAGAAGACTGTTTATGTATTCAGATACCTGTTGGGGTAAGATTTCATGTGTCCTTTGATCGATGTTCTCAAGATAAAGCATGCAGTTATTCTTCAGAAATGAGTTCAGTAGAGGGGTGTGTCAGATGGTGTTTGGTGAGCTGTGGACTGGATGGTCAGTTTGCTAGGCAGATGTCAAGTACATTAAAGTGCCTAAAAATATTGGTACTTATCTTACGTGGCTTGCAATATTTTTGAGGTGATGGTGGTGTTCTAAAGAGCTGGTGAGTCCCTATAATTTTAAACTTCTTCCACATGCGCATTCCATGTTTTGCTTGAGGGCAATCAAAGGATAAGTCTGGGGAAGTTGAGAGATCATAGTTTTTACTTGTTTTAACCATGATATAAAACCTATTTAGAGTCTCTATATTATGTTTGGAGTCTTTTGGTTTTATTTTGTGTTATACAAGGTTTAGGTCGATTTGGATGCAAAAAGGGCAATTTGAGATGTAGAACTGCACAGACGCATCTGAAGTTTAACAACTGATGGAGAACTTCCCAGGATCTGGTAAATCTCATATTTCTATACATGATATAGAATTACGTTAGGTTTCTAATGCCACCAGTTTGAGGTCGATCAGACAATTGGATCAAAAGTTATGTTTGGTTTACGGAAGAGTGGTTTGTTTGACGCACGAGAGGAAGCTGTCAAAGTTTTACTCTAGTGTTGTCCAACACCATATTTGTGTCGACCGACATTCTTTGGGATCTGCTCCAAGCGAATTTTTATCAATTTCCAAAAATTACAATTTGGTCTAGAAGTTTTTCTTTTTTAGAAAAGAACCCATAATGTGTTTTAGCCTATATTTACTATTTTCCCGTCATTGTTTTAGGCTAAGGTTTCTTTTAGGGCTGGGAGAGAATATTAGAACTCCTTCAGAGATCTATTCGGACTCATGTGTTTTATTACATATATGATATATATTCAGTGTTTGATTGTGTTTTCTCTGATCATGTATGAGTAGATCACCTATTAGATTTATGGATTTTTGAGGGTTATGAAGATAAAATGTGATTTATAGAATTGCTAGGGTAATCTTATTGTATACTTCACGAGGATTGATCTTATTGCTTGTTTCTAGAATAGCTAACTAGAAGCCTGATCTAGGATAGTTGACAACCGCGAGAGTTAGCCTAAGAACTTAATGAACATATTGAACTGGAACATTAATGTTTGTCTTGAATAATTAAATTCATAACGAGAGTTGCGTTTGATAGTTTGAACATATGATAGTAATCGCATGCGAGAACTGAATGACTTACTTATAAATTCGAGTTCTAGGACTTTTCTTAAGTAAACCCTTAACAACTATTTATTTGAGTTATGATTATCTGTTTGATATCCCTAGATCTAGCATTTTCCTCCATCGTTACAAACTCTTATTTATTTACTGCTTTGTTTTCTGCTTTCCTATTTACTGCCTAACTTACGATAAAACCAATAATTTACTGTGTGAAACATAGTCTCTGTAGATTCGATCCTTAAGTATTACAATCGATCTCTTATTTGGCCGGGTTTCTCTAGGATAATTTGAGCTAATATCATTCATTAAGATTTGCAGGACAAATTCAAGCACCCGTGTCTTTTGACTTCTGCTTGTGCCTTTTGGGGTCTTCAGAACCTGGTTTCTCCCACATAATACCCTTCTCCAAAGCGGCTGAATCCCAAGAGAAAATTGTTTGTCATTGTCTATTGTCAAAGGACTCGTAGCTGTCATGGCTGGAGGATCAGAGATTCAGAGTCAATTTGGTCCAGTGAAAGATGGGACTCCACCCCAGACTATGGTATGTGTCGAACCCTTGGCGCTAACATTTGCGGGTTCTGTGTTTTCGTATTCAGATAAGGGATCAATAAACTCAATGAATAGACGCTGCACCTTTTGTTTGAAGCCATTCCAGGAAGGACATCGTTTTTCAAAAGTTTATGCTTCTTTACCCTCTAGAAATTAGAAAGCTTAGTTTTAAAATGTTTGATTTGGAAAAAAAAAAGTAAAGCTTTGATCAAGTGAAGGTAATTACGTACCAGAACATAAGGATCCCAAGAAAAATTTGTGTCAGAGATTGCTTCTTCAGCCACGTCAGTAGGAGGTCCAAATAAAATAGTTAGAACAGAAGAAAGGTAAAATGATAACATAAAACAGAAAATAGAAAATGACCTCCTTTAGTTGATAATCGTTTTCTATGTTTACTATTTTGGTAAAGGGCAATTCTCTTAAATAGCATTTTTTAAGTTTTTGTCACAAAAATAGGCCTCAAAAAATAAAATGACCAAAATAGACTTTTTTCTTGAAATTTTGATTTTTTTTTTTTTAATTTTTTTTTTGAAATTTGAAACCCTAACCCCAAACCCACCCCTTAACTCTAAACCCTAAAGTCCAAATTAGTTAACCCTAAGGGTATAAATGCATATAAATGAATTTTTTAGCTTCTAAAAAAAACATTTTGGTCATTTTCTTCTTTAAAAACTATTTTTGTGACAAACAAATTAAAAGGGGCTATCTAAGGGAATTTCTCTTTGGTAAATACCAACGACAATAAGAAATTTATAGTAAAATAAAGCTTAATATGATTTAATAGTTCGTGTAATTTTAGAGAGCATTTGCAGATTTTATCAAGACATCTTCAGAAAACTGTAACCAAATAGAAACTCAAGGAAGTTTTATATCGTAAACTATTTAAATCCTTTTAAAAAAAAACTGTTCAACTAAACAAAATAACAAAAAAAAACTTACAATTTTTTCTGAAGATGTCTTCACCAAAAATGTTCACTTTGGTTTGACTCTTCAGTCTTCCCCCTATAAACTCAACATCATCATTATCATACTACAATGACACACATATTTATCAGCTCACGAATAGACACCAAATGATTTTGTGTTATATCAACCATTCTTTCTTTGCCGTATTGATCTCATTGAAATAAACATGTAACAGGTAAACCAATCACATTTATGCATAATGCCAACAAAAAAAATATGAAGTATGAAAGAGATTAAGTTACCTGAGAGTTATCAAGGAGTTAACAATCTAATTTATAGTATCAAATAAAATGAAAGGTGTTCTAATCATGAAGCATTATAATAGTTTCACTTCATATAAACCAAAATCAAAAAAAAAAGAAATCAAATATATGTATAGAAACATAATACTAAATCAATAACAACAAAAATGTTAACATCATAAAAGTTCAGTGACTTTGTTTCTTCTGTTGAGTATGTCTTATTTATATAGTAAATTGATAAACGTTTCTAAATGACCTAGCTTTCATGATAAACTTTGAAATATAATATCGTTTAACTAATTTTCAAAAAGTTTTATTCTTATAAGGTAAGATTATTTTTGGAATATTTTGCTAGTAGAATTAAACGAGAATATATTGTACGTAGATTATACTAGAATTTTGGTTGACATATATCATTATAAATATTAAAATATTAAAATAATAATATTAGGAGAGAAAATATATCTTCAGTTGAAAACTAATGATTAAAAAAGAATTGAAAAGAATTGGTAGGGTCTTAGATAGAATCTTGTTTAATAGTATAGATAGACTGAGTTTATTTGTTTGGGTTTAACTCTCAATTAATCCTACTATAGTTTAATTCATCATCATAGTTGGTAATGTATGTATTATTTCTATATTATTTCATATGAAATTGATATGGTAAAAACTCAACTTTTATAAGAAATATAATATTTGTTTAGCATCTTTGTATCGGTTCTTTGTTGTTTATGTATCAATTGGTATAGGAAGTATAATATAAATAATTAACGTATATATTTTATATGGATTTTTGTATGAATATCAAACCATCAATCTGTTTTCCATTAATTATATACAATAACTCTTTATCTTTATGTACCATTGCCGTAAGTAAAAAGTACTATGAAGTTTTGAAGTAAAGCTAAATTTTATAAAGTAACTTTGATTTAAATTTTATATAATCCAAAGATTAAATAATTTAAAACATTTTATTATAAGTTTATTTTCAAAATCAATACATTTTAACAAAAGAACACACATATATTTACCATGAAATCCTACTCCCTAATTTTAAAGTATTTAGTATTAATTGCAATCTAAAATTCTATAAATGATATTGTGTCTTTTATATGAATTTTTATACATTAATATTTTTATATTTGTATTATATCAAATTTGTACTTTGTTTCAAAAATATGATAAGATGATTCTTTTTTTATGTTGAAAGATGTAAAAATTTTAAATGAGATATTTTAGTTTTCTAAATTTTTAATTTGATTTTAAATCAAAATTTTCAAATTTACCCTTTTTATTACCAAAATTTTATTTATATTATTGAATATGTTTAATAATAAATTTCAGAATATAACTTTTGTTTCTTATATTATTTGTTTTGATAATCAACAAATCAAATTATAATAATTTTTAAAAAGTAACTAATTAATTATCATGATTTCTTATCAACATTTTGATTAGTTAATATAAATAAATAAATAAATATATATATATATATATATTATCATTGAGTTATTTGACAACTAACATTAATTAGTTTTAGAATTTCTCTTTTTTTGAACATATCTAAAATAAATAAAAATTAAAAGTCATCAAGCAATCAAATTGATAACATTTTTAAAAAAAATTATATATGATTGATACCTAAACAAAAGTCATTAAATTACTTCTCAACTAATATATAATATGATTTAAAATGAATTTTTTAATAAAAGCCAGCGAAGTAAGAGACAAATAGTATATATATATATATATATATATATATATGATATCTTATTTTGACACTATTAGTACGAATACGTTGTTTCGGTCGAGTAGTTCAGATGTTTTACATTCCCATAAATGAACAAATTTAACTATAATAAAATTAGATAAACAATGACGATGACACTACCTCAATAAACAAATTTAACTATAGTTAAATTAGTTAAGCGTCGTTATTTTAAGAAAAAATTACATTCTAAGGCATTTTTTCACTTTTTAATTACACCCAAGACCACATCACACTTGCAACACACTTTTTTATAGTTGAAAGACTTTCATACCCCCTCTCATTAACTAAAGAAAAGCTAAATAACTAAAACAAAAATGAAGTTTACCTTATTAGACACTTTTGTGTTTATTTTAACATTGAGAGACACTTGTAGCATGTGACACACTTTTTCTGGACAGCTGGTGTTTTTTAGACTGTTTTGCCCTCACGCTCCCAACTTGATTTCCCAATGAAATAAGAGAGCACGTGGTATGTGTGTATTTAATTTAGTTACCTAGTTTAGTTAGTGGGGTCTTTAGTTAAATATTAGTTTCTTTATTATTTTGTTATTTAATATGTAAAACATATATAACATATGAAATAAAGATGTAAATTTTTTTCTCTTTATTTTGATATCTATATACATATACTTTATATTTTACAAAATTCTAAAATTTTAATTTGTTATATAATAATTATGGATATGGACACATGGATAGTAAACATGAACACAATACATGCATATGTATTTGTGGACGGAGAAAGTTGTGGACAGGCGAGTGCTTAACGTTCATATCTCTTACACACATCTTATTTAACGTACATATCTTTCATTTTTTTGTAGATTACTAAAACCAGTTTCTTAGAAAAATTATAACATAAATATCATTATATTATTTTATCAACAAATATCATTCTATTATAAATTAGAATTCAATCCTTAGAATTGTGGTGGATGAGATTTTAATTTGTGGACGGATTTTGATAGATGTTAGATTTTGTTGTGAACATACTTTTTCATTTAAAATATTTTAAAAAATAAAGATATGTTTCAATTTTTTTTGTGGACGAGTCATGTCGAAAATTTTAACAGTTTTCTCAATATTTATAATTTCAGTTTTTTCCAAACTTACAATGTATGCGATGAAGTTTGTTGTGTACAAAGAGTTTAATAAAAAAAATTATGTGTACAAGTTTTTGTGGACGAAGTCCTTTTTCTTAAGATTTTACAACATGTGCTTGTACTAAACCATGGTGTCTTCTAAAAATTCAAAACATATTGTATAATCAGCATCCTAAGGATCGTCAAACTAAAGCAAACATATTGTATAATCAGATTAAAGCATTCACTGTCTATATGTAAAATCAACAAGCAGCTCTCATAAAACATGCTAATTGCAGAATAAGTTAACCTCGACAAAGGCATAGCCTGGATGTTTTGGTGGGATCTTCAAATCGTTTTTGAAGAGCAGGCCCATACTGCCATAAACAAAAACAATTCTATCATATCCAACATTCAATAGACGAGATTTGAACTGAATTTTAAATCCATTAATGATTTCGTTAACCTAAGGGGAGATCTCAATTACCAGAAAAGGATGAAAAAGAGAGAGAGAGAGGCGTAGCTTATACTTGAATGAGAATTGAGATCTGGGTTGGTGGGTTGACGAGAAAGCTTTGGTAAGTAGAGAGAACTCTGGAAAGTTTCAAAAAGGTTTGAAAATGAGAACTATTGTTCTTGTAGAACAAAGAGATTCAACCATTAAAATACAATTAAATATGTGAGGTTTTGGAGAAAAGTGATAATGTTCTTTGTATCTTTTTAGTTAAAGAATATGTAAGAAGATATGGAGAGATTACTTTCAAGGGCATAATAGACAAAAAACAGCTTAAATGTGTGTCTAAAGTGGAAAGTGTCTTTCCATGTAATTGAAAAGTGGTATAGTGTCTCTGAATGTAAATTTCTCAACAAAAATATTGTTCCAACTCAAAACCAAACATTTTACTTTACTAAATCTCAGAACATATAATTTTCAATTCAACTCGATTTTTCACTTTGTGTCTCCATATTTTTTTGGGTTTGTATCTCTGCAACAAAATCAGTATCTTTATTTTTTGTGACTGCCATTGACGAGTTCTTTTTGCCAAAGTAAGTGTTTTTATTTACTCTTCATCTCTTAATTTCTAGTTTCCAATTATTCACAACAATTATTATATTTCTCAACTAAATAATATTACAGTATTACTGTGAGAGGAGAAATCAAAATCACTGCTTTCGCTTTCATCTTGTTCACTTGGAGATCGATTGAGAACACACATGAATATTCCGTCTGGCAGCGACTTGTGTTCCAGCGACGAAAATTGTCCATCGTTGCTTCTGGCTGGATCTCTCAACAAGACGGTGAAGTTATGGAAATTGGATGAGCTAGATATTGTCCATACCAATACATGATAATTACAGTGTCTTCTTTGCTTGTTAGCTTGGTCACTGTCTTCAATGTTGATTGACCTCATAATTTGATTGACTCTGTCAATTATTTTTTTTGTTATTTTTATAAATCACTGTTGAGCTTGTTCATTCTGCCGTATTCCATCTTCCAGCCTTTAGATTCCCCATCGTTACAGCCACACCGTTGACGTAGCCTACCAACACAAGCTCTGGAATTGAATTTCGAGTTAATGGGGATAAAGTTTCGTGCTTTATTTGAGAAGTCTCCATTTTTGATTTTATGTTGATGATGTCCACAAATACGCCGTCCACGATTCAGCGACCACGACTTTGCTATCCACAAAAATGAATCTTCATCCTAAAATCGACAAAATTGTTTTCACAGAATGATGCATAAGCCTATGATATCTAAAATGCTGTAATCTACAAATTCAATGGTTCATCCTCCACACCTTTGATCCATACAACACATGTCACCTCATCCACAAAAGTAGTACTTTACTATCAATATTGTTACAACAACACTCATTACGTTCATGGTTTAAGAAGATGATCACTTCCTTACCTAGTTACCACGACTCACTATCACTAACTCACATGTATTTACATCAATACCAAATAACCGATTCATCTCATGCACAATACCATTTACTAGCAACAAAGCAAATATTTATTCATCTTATGACTAAGAATCACATGTCCACTCTTTCATTGTACACAATTGCTTATCTATGTTTTGTTTGTCCATAGTTGTTTTGTACACATCTTGCTTGTCCATAGAAATATGAGAAGAAGTAAACGAAAAAATGGTTTGTATCGTATAATACATTTTTAACAAATCACCAAACAAACTAAAATAAATAAAAAACTATAAATGAAATAAATATATTAAATTTACATTATTTTTGTATTAGTTTTTTAATTTATTTAGTTGCCCAAACTAACAAGCTCAACTAGTTTCTTCTCGTTTAAAGGGCAAAAATGTCTATAAATTGTATCGATAACTGTAAAAGTGTTATGTAGGCAAAATGTGCTAACTAAAAGACAAAACTGCCTTATAATGTAAGTTATTCATATTTTAAATGATGACACTACCTCAGATTTACAGTAGTCAATATAGGTTGAGTGTTCTACCTATTAAGACACATTCTTGACTTTTTTGCAACTTTAAACACATGTTGCTGGAGAGATACATTTTCAATTTTCAAGGTGTTTTTTAGACAAAAATACTTTTTATTGGACGAACCGATACATAGGAGTAATTGTGTTTCTTTTTTTGTTTAGTTAAAATAGGAACAAAATTTAGTTAGTTTTCTGGGTTTTTCTAAAGAGTTATAAAAATAGATTTATAGGTAATATGGACAACTTACAACCATTAGATTAAAAATCCAAGGGTGGAAGACTATTGGTGTTTTAAAACTTTGGTTAATACATTTGTAAAAAAAGAGTCTCTTATTTGCTATTGGATATGGAAGTAAAAAAAAGATCACATGGCTAAGACAATTTGTACTTTTTTACCCTATCATATTTACTTTCATTATTATTTCAATTTTTATAATATATAAATATATATAATAACCATATAAAATTTTATCTTTTTTTCTTTGTTATTTGGATATCCATATGCATATACTTTAAACTTTAAAATTTAACTAAAATTTTCAAATCTTAATTTATTGGGCATGTGTTTCGTGTACATGGACAAAGAAAGTCTGGAAAATTTTTTTTATGGAGACAAAGAATTGATATTGTGAACAAAGAAATGTTTATATTTTGGGGAAGAGAAATATGTGTCCACAAACAACCATCCACATTTCTATTTCCCAAAATATAAACATCTCTTTGTCCACAATATCAATTCTCTGTCTCCATAAAAAAATATCCACACTTTCTTTGTTCATGTAGACGAAACACATGCCCAATAAATTAAGATTTGAAAATTTTAGTTAAATTATGCATATGGATATCAAAATAACAAAGAAAAAAGATAAATTTATTTGGTTATCATATATTTATTTATAGATTAAAAATTGAAATAATAATGAAAGTAACCAAATTTGTTTGATAACATAATTTAACATTTGTTTTAATATATTTATTTATTTTAATATATATACATAAAATATATAAACAAAGAGAATAGTGTACGAAATAACCGTGGACGAAAAAGACGTGGATACAAGAAAAACGTGGACAGTAAATATATGGATGGAGAGACATATATAAAAATATATAGACACAAAATCTATAGATAGATTAAAAACGTTAACATAACAATTATGTTGATGGACAAAGAAAGTGTGGATAAATCTCATCGGAGGTGAAAAATCCTTTAATCTGATTTGGCTCTTGTCCACATTCATTTCCCAAATCTTCTCCATCAAATCTCAGACACTGTACATTCTGGTATAATCTAAGAGGTGGTATCAAACAAGCGATGAAAACTTTAACAGTGGTATACAAAATTGAGGAAGAAGAAAGAAATCGTTTTGTAACTATTAGTGGACCTGTATATTGAAAGTAGTTTGGAGAGAGAATAAAATTGGTGTCTTCTTTATTTATTTTTTTAATTTTTCTGTTTGTGTGAAAAGTAGTTTATGTTATAATTAGGAATATTTAGTTGTGCTTTAGTTGAGGGTATGAAGGACATTATGCATAAAAAAGTGTGTGACATGAAGGAAGTGTCTTAGTGTATAATTTGGAAGTGAAAATGTGTCCTAGAGAGTAAATTTCTCATATATATTTAAGCACAATATCAAAACTTCATATATTCTTAAAAAATATTTAGTTCACCATGTGAATACTGTTATAGAAAAAAAAAGGGAAAATTTGCTGAATAACCAAAATAAGAATGAAAATTAGGTGTATGACATTGATTTTGACATAATTAACTAACTAATATTTTACTTTTTTCAGTCGGTTATACTTTTATCTTGTGCAAGTAACATGTGAAAGAAACAAAAAGTAGATGATGTCGTCGATTGTAAAACTCCACTATTAATTATAAGTCTACGTAATGCTATTAACACCACGCCTTTTTGTACTATATAAATATGAATCTATGTTTTTATACTATATCGTTTAAATAGTATAAGACTCCAAATCCACTCACAATTCCTAAATACTAAACTTTACTCTAAACCTCAACCTCTAAATACTAAATACAAATACCTAAACCTCACCCTTTCCTCTAAATACTAAACATTAAATTCTAATTATTGAACCCTAAATCCAAACATAAACCTTAAACTCAATTATCAAAATGTGAAAATAATATATAATAGTATGTAATATTATACTATACTATATAAAATGCGTTATAGAATAGACTTAGACTTGTAAACTAGAATTTGGTAAAGAATAAATTTGCTAAACAACCGATGGTGATAGTAGTGTCGATTTTCATAATATATGCAAACATATGTGAAGTAAAAAGTGTTTTCCATTTCTATAACATATGCGAACATATGTGAAGAATTGAAAGTTCCAGAGTTCACATTCTATATAACCAAAATAGTATAAATAGTATAGGACAACCCCTACGTTATAATAGAATGGTACAATTGTTCACATTATGAAATGTATATGATACATTGGAAGTATGTAATAATTACCCCAACATTAGCCCCAAAATTTCTATAAACTAAATTTAAAACAGTAATCACTAAACCATAAACGGAAATATTAACTCTAACCCAAATATCAACAAATAAAAATAGTACATCATATTAAGCATAATTAATTATATTATGTGAATTAAATTGTACAATATAACTCATGCATGCTAACAAGCTTCATTTCCATTCTACATGAGTCACCTAGAATAGAAAAACATAAAAATATTATTGGACGAAGATCCTTTATACTCAACATGTACCCCTGAAACATAGGCATCAGCCGTGCTTCATACGCCTCAGCTGCTATTCCGAGCAAGGCTGGAACATCAGAAAACTTATTTCGACCACCAATTGGGGTCTGCTCCAGACTCATGCATAAACTTCCTCTCGTTTCTTGGAAGTGAACGCCACTATCTGTACCACCTTGCTGATCATCTTGCTTATCCATTTCGTCCGAACTCACAAGAGAACGAACAAAGTCTTGAAAAGAAAATAGAAAAACATGTGTATGAACTAAAGTACTGGCGCAAACAGCAAGGAATATAAAAACATGGGTATAGAGGAAACTAAAACCGTATGCAGTGTTGACAAACACAAAATTTATACTATGATATTTAGTTTGTACCTATTCTATTACTTAGGGGTTATATTGGGTGTCGTGTCCTATACTAGTTGGTTATATAGAATAGAAATACTGAAAATTTCAATTCTTCACATACATTCACAATGTTCCATAAACTAAACCTTAAACACGAATCACTAAACCCTAGACGAAAAATATAAACCCTAACCAAAATATCAAAATATGAAATTAGTATATAATATTAAGCATTATTAAACTATATTATGTAATACTAGACTGTAGAATGTAACTCAGTCATTGCTAATAATATTATTTATTGTTTTCAATGAACACAATAATAGTATAAATTATTTTCAAATAGTACATAATAGAAGGTCCATTCTATTTATATACACGAAATGATAAACATGATCATAAGATGTAAAACACTATGTAATAATGTAAATGCTAATGAATCAATAAGTAAATAGTATACATAATTAATATATTAAAAAATTACATACAAATAAATATAAATAGATTGCACATGATAAATAGTACTATAAATAAAATAAAAACTTATCAAATGGTCGCTACCTAAACTTCACAATAATGCTACTATTTTTCTTTTTTGTCTTCTCCCATCATCATTTTTGACGTACGGTGAAGGAATGTTGTGTTAAAAAAAAACGATATCAACGAAAGAGCTCAACATCACATATATAAAAGAATTTACAATTTTTTGTATTCACCACCGTCAAATTAAGATTATATGGTTTCATCTCGTCTTCCTCGTTGGTTTCGTCTTCACGAACCTTGATTATCTAATCAGGGTCTTGCCTCTACTTTATTGCCTTCTAATAAGTTATCTACAGCTGCTTCACCTACTTCTTCGATGTAAGTTTCTAAGATTAATTATTTAATATTTAATTATAAGCTGGTCACACCGGTGAAATAAAAGGATATAATAGCAATTATATATATTGTGTACGTTGTATCCTACCATTTTAGGTTAAAACGTTGCTTAGGTAATTATAAAGTTTTTTTGTGATATAAAATGCAATTTCCCAAAAAGAAAATGCACGAAAGAAAAGGTTCTGCGTCTTACGGACAAAGAAAAGGCTAAGGCTTGGTTCCTGTCACGTCCTCTAAAAATTTGGCAGTAGCCGTATACGAAGATCCACCATTCAAGGTGGCTTTCCGCACCATCTGAGAGACATCTCTCACTCTCTCCCTCACCAAATTACCATCCTTGTTAATCTCGTTTGCACTTACAAGCTCATCAACAATACCCTATAATCAAGCTCCATCTCCACTGCGAGCTTCAGCTCCTTCACCATCAAAAACGCATTGAGTTGTTGCTCTGCATACATGGGCCATGTCACAATTGGCACACCAAACCATAAACTCTCTACTATTGAGTTCCATCCACAGTGAGAAACAAAACTTCCCACTGCCTTATGGGCTAGTATTTCCACCTGAGGAGACCAACCACATATCATTCCTCGTCCCCTGGCACGGTCAAGGAATCCCTCGGGCAAAGGATCTTCATTTGACACCTCTTCTGTGCGGAGTGACCAGAGGAATCTGCACTGACAAAGCTCAAGCCCACGTGCTATTTCCTTCACTTGATCACCTCTTAGCCGGCCCATACTCCCAAAACAAAGAAACACAACTGATGCCTCGGGCTGATCATCAAGCCATTTCATCAACTCGTCACGACAGGCCATGTCCTGATCTGGATGAGGCTGGGCCTTGGGGTTAAATATGGGGCCAACAGCATAAACAGAAGGGTAATTCTGTTCATTAAGAAAATGGTTCACAGAGTTAGGCTCAAGATCAAAGGAGCTATTCACTAGGATTCCCTTGGCCTTGCTAAACAAGATTGCCAGTTTAACATAAGCATCATAACCATCTTCAATAAACAGAGCTGACGGCAGAACGTTGGCTGGAACAGGGTTTACAAACCCAGGAATCGACAACATTTCTCCAGAATCTCTTACAAAAGCTGACGTATCTTTACTATGTCGGTCTGCTAGATACTGCATCATAGCTAGGAACCCGGAGTTTGTAGTCAAGAACACATAAAAAGGAAGACTTACATCTTTTGTAACGTCAATCATGGGGAGACAGAAGAAATCAGCAACTACTCCCTTGACCGTGACTCCAGGAGAAGATAAGATATCCATGACTATATCCCTCACAAGAGGGATGTTTCTCTCGATAAAATTGTATACAAAGGCTTCCACAGACTGAGTACTACCAAGTGCTGGTTTCTCTACTAACTCAGGGATATAAATGAATGTAACAAAGGGTAAAGACGAGCCAATTGAGTTAACATAGGTATCTAGATGAGACTGACCTTGTAGCTTCATCAAGAGGATGGTAACACGGATCCTATCATCCTGGCCAATGAGACGCCTAGCGAACTCAAGAAACGGAACAAGATGACCAACAGTTGGTGTTGGGATGAAGATGAGCTCTGTACTTCTCATCTCTAACAATAGATAGCTTATGTTCTTTTCTCTTCTTCTCTTGACAAGAATATCAATCCACAGAAGAGAATTAGGTAACTTGACTTTGTCACTCGTGATGATTACTGACGCGTTTGCTCTACCTAATGTTGAGCTGGCCCTTGGCTGTTTCAAGAGAGACGATAACTTCAAAAAGAGGTTAAAATAATGGCCGACGAAGACATCAAGAGAGTGGGATCCACAACCAAAAGAAATCTACTTTCTTTCCATCTCTCTCTCTCTCTCTTTCCATCCACAACCAACCAAAAGATACCCATGACTACTATCTCTTTACAGATGATACATCAAAGTTCGTAGAATGAGAATCTTGGAAGCTTGTTCTTGTTCTGGAAACCTTCAAGAAAACCATCGCAGAGACCACCAAATTAATCTTCAGGAACTCTACACAGCCTTTTAACTTTTCAAGTCAGTCAACAAAACCAGAATACAGCAATCACATAGTTAGAGAACTCGTTGAATCGATCAAAAATATAAGCTGAAAAGACAAAATATGTTCCCAGGGGAAGATAAAGAAGAACTCACTGTCACTGAATCAGATAGATAAAAACTAGTTTCGTGCTGATACACTAATCACAGATGATACCAAATATACATCATCGGGGAGACCAAATCATTCTTCAGACACTGTACACTTTTTGGGTGAACAAAACAAATCACATAGCTTAAGAAGTTGTTGAGTGGACACAAGATAAGCAAAGACAAAACTTGTTCACAAGAGAAGATAAAAGAAGAACCCACTGAATCAGAACAAAACCATAACACAGAGATAGTCTGATCAAGAACTTAAGTGGCATACATACATACACGGTACAATAAAACGCAAGACATAGCATAGAAGAGGTAAAAGTCACCGCCTTTGATCATAATCAAGGACTTCAGAATCAGTAACCGATCTCGAGTGCTGCACAATCGACCTTCCAATAGAGTTGATCCACTCTTCCTTCTCCTTCTCGTTATCAGCGATGAAGAACATGGTGATGTTCCCGCTCGATATCTCGAAGGCGAAAGGCTTGTTCACCACGTCCTCAGCTCCTTTCACGGTGAGACAATCTCCCACGGAGATCACCCCTCGCGGGATAGATCCGCGTGTTAAGGCGGCTGATTGATCCTTGAACCAGAGGAGCTTCCCTCGCTTGAGCACGAACCAGCGTCTGCGCCAGGTCTTGATGTAATCGCCTTGCTTGGTGAGCCACCCAGATCTCTCTGGGTTGGACCAGTACTCGATGCCTTCGTAGTCTTGCCGGTTCGGATCCTGCCCTGTAGCGATTCGCCAGAGATTCTCCATCCTCTCTCTCTCCTAAAATCTTACACGCCTCCTCCGTATCTCAACTGGTTTTATCGATTTTTAATCCTTCTCAATTCATTCTGTGAAAACGCAGCGTTTTGGTGACTCTTTCAGTAAAGTCGGCCATCCTCACGCTGGCTCTCTGCGTATTGTCGGGACACGCAATAACTGTTGAATTTTTTTTTAGGATTTCTGTTGATCGTTAGAAGATCTCTATCATTAGTCTAATTATTTTTTTAGTATGAGAAATTCCATTAGATAACTCCTTTTAGTTTCTTCTTCACAAAAATAGTTCTTGAAAAAAATAACCAAAATAGATTTTTTTAGAAGCTAAATTTTTTATTTTTATGCATTTATACCCTTAGGGTTAACTAATTTAGGCTTTAGAGTTTAGAGTAAAGGGGTGGGTTTGGAGATAGGTTTCAAATTTACAAAAAAAATTGAAAATTGAAAATTTCAAAAAAAAAATGCTATTTTGGTCATTTTTTTCAAGGGTTATTTTTGTGACAAAAACTTAAAAAGGGTTATTTAAGAGAATTGCCCTACTATTATTTAAGAAATAAATTTGCTAATTTGTCAAATTCTCCATTATTTTAGGTTTAGTCAACTTTTTTTTATAAAGACTTTTAACAGTATTTATATATTTTAATAATAATCAGTTTTTGAAATATGATAATTATAATATTTCATGTACATAAATATTTAATATTATCTTATTTATTATAATATAAAAAAAGTTTTCCATGATTTTAGGTGATTTCCTTAGTTTAATATATAATATTTATATATTAGATAATAAACAGTTTTTTAGAAATATGATAATTCTCATCTCCAAAAATATTTGATATTATCTTATTAATATTATATTAAAAATTCTTCTTTTATATGTTATGAAAAAATTATATCTATATTTAGTATTAAAAAGGTTATATATTTTTTAAATTTTGCTAATATAAGCTTAAAAATAGCATATATAATTTATCATTTTTAATCTTTAGTGTTTAGTTTAAAAGAATTATACTAATATGTCGTATGAGAAACATACAAAAAACAAACTTACAAAAAAAATTGATGAATATTTTAAAACATAAAAAATCTTCTAAACATTTCCAAAACATTGGTGGAATTATTTATTTGTTTTAAATCATTTTTTAAAAATAAGATAATTCTTATATATATTCTTTTGTTATTTGGAAATACTATTTTCTATTATAAAATTAGAATAATATTACATTTATATATTAAATAATAAACAATTTTAAGAAAAAATATAATAATTATCATATACACAACTATTTGATATTATCTTACTAATATTATATAAAAGATTTTTCTCTTATATATCATGAAAGTAAATCATAATCTTCTCTCAAAATGTATTAAGATTTAAGAAGATAAATGGTTTTTGTCTTTATCCTGGTCTATTATAAAATAAAAAGTTGTGAACTAATCAAATTTTATTACATATTTGGAATAAAATAGTAATGTTAAGGTAATTCAATCCATAGCACTTTTGATCAATTTTTTGCGGAGTTATCCTCTACGATTACAAGTTATTGGTGATAAAGGAAATAAGTGATGATGTTGACGCTGAAGTACAAGTGGACATGATAAAGCGAGACTTTTGACAATATAACACTACGTCGCACAATCAATTACCACATACACATGTATCCATACTTTTCACTTTGCAATGTACTATTTATGTATTAGTGGATCATTGGCTATGTGGTTTGTGGTAGTTATGGTAGTTTGTTTCGGCAATACATCGTACATAAAAGATGAGATGCAATCGCAGCTTCACAAAAAGGAGAAACAATGATAAATTCGCCACTAATGAGTTATTTTCCATTTAACTAAACAATACTGTAAACTCTTTATAAATAGTATAAATAAATTTTTTTCTATTTAAATTATAAACCCTACTCCCAACTTACCCCATTCCTTAAATGCTAAACCCTAATTCCTAATCAATAAGCCCTAAATCCAAATATAAAATTTAATATGAAGAACAAGTGAACAAACGAATAAGCTATTCCATTTTGTGAAAACTGTGGTGGCATATGTAATGAATGGTTGAAAAAAGAAAAAATATTTAAAAAAAAAAAGAAACATATCAATAGTACATATAAGTTCAAATGGAATGATATATTATAAAATAGATTTTGTTTATCTGTGAATATCTAAGGTTGTTTCTAATAATCATATGTATCTAATAGAATATTAAATAACATAAAATAAAATTATAAGTTGTTCACGTGAACATACTCTTCCATCATATAAGATTATGAAAATGAAAATATAAAGAGAATGGAATAAAGTAGATAGTATAGTAATTATTGATTAAAAAGAACAAAAAACTCTGAAGTACCAAATATCGTTTCTCGGAAAAAATAATCAAAATAACTGAAAATGCCAAATATAACTGAAAATTCTACAAAGCAAAATGAAACAAGAATCATCTAAAGCAAAGTACAAGTAGAAATGTACAATCATTCAAAACATAGTACAAGCAAAAATAAGTTTCAAACATATGTCTTTCACTCTTACAATATGATAACAAACAAAATCTAATACTCCCTCCGTTTCTAAATATAGGAAGTTTAGAAAAGTTTTTATGTTTTAATATGTAAGATGTTCTCAGACTTCTAGGTAGCTTTAAGTTTATCAAAACTGTGTAGCCAATCAAATTTAATAGTTATATTTTCTAATTGGTCAAGTAGTTTTTAATTTATATTTTAATGATACTTTTTAGATAAAAAGTAACTTTCTTAATAAGTGTGTTTTACATAAAAAAATCTTATATTTAGGAACAGAGGGAGTACCAAACTTCATACTCCAGTGATCCAGTCCAAACACCACCTCCAAAGCTTCATATTTAAGAAAAGACTCATAAAAAAACAGAATTCAAAACATCTAAGCAAATCATAGTTTTCAATTCAAGGGTTGAGCATTACCAAATCATTCTTAAGGAACCGTCTTTAATCTTCTCAATTACTCATGGCTGATTTGTCTCACAAACCTCAACTCCTACACAAACATAATATTAAAAAATTGAAACAGTTATTTAGATAATTAGAACTCAAACTAAATTTTTTAAAAAATTATCTTTCCTAAGTTTATTTTGTAAATTCAACAACTCCCTTTTCACTTAATTGATTCTCACATTTCATCCACTGTTCGGTGCACATCAATGCCTAGATCATGTAAAATGTTAAGCAATTTTTAATAGGTTCTAAGATACGCTTACTTGTGTTAAATGCAGATTCAGAAGTGACATGAGACACTTGCATTGCAAGTACATCCTTTGTTATCTCTGCAAAACAGGAAACTTATGATTATTGAATCTCCACCATCCCAAGATATCATATTATGTTCCTTTCAACATATTTGAATTTTCAACCTTTTGCGTCAGATATACTCCACTTTATTATTAGAATCTTGAGAAGATGTCCATTTTGTCATCATCTCCCAAATCATCATCTAAGCCCATTTTGTCATCATTAACACCAAAATCTTAAGACCCTTATCCACTGCCCCAGTCAACTAAGAAGATGTCTCATTTGCGATATTCAATCTGATAAAGTTGTACTCATCAAACAATTGGTTCAAAACATCTGTGACTTTATTATCATGAAGCATGTTTGCCATTACAATATCTTAATCATATAACCTCTCGACGTAAAGCATTGAAAACTTTATTTTGTTTCTAAGGTCTAATATACTAGCTATGATCAGAAAATAGTTGATTTTTTCCAGTCATTCTTAATTTTTTTTTAAAACTTTTCCCTCATAGTAGACGTTTTGTAACACTTATGTGTGGGTCATTCAGCAGCAGAATAAGGTTTTTTCAACGATGGCAACCTCTTTGTAACACTTATGTGCACAAAGATTTTGATGCTGAAATGGCTAGTGTAGTATGGTAAAAGACTACAAAAAAATTCACTAACCTTTCAATTGCATCCAAATCTATTGTTGGTGGTGGTCCAATCCGCTTTTTCATTCCTATTTTTTAGGAAGTAGTCGTTATACAACTTATCTTCAGCTTTCATTTTTTTCAAAAGCTAATATAAACTTTATAGCTCTAATCAGCATTAAATATTTTAAATTCCACTTTCTTTTACAGTCCAACGACAAGTTGTCTCTTGTCATCTTCCATGAATCATTTTTATGAGCAAATGATTCTTCCCTAAGAGTAGATAATCTAACATATTGAACCGCATTTCTAATGGCGGTAACACTTTCTAAATATGAGTAGAACATCACATATGGATGAACTCACCATCACTTCCTAAAAAATAGGAATGAAAAAGCGGATTGGACCACCACCAACAATAGATTTGGATGCAATTGAAAGGTTAGTGAATTTTTTTGTAGTCTTTTACCATACTACACTAGCCATTTCAGCATCAAAATCTTTGTGCACATAAGTGTTACAAAGAGGTTGTCATCGTTGAAAAAACCTTATTCTGCTGCTGAATGACCCACACATAAGTGTTACAAAACGTCTACTATGAGGGAAAAGTTTGAAAAAAAAATTGAGAATGACTGGAAAAAATCAACTATTTTCTGATCATAGCTAGTATATTAGACCTTAGAAACAAAATAAAGTTTTCAATGCTTTACGTCGAGAGGTTATATGATTAAGATATTGTAATGGCAAACATGCTTCATGATAATAAAGTCACAGATGTTTTGAACCAATTGTTTGATGAGTAGAACATCACATATGGATGAACTCATCCAAAAAATTAGAGCATCAATACCTTTGGCTTTCCAATCCAATCTTAATCTTTTTTAGAGCATAAGTGTTGGCTGTTACATTCTCAACTGTCACAGTTAAGACACTCTTGATGCTCCATTCATCTAAACAATCAAGGAAAACAGAAGCAATTGTACCTCTTTGTGATCTAGAATATTTTTAAGACCAATAATATCTTCCTTTGCTGCCAACTAGTATCAATGAAGTGTGATGTGATGACCCTAGATCTTGTAGTTGGAGCGATCCAAATGTCAGTTATAAAAAAACTCGATATTTATTAGCATGAAGAATCTCCCTCATAGCATCTTTTCTCTCCTTATACATATTCACAATGTTTCTAGTGACTGTTTTTCTTGAACATGTGGTTGTTAATTTACACATTTTACAGAAATGTTTAAATGTCAATCCTCAATGAATTCGAGTGGCAGTTCTCCTGTAACTAACATCTCATTACTTGTTTTCCTGAAAACGTCAACATATATCTTTGCCAAATTCATCACATCACCATCACCATCACCATCACCTTCAAGTGTTATGGCATGTTGAGTTTGAACTTGAGTTTGTTGCCACTTATTATGTTGTTTGCAAAGTGTTAGATACTTTTTCAAATTAGAAGTCTCTGAAGATGTTGCACAATTCATTATTTTCCCATTGCATTTGTTGGCATTCCATACCAATTTTGTGTAGTGCTCTCACACATGAAATCTTGTACACATTGCCTTTTTCTTTTGTGTCTTAAAAGGAACCAAGGTAACAGCTTCCAGATTTCCTTTACTTTTATTTCTAATTGCTCCATCATCTAAAGTTTCATTAATTTCCTCTTCTTCTCTTTTACCATATGTGTGTTCTGGTAATGAAGAAGAATTCATATACACATCATCAGATGATTAAGAAACAATGCTTAAATAATCCATAACATGATTTGGTTAAAGAAACATAACATAGAGAAGCTACATAGGTAACAACATAACATTCACTTATGTAATTTGTTTTTATTAATTGGTAAAATGTTAATTAACAACAACAAAATCAAGTTCAAAGACATGTTAATTAACAACACCAAAGACAAATCCATCACACTACATATATGTTAATTTCTAAAATTATCATTCATCACACCACCGAAGACACAAAAATCATCACTATCCGAAAGATACAAAAGTCATTACAACACCGAAGACACCTAAATAACAACATCAAAGTCAAAGTCAAAGTCATCACAGTACAAACATAGAATTTTACACCAATAAACTACAAAAACACGTAAGAAGTGTTCAATTTCAAAAGGCTGAAACAATGAACAAAATGTCAAACAAAAATAAAAAAATGACACAATCAAACACATATAAAAAGAATAAGAGAAGGAAAAAAGTTAAAGGAAAGATGAATTTCAATTATACATGTGACTGAACAATTTCTTGAAGGCACATACATGCGAGAGGACAATAGAGCTGGGAATTTGGGTCAATACCCGCGAGTCCCGCCTCGTTTGACCTGCTGCAAGGCGGCTGTGGATCGAACGATTCAAAAATTCAACATGCGGGTGCGGGTTGAGTCAATTTTAAGCGAGGTGGGTGCGGGTCGGCCAAATTTGAGTCGCGAATAGTCGTCAATCCGCAAAGAAAAAATTGTAAAAAATAATTTTTTTTGTAAAATATATATATAAAATATTAAAATTTCTATAATTTAAATAGTAAATATAATATTTTATTATTTTTATAAAAATAATTAATATATAATAAAAATAATTATTTTAATTAAATTTATTATTTTTATTCGCGGGTCCTGCGAGTTACCCACAAAGCTCAGCGGGCGGATGCAGTTATACGATTTTTTTTTTGAAGGTTATGCGAGTCAGAATTTTGAGTAAACATTAAGTTGTCCTGCAGGTTGGCGGGTCAAACAAGGCGGGTTCACCCGCGAATCCAGCCCTAGAGGACGATATCGAATCATGTATTAGGGTTTCCTTTTTCTGATTTCAATTAAGTAACTGAAAAAGGAAACTAATTGGTCATAAAAATTTATAAGTATAAAATATATAAGGTAATACTAAAATAATGTGTAAACGTGTAAATATATATAAATATACAATATATTGGGTGGTTACTTCGGGTTATCCATTCTGTTCTTGGTTCTGAACCGAGAACTGAACTATATCTATATTGGATCCATGAGCGTAATATGAAGGATCCATACCTGACCTGAACCTTGTTTTCTGGTTCGTTTCGGTTCTGCAGCTCCAATTACAAATATCCATGCCTAATACTATTTATGTGTTAAATTAGCAAATAATATATAATTCAGTTTTACAGTTATTACATTAAAATGAGATGGTGGTTATGGAGGAATCAGTGGGTGGATAGGAAAAATGTAGTGAAGGTTACAGATCTGGTGTTGGTCGTGGTAGCTACAATGATAGTGGACTTGCGATGGATGTGGTCATGAAAGATTTGATGTTGATTTCAGAAAAGATGATAATTGTTATAGGGGACGAAGTAGTTGTTCAAAAGCAGTAGAAGATCCTTTGGCAGTAAAGATTACAGCAGTGGCGACGGTTACTAGAACAGCAATAGTAGTTATAAAGCAAGCGGGGTCGTGATCTAAAAAAACTGTGATTGTGAATATAAAGAGACAATGGTCTTCTGTAGCATAAGTAATATGACTATAATGATGATTATTGTAAAAACGAACATGATAGATGTGAATATTGAAAAAGCGATAATAGTTAAGAGAAATACTTATCAGAATAAAAAAAACAAAAAAAAACAAACAAATAAAGAAAATAATATAATATATATTACAATAATGTTAGAGAAATTCCCTTAGATAGCCCATTTTAGTTTGTTTGTCACAAAAATAGTTTTTAAGGAAGAAAATGACCAAAATATTTTTTTTAGAAGTTAAAAAAATTCATTTATATGCATTTATACCCCTAGGGTTAACTAATTTGGACTTTAGGGTTTAGAGTTAAGGGGTGGGTTTGGGGTTAGGGTTTCAAATTTCAAAAAAAAAAAATCAAAAAAATCAAAATTTCAAAAAAAAAAGTTTATTTTGGTCATTTTATTTTTTGAGGCTATTTTTGTGACAAAAACTAAAAAGGGACTATTTAAGAAAATTGTCCATAATGTTACATGTATTTTATTTTTTTATTAGATCTATGTTATTAAAGCAAAGATCATATCGACTATGTTCTTACTTTTCAATTTTTTTTCAATTTCATGACATTTTTTTAATTATTAATTTTGAGTTGAATATATGTAGTGAAACATGTCAATAAAAAAACCCGTTGAAATCAACCAACGAGATATATTCTCTTTTGATATTATTTTTTTAATATTTAAATATTTATAATGAAATATGTCAATCAAAATTTTGGTGCAATCTATTCAACGAAAAACTCTCTTTTAACTCAAAAGGCTAACAAGCTTAGCAAGTCAAAAAAATATTAACCATTAGCAAAAACTGTTGATTTGAGTAAACCACAAATAAATTATATGATGTTTATCCTAATAATTCAAAGAGTACTAAAACAAGATATTCCAAAATAATCTTATTTTATAAACATAAAAAAAATCAGAATTTATTAGAGAATATTTTATTTCAAAGTTTATCATAAAAGTTAGATTATGTGGAAACGATTATCAATTTACTATATAAATAATATATATTTACCAGAAAAAGAAAACCACTAAACTTTTATGATGTTAAATATTTATTTATTTAATATAATGTTTATATATACGTATATTTGTTTTGTTTTATTTTTATTTTGGTTATATGCAAAGAAACGATTATAACGCTTCATGATTTGATCACCTTTCATTTTCTTCCATACTATGAATTAGATTCTTACCTCCTTGATAACTCTCAAGTAACTTTAATCTCTCTGATTGTTCATGTTTTTTTTATTGGTATTATGCATAAACATGATTGGTTTACCTGTTATAAGTTTACCTATTACATGTTTATTTCAAGGAGATCAACACGGCAGAGAATGGTCGATATAACACAAAATCTAATTCATAAAAAAATGTAAGCTTTCTTTTTTGTTATTTTGTATAACTGAATATTTTTTAAAAAGTTTAAATAGTTACATAGTTTACGATATACAATTGCCTTGAATATCTAATTTCGTTTGCCTAAATATTATAAAGCATATATTGCTTAACATATTACATTTTTATTTTGTTAATCAATACAGTTATATTTAAATATTTAAACCACATTATAAAAATATGTCTTATTTGTCATGAATATTTTCGTAAGATATATACACCACAAACCAAAGCAGACTTCTATAATGAATATATATCAAATTAAAACAATTAACATAACTATAAATGTATTAAATTATTTCATACAAAAATACATAATCAATTAATTAATAAATTTTTATAGAATTTTAAAAGAAAATAGATTCCACAAACGCTGATCAAAATCTATAATTCTTATTATAGTTTGTTTGAACCCTGTCGAGTGCAATTTCCATATTATAGGGTTATAAAACTATTTGTCCCACGGAGTGAGGACACTAGTCCAAAAATTCGAACACGTAAACATGAAAAAAATAAAAACAGCCTTACGCATCAGACAGCTTGACTATGATAATACTGGTAAAAAGCAAAAAGCATGCTTATTCTAAGACGTTGTTGATGTGAGGCGTAGTAACCTCAGGTGTCTCAAGAAAAGAAGACTCCGCAAGATCAATGGCTCTTGCTAAAGCCGCTGCTTTGTTCTCACACTCCCTCTGTTCATCGTCAGGGTTACTGTCTGCCACAACTCCAGCTCCAGCCTGAATATGAGCAATCCACTCTCGACGTCTCTGAGGATGCTTGTAAGAGTACAATGTGTCGTAACGTGTATTTGTTGGGAAGACCATTGTTCTGAGAGCCAAGGCAATGTCCATGTCTCCATTAAACGAAATGCCTCCAAAGCCTCCACTGTAAGGACCGCGTCTCGTTACTTCTAGTTTATCAATCAGCTCCATTGCTTTTACCTATATCATCAAATGTTATTTTTCGTTAGTATGGTGAAAATGTAACTATGAGTTTATGGTTTTACCTTTGGGGCTCCACTGACTGTTCCAACGGGAAGTGCAGCTCTAAGAGCGTCCCAGCTTGTTAAATCATCGAGTAATTCGCCTTTTACCTGCAACAAAGCAGATATGTTGTTGAGGCAAACAGAATCTACTAGTTTGTTTGCTTTTTTTAAAGTTGCAATAGAGGCAGGCATACCGTGGAGCTTATGTGCATTACATGTGAATACCGTTCTATATTCATGAGCTTCTCAACCTCCACAGAACCAGGCTTTGAAACCTGAGCTCACAAGAAACTCCAACAAGTAAGATTACATCTCAAAAACTGCTACTTAGTTTACAAAAGAAGAGGGTAAAAAACGAAAGTGATTTAACCTTGCCGACATCGTTCCTTCCCAAATCAACAAGCATTATATGCTCTGCGCACTGTTTTTCATTGCTTAAGAGCTCTTTCTCCAGCATTAGGTCTTCTTTAGGTGTCTTTCCTCGTCTTACAGTTCCAGCAAGGGGGCGGTTGGTAATCTTCCTCTGTAGCGGAAGCAAACACATGCATTGAGACATTCATTTACTTGTAAACAAAGAAGGTACTGAGGTAACACTTACATTTTTCGAGCGTAACAATATTTCTGGACTCGAAGCAACTAATATGCATCCTCGAGCCTGTAAGACCATCTCCAATGGTTTACTCTATTTTTTACACTAAAATAGAGTGACTTTATAATAGAGTTAGAGTTTGCTATAATGGTACTCTATTTTAGAGTGAAAAATAGAGTTATGAACAAAAAAAAAAAACAAGTTACTCTATATTTGGAGTAAACCTATTTTTCACTCTATTATAGAGTGAGAAATAGAGTACCATTGAAGCATTTTTACTCTAAACTCTATTTTAGAATGAAAAATAGAGTGGGGTTGGAGATGCTCTAAAGTTAAAATCCACAGATTAGTAAAATATCAATCTTCAGAAACATGTAAGGAAACAAGAACCAACGGTGTATGTATACCTGTAAATAAGCCATGTAGGGACTTGGATTAACAATCCTAAGAGCTCTATATATCTCAAACGGGTCCGCAAATGTCCGCCTTTCAAACCTCTGACTAAGAACTATCTGAAAGATGTCCCCTGCCAAAATGTGTTCTTTGGCTTCCAACACTGCCTCCTTGTATGCCTCACTGGTCATAGTTGATTTCTCCAACTTAGGACCAAACTGCTCTGTGCGTAGTTTAATGAAACCAGTAGGCATCTTGGGGCTGTAATCAAATAACTAGACTTAAAGCATCTATAGATAGACAAGAGAAACCTATAAGCCATAAGACTAGTATAGAATGATGTACTCACGGTTTTTGGTCTTGAATTCTAGAGACTAGAGATTCCAACTGATACATTCCATCAGTATAATTATCTTCAACAGAACGATCCTTGTCTATCCGCACCCAATGGATCACATACGCTTTCTGTGCTCAACCAATGATACTACCACAATCAGCTACGTGTCTAGATAAACTCTTCTTTCGATAATAACATAGCAAGATGGAACAAGAGTGTACCTTCTCGACATGATCAAAGACAATCACATCATCATAAAGACCCAAATGAACATCAGGAAGACTCCTATCATCCTCAGGAGCATTAGAAAAGGGAAGCTTCTTTTTCTCAACATACCGCACAGTGTCATATGAGAAGTATCCGACCCAACCACCTAAGGAGAAAACCCTTCATCAGATTAATCCTAACTAAGAATAAAAATCATAGCTTCAATAGATTTTCTTCCTCTTACCGCAGAAAGCTTCAGGCAATTCATCAATCCGTTGAGGTTCCCATTCCTCCATGATCTTCTGAGGAACCATCATTGGATCATCCACTTCCTCCACAGTCCTACGACCAGCTCCATGGTCCATCACAGTGACAACATTCCCCTTGGCTACAATCTCAATAGTGGGTTGAGCTCCAACTACACTATACCTCCCCTAAGAGAATAATACCTCATAAACTTCAATTCATGAAGCAAAAGAAAACAAAAAAAGGCTTACGATGTTGGAAGCTTGAAGACCAGGCTCCACTGACTCAAACAAGAAGCTGGGAGCGTCTCTATCGTCTTCTTTAACCAAACATCGGTACGCAAGTATTGGAGTCAGATGATCCGAGAATACGCATCGGTATAGAGGAACTAAGTTTCCTTTCTCCGCTGCTTCTTTGAATTTTGTCAGCTCGTTCACTGATGAATCTGCTGGAGAAGTTAAAACTCGATGAGAATTTCAAACGGCGGTAACGGTGGGGGAGAGTCTTATAATGTACCTATGGGTGAAGGAGAGGATTTGATAGGAGGAAGACGAGAGACTGGGAGGAGTTCTGATCTGGAGATGGATGTTACACCGTTGCAGTGAAGAGAAGTAGTTGAGAGGGAAGTGAGCGACGACGGGAAACGGAGCGAAGGAGGAGGCGGCGGCGTTCGATGATGTGTAACGGCTATGGACTTAACGGAGGAAAGGTTAGATTTGACGGAGGAGATTGAAACGGCAGACATCGCAGTGATGGCGTTTGACTCAATTATCTTCTCTAAAGAGTTTAAAGAGACTTGAGTGATTTCGTATCAGAACACAATTAATAAACCTCTCCTAGTTTTCCCTAAGCTTTCTAAGAAAAATACAATAAGTGAGGTCATAATTAGCAGAAATTAGGGGATTTATTTGATTGGTGATTTAATTTAATTTCGAAAATTCGAATTGTTTTGAGTTTAGCTGAAACAAAACTAGTTTTTTTTTGTGCTGCGCTCGTAGTGATGTATCAAAATTCACAAGTAGAATACAGTTTTAAGTAAAATTAAAAATTCTGCTCTTATAAGTAAAAAAATGTAATAAAATAAAAGACAAAGTAGATTTTGTTTATGTGCATTTACATAACAATTTCTGTGAATTCGTACTGAGTTTTTAGTCTTTGTATGTATGCTGTAAAAGAATTGAAGAAACCACTTTTTATCACAGAAGACAGTTGCGGAAGAAGCGAATTTCCTGTTGTGCAATTAAAAAAAGTAAAAGAGTTAGAAAACTGCAATTCGTGGAAAAAGGTAACTATTTTGAAACAAGAGAGAAGGATTGTATGTATGTATGTACCTTAAGAGCAAATGTGATGTCTGCTTCATCAACTCTTAGGCTCACTCTCTTTAGTTTATCATCACGTGCTTTACTCAGTTTTAATATCCCCTGTTCCAGTTTAATATATAAAACTCTTTCAAGATTTATCTTGGATTATATATAAACAAAACACTACATGAGAGTGACTGTAACTAGAATTTTGAAAAAGAAAAGAGTATTTTTTTAGGAGGTTAGTACCTGGTCGTTTAGCACTGTACACATGTTACAGAACTCTGTTATTCCAGCTGGAGTGATCACCGAAGACTTACATATTTCCAGGTATAACTTATTTAACTGCATCCAATTGTGTCAAAAAAATGATGAATATTATGTACAATTGTCTTTAGTTATATGTGTTTGTGTATTGTTCATTCAATAAAATATGATTACCTCTGCAATGCTACTGTCCTTTTTGCTTCCTCTAAAGGCCTTCGCAGCAGAACAAACTATAATCTGCAATAGAAGCAATGTGATTACAGTCCACCTACTAACTTTTTCTGATTCCGTCTAGTTAGTCATAGACCAAATATACCAGCATGGGTCTTTAAGTTTCAGTTTGTGCCCTAAAACTTATTAGTATATATTTTCAAAATACAGCAACTATACTTCAGATCACACTGAAAAACAAAACTAAAGATTTGCATAAGCATGATGTAAGTATTATCCTATCGGTTACTTAAGACTTAAGAACGCCCACAGACCAATAAGTCTATGTGTTGATCTCTAACTTACTTGCTGGTGTTGAGGAAGAGACTGAATGGTGTCAACTACTGGAGATTTAAATATCTTTGACAATGCCGCTACCATATGATTTATCTTCACCTGTAGAGTTATAACAATTATGATTTAAGACCACTGATTCTTTGGATCCTTCATACTTACATCGTCAGTAAGTAAACTGAATAAAGTAGAGAGTGAAAATATTAACCACTTGATCCTCTGTAACTGGACTTTGTGGTTCTTCATCTGTTGATCCTTTAACTTCTGTTTCTAAGATTTCTAAGGCACTCCTGGATATCAATTCAATATGCGAAAAAAACTGGGATTGTCAAGTTCAGTGTGTTGATTTGAAGAGTAAATTAAAATATATACAAAGATAGTTCTATCTCATTCATCTTATGCAACTTCAAAGACAAAACTTTCAATAGAGTATTCACCTGCAGACAGATAGAGCCTTTCGCATGTCTCCTGATGCAGCTGATACTTTCTGGCACAATTCAGAATTATTGAACATCAATATACAATGTCAAAAGGAAAAAAGGAGGTTGACTAGTCTGGAAGAGAAAATTGGCATATATATTCTTACTCTAGCACAAAGCTCCAAAGCTTTCGATTGAAATGCAACATATGGAAGTTCCTGTTATAAGAGTTGAAAATTAAGAATTTATGATCAATAAGAGAGTTTATATAAGTTTAGAAATTATTATCCATTTATCTCTTAGGTTCTTTAAATTGGTCAAAATTTGTTATTTACAAGTTTCTGAATCTGCTATTCATTTTTTCCTGAGACTATTTTTTTTCTGATACCAACTGTTTTGAAGCAGAAACGTGACATTGGCCATAGATTTATCCTAATTCATTACATCATATTTTCACTAGATTTACTAGTCACTTAATCAGGCGTTTCTCTCTCAGTAAAGCATCCTAACCACAAATTAGAGGCAGACTTACTACAAGCCTTTCCTGCAGTATCCTTAGGATCTGCTCCGTAGAATATGCACGGAAAGTGACAACCAAAGGTTTACCTGCATTAATAAAGAAATAAGTTGGACTAAACTCAACTGTTGCTCTTTATCAAAGCTAAAGAATGTTCCAACCATAAACAATGGTGGAGAAATGCTTACAATTAAGAGACTTCAATTTTGGAAGGAAGCGATCTGCTAGGTCTATTGCATTTGCTACACCTGGAGAACGAATATGATAAATAAACGTACAATTTTGTATGAACAGAGGAAACGTGGTACATAGATGAGATTATAACTGTGAAAGAAAGGTACCTATAAGTATACATCTTGAAAATGGCAAAGTTGTGAGCATAAAAAGCTCATGAAGGACACCTCGATCTCTTGTTATCAAGTAATCCATCTCATCTGCAATTATCAGCCTGCATATAAATTTGAATGAGAAACAGTAACTAATTTAAAACCTTAGCAGGTCATCAAATCACAGCAAAAACAAACAAGGAACCTACATCATCTTTGTGCTGGATGATTGCTGCTTTTGAGAAAACAAAACCTGGAGTTGTTGAAGTGGTGAAGAGGAGCCATTTACTTTCTTACCGGTCTCACTCTCACCAAGTATCTGAAACCAAAACAACCCAATAAACAACTATATCCAAATGAGATCAACAACTTCAAAAACCAGGTAAGGTCTCACCTTGGAGAATATATCTGTTGTTTTTGTCAGCGATGTGCAATTAACAGACACAGTTTCCAGGGAAGGCAAGCCTTCCTGAAAGAATCCATGAATGAAAATGAACATCAGTCTTTTATATTGATAGATTCACATTAATATCACGAGTCCTGAAGATACAGACACATGACAGAATACCTGTTTTGCCCATTCTTCAGCTTGTTGTTTTACTTTCTCCATCGACAATGACTTCCCAGTACCAGGGCAACCACATATATACAAACTCCCAGCCATCTTCTGCTCCATGCAACCTTTAACAAACTCTAAAACACGTGTTTGCTCATCCTCACGGCAAACAACAGTTGATGGTGCCGTGGAAACATGCAATGCCTCCTTCACAGCTTTCATCTGATCATCATCTGTGCATTAAAATTGTACATCAATAAACTGATACTAATTAGAGTCACTTGAGCACTGAAGAATCACAAGGAGATCGTTTATACCTCTAGGATTCAACTTTGATTTAACATCTAAACAATCAAATCGGTCTTTCACGGGTGATATCACTGCACTCTCAAGCTTGCCTTTAGAATCTTCCTGAACATCCTACAAATCAATTAGTCTAACAGCTGAGGAGATGATGATGATGCAAACAAGCAGCAATTGAATCGATCCTTTCAAAATACAGCAAATCCTAACCGCTAGACACAGATCTAAGGGATACGAACTAGGAGCTCACTGGATTACCTCCTTAAGTGTACTGGGGCTTGAAACAGCACACCGTCGAGGAGATTTCCATTTCATCGGCGTAGAGAACGATCTCTCGGTTACAACCGCCGTCGATGCAACTTCGGCGGCGGAATCTGATCTCAGTTTGCGTTTCCGAGGTGTGTTGACTTCAAGACCTCCAGTGTTCTCCGATCTGGCGGCGACGATGTGCTTGTGAGGAGACGAACTGGGTCCGGCGATGGTAGGCATCGTAGGAAAAAAAAAAAGGAGAGAGATCGAATTGAGATTGAGATCGAATCGATGAGGAGAACCAATCTCATGGTCGATGCTGGTTTATTAAGAGGAAATGGCAGAAAAATAATAATGAAAAAGGGAAAAAAAAACAAAGAGGGAAAATGGGAGTAGCGGGAAAACGTTACATGCAGACCAGTTTCGCCGCTCGATTTTATTCGCTTGCCGTTTTTGAACCTTCGCCTTCGCGGCAATTTTATTGGGCTATATAACGTGTGGAATAATTGACACCATTAAGGGCCCATCTTTGAACTATATTATATCCTTTACGTCATTACGTAAAATACCAAATTACCATCGATTCTTTTTAATGGAGGTGATTAATCAGGCTGTATGAGCTGAATTTAGTTTTAAATTTTACCTATAACTAGGTAAAAGTCCCCGTACTCACCGGTATAAATATATTTTAGAAAATTAAAATATAATTTTATATTTAAGTGATATTCGTGTCATTATCTTTCATTTTTATCTAGCTGATTCTTTTATATGATTCATCCAGATGATTCATCTAGATTTTATAGGATTGTTTGTTTGTCCATCTAGATAGATCTTATGTTTGTTTTTTTATTTTCATTTTCATCCAAACGAGTTTGATAAACAAATTACTAATATATCATTATTTTAATTTAATTATATTTTATTTTTGTTTTACTATATTATTTTTTCTTAATTAATGCTTTTTACAGGTATAACAAGAAAACACATTTTTGCGGTTTTGGCAGGAAAATGCATTTTTGTAGTTTTGGCGGAAAAAATATGTTTTTCGGTTTTGAGGAAAAACGTACTTTTACGATTTCGGCGGAAAATACGTTTTGGTGGTTTTGACGAAAAACGCGTTTTTACGGTTTTGGCGAAAAATGCGTTTTACGGTTTTTGCGGAAAACGCGTTTTTTACGATTTTGGTGGGAAATATGTTTTTACAGTTTTGGCGAGAAACATGTTTTTATGATTTTGACGAAAAACGTGTTTTGACGGTTTTGGTGGAAAATGTGTTTATAGATTTGGATAGTGTTACGCGGTTTCTCTTACAAACAGCTTTTGCGTTGGATTGAATCATGCCTTTAGCATGGCACAAACGAAGATGGAATACCGAGTGGAATTCTTTAACAAGTAATGAGATTCACCAGTTGTGTAGTTTACTATGTGATTAGAGATTGATTCAATTACTTTTAATTGGTTATCTGGTGTTGGGTTGCTTTTTTTAAAACACATTGTGTGTGTATATCAATAGAATGATAATCTTTCTTTTATGTTCAACTAGTGTTATATATAGACAAGTATCAGTTTGTGATTACTATTTAAAATCATTCTCACTGTCTGATGGGTTTATTTTGATGATGAAAGTAATCAACTTTGATTTATTCTTTGTTTTGTTGTTGTTTCATGGTTTTGTGTAACAAAAAAAAAAGTTAAGTGTTTTCTTTTGACATACCAAGTTTATTTATACCTTCATTTGTGACTGATCTCTTGTAATTACTTGGGTTAGAGATAATGTAGACTATTCCCATTTTTTTTGTATGTTGTTTCCTTCTTAAAAGCCTTGCTCTTTTGAATGCACACATGCTCAAACATGCTTTGGTAAATGTGTGGATAAAAAGTAAGTTGTCCTCTCTTTTTACAATCTCATGGATCCTTTTTTGTGATGTTGAGACTTTTTAGCTGAGAGATTTGATTATTCAATTGCACTAGTTTGAGATTGTTTTTCTTAAAAATCAAATCAGGTACAAGGAAGCTGAGTTAAACATGGGTGAGAAAAGTTGCATTGACCGGTGTGTTTTCAAGTACTGGCAGGTAATACTCTTGTGTTGTATAGTTAAACAGAGCCAATTTAACCATTTCATTATTTAGTTAAAGCTAACAATCCTTTTAATATAATTGTTTTCAGGTAAATGGAATGATTGCCAGCTCTTAAGTGTTGGCAATCTCATGTAAGTCGGTTTAAAGCCAGTCATAGACCTAAAAGCTCATGGAGAGACAAAAAAAACCCTTGTTCTTTCTTCTTCTTCTAAAGCTGAAGGCAATATTTTTTTGTCAACTAAGTTGCATCATATTCTTTTGGCGCTGGTTTGGACAAAACTAGGCAATTCTCTGTGATATTTAATTCTGCAAGAAAAAAAAATATTTGGTTTCTCATATTTTCTTGACCATGGAACAGCAGTGTTTTTACTGTGTAATAATGCTATAATGATCAGTAGGCTCTGTCTCTGTATAACTGCAAGAAGCAAAAACAAATGCAATTTGAACATAATCATAATCAAATCCCGCCTTCAGTTTTGATTCTATACTGACTAAAGTTTTGCAAAACATAAGCAATTTAAACTAACCATTATCAAGAGAACTTCAAGAACATTCTTTGGTATCTGAATCTCGGTAAGCTGTGAACCCTATAAGAAAACATTGGTTTGTGGCAGAGAGAAATCAGTACATATTATAAAAGTTACCACTGAGAAACTTACGCCTCGACAATGATAGTTTGGACCAGGAAGCTATGTCGAAAGAATGTTATATTGATCTTCAAACTTTTTTTAAAAAATATATGTTAAATTTATTCAAAAGAAAATATCATTTTTTACAACAACTGCATCATAATTTTGAAGCAAATAAACAAATTTTCTACTCCCTTTTTGTCAAAACATAGACATCTTCATCTTGTGGCGAGCCACATAGACAATCCTGACTAGGCCTGGGACTTCGGATATTTGGTTCGGGTTCGGGTAAGATCCGATCGGCTTCGGTTCTTTCGGATAAATAAATTCTCTATCCAATAGGTACTTGATAGATTTCAGTTCGGGTTTCGGATCGGATACTACCGGTTTTGGGTCGGTTCTGGATATCCGTTTATTATTTAAATCATATATATATATATATATATATATCAAATAAAATAATTTACATATAAATCAAAGAGGTCCATTGGTTACATACTTGCCCATTTGTCTATCCAACCCGGGTTCAAATCTCTAAAATGTCAATTTTATACAAAAATAATAATATTGAAATGTTATATATACTTACAATATAAAAGAACATAAAAGTTGAAGTGGTCTAGTGGTATCATAGTTGCTTCTCTACATATCCACCCGGGGTTCGAATAGAGGTGATGACAATTTTTCTAATATTCTAGGTTTTGAGTTATCGATTTCGTTTAAACTGGTATCCAATCGGGTTTCGGATAATAACCGGAACCGACCCGATATCCATGGGTATTGGAAGCAAAGACCCATCGGGTAAAATAGCCATATCCATAACCGAACCGAACCTGTTCATTTCGGGTCGGATCCGGTTCGGGTAAACGGTTCCGGTTAAAAGTCTCAGCCCTAACCCTGACGAAAGTTAGAAATTGCCTTGTTGCCTGAATGATAAACATATCTTTCTGACCTGGCGATCGATCTGTTTTGCAAGATAACTTGTTGTAACTGGTACTCCTCCATGTCTCCTTTCGTTTCTTTCTCTCCATATAGAATTAATGGAAGATTGAAGTGCATAATGTGTGAGGAAAGTTTGTTGTAGACCACCACTTGTGTCCATAATCAACTCCATCAATTCTGACCATTTTGTAGTGAAACTAGATTCTAGCAGCGCTCCAATCAATAATTACCAGACTATAGCAGAGTATGAGCATTCAAAGAAAAGATGGTCCCTAGTTTTCAGAGGATCCTGACAGAGAACACATACATAATCACCACCAGCATTCCAGGTGAGAATTCTGTCTCCAGTCGCTAGCCTACTAAGATATGCAAGCCAATGAAGAAAAGTAAACTTTGGAGTGCTATGATGAAACCAAACACATTTTTACCATTGAACTGGTTGTTCATGATTTCTTATCAATTACCACATGAGCTTTGTGTTGAAACCAGACTTGAACCTTTCATTACCTTGTTTCCAAAGTGATTGGTCGCTACCCATTGTCAGTTTTACTCTTTGGCTTTCAATGATTGTTTCCAAGCCATTTAGGAGATCACATTGGTGTCATCATCTCCTATGAGTATTCACAGCCTCAAATACTATTGCAGTAGATTGAATAACCATATCAATAAACCCACTAGACTCAAAGATATCATAAAGACGGCCCATGGTGCACCAAAAGTCGAACTAGAAAGAGACACTATGACCATCTCCAACCTTCATCATGTGCAGTTCTTTTGCTCTGTCCTTGTACTTTATAATACTAAGCAATACTAAGCAAAACCGATTTTATGAGTTGTAGTCTTCCTGCCATAGATAGGAAGAGATTTTTTCAAAGGCTGATGCAGTTTTTATCTTCTCATTGATGACATTATAAGCAATTTTCCCCATATGTAGAGGTAAGAGGGGTAAACCCAGGTAACGAACATGCAACTTTCCAGAAGCGAACTCAAATTTTTGTTCCAGCTGATGAGTTATATCTTCCGACATACGAGAATAGTAATGGTAGATTTTCCATACTTATTTGCACTCCAGAGATTTTGCCGAAGTAGCTAAAGACATCAACAATGCTCTCTACTGATCGAATTTTCCCATCAGTAAACACCATAATATCATCAGCAAAACTAAAATGAATAGTACCAATGTTCTTACATTTTGGATGATAACCCATAGCATGATCAGCAACAGATTTGTCTAGAATTTTAGACAAAACATTCATGCAGACACAAATATGTATGATGATAAGGTGAATCCTTTCCGTATACCTCGTTCACTCTGAAAGTATTCAGCCCGTTCACCACTTACCTAGACTGAAAACGAAGCCGTTGTGACACATAGAGAAATCCAGTGAATGAATTCATCGGGTAAATTCATTTTTGTCAAAGTTTTAATTAAAAACTCCATTGAATTGAGTGAAATGCCTTTGATATATCAACTTTCAAAGCACATCTAGAAGAGATAGTATCCTTATGGTGATCCTTTACCAACTATGTGGCAAGACGTCCCTTTATGAAAGCATACTTGTTATGAGGAATGAAGTCTGGAAGAGTGACCTTCAGTCTATTAGCAATGATTTTGGAGATGACTTTATAGATGACGTTACAACAAGAAATTGGCATGTATTCTTTCATCTCACGAGCAACCATTTTCTTTGGAATCAAGGCTAAGATTGTTGTATTAACTCCCTTTGGTAGGAACCGTTTCATGAAGAAAGATTGCACCACAATAATAAATTCCTCTCCTATCAAAGACCAAGTTGACTTGAAGAATTCAACTGTGTAACCATCAGGTTGCGGTGACTTTTCATTCGGCTTACCGAACATAGTCTTTATTATCTCTTCAGACGTTACTTCCTTAGTCAGAGCCGATTGGTCTACTTCCGAGCATCGATAGGGAAGTTCTGAGAGTTTCGACCTCTACATTCTCAAACACTTATGTTTTATGCTGCAAAAGTTCTCTAAAGAAATCATCTACTTCAGCTTTTATTTCTTCTTGTTTGTTAACAATACAGTCATCTCTACAGTGAACCTCTCTAATGGTACTGATTGTTTGTTGAATTGTTGCAGCTCGATGGAAATTCTTGTCATTCCATCTCCCACATTTAGCCAATGTAGCTTACATTTATGCTTAAAAAATCATTTTCCAGTTTAGACACATGCTTCCATCTTGTGTAAGCTATGTTTTTACGATCCAAGTTTTGAGGTGATGGATTTCTAAGATTCTCTTCTTGCTTCTTACACAGATCGTTGTAGGCCTTAGTCGCTTTGACCATGAGATTTCCCATCCTTTTCTTGGCTATAGCCCGGATTTCAGGTTTTAATGACTTTAGCTTATTAGAGAAACGATGCATAGATTATGTAGACAAGAAGATAGGATCAGTAGTCTGCCAGTAACGTTCCATTATGGGTTTAAATTCATCGAGTTTTACAACTGCATTTACAAACTCAAATGGTCTTTTAGGTCGACTTGTCTCTGGAATTAGTAGTATTATGCAGCGTAAGTGATCCAAACACCCCCACCCCACCTTCGAAAACACTATATGACTGCGAGAACAAACTATTCCAGTGATCATTGATCACGACTTTGTCCAACTTCTTCGAGATTAATCCTCCTGCTCTTTTGTTAGTCCAAGTAGACAGAGGGCCATGGCCACCCATATCCGACAAGTTGCAATGGCGAGCAGTATTCTAGAAATCATGCATACCATGTGAGACAATAGGAATTGTTGCGTGAAGAGAATGCTTCTCCATATCCAATATTTCATTAAAACCCCATGTTATCATCCATGGTTGTTTTCGAACAATGGGAGAGTTGTGATGATTTTGTAAGTCATCCCACAGTAAATTTATCTCACATTTTGTATTATAAGCATAAGCAATTGTGTAACAAAACATATATGCACCATCATTTTGCTCCACAGAAACAGTGATCAGTTCATCACTCTTATAAAACGGAGTAACTCTCACTTCAGGCCTTCACATGAACCATATTCGGCCTAACGGATGATGATCGTGGTTACATATCATAGATTGCACAATCCTCTGACTTCTAGCTTCTTTCACTCAAGTTTCTAAAAGAGTTCCAAACAAAAAACCTTGCTCATGTACCCACTTCTTCACAATGGAATGTTTTATTGATTTGTGGAAACCTCGGACATTCCAGAAGAACCTCAACATAATTATTTCTTCTTGGTGTTCTTTTTCCTTCCTATCGTACTAGAAATTGTCTCTTTAGCACTTAGGACAGTTTGATCTTTAAGGTTTTTGGTTTGAGCTCAAGATTGTCATGGGAGAGCAGAGCGACGAGTACGATCTCCCACTCCTATTTGTGCGTCAATCTCGTCGACATTTTCATTTCAATCTATCTTTGTTTTCGGTTCTATTTCTTGTGAAATTTGTACTAACTCCTCCATAATTTCACCTTCTTCTTTCTTATTCTCCTTCACTTTTTCAGTGTCAGTTTCCTCTGACAGCTCTTCATTAGACACACTCTCCTCTGGCAATACAACAAAGCGAGAGGGAGAGCCAACTATTTGTGTGACTATATTAGTTCTACTTCCCGATCTTCCTACTTTAGCAGGTGATACATCCGACCAGCTCCAACCTATTTTCTCTTCCCTTGTACTAGGCTCATGTCTTTTTCATTGAATTTTCTCCAATTACCACCACTTCCTTTGTTTCTGCCACCACTTCCTTTGTTTCAGGTGCCTTTTCCTTAGGTGATGTACTGTCTGGTTGATTCAACGATACATCTTCTTGTTGTGCCAGCTGAGAAACAGTCCCAACAGCCTCTTCAACGACATTCTTAGCAACACTCTCAACACCAACCTGTTGATCCACTTCTGCAGTCTGCAATGCTTTTCCATTTGCTCTGCAGTCTGCAATGCTTTTCCACTTGCTTCTTTCCTTGCTAGTATTTTCATTTTTGCTCGACATCCTTGCTGAGATGGCCTTATTTTGAGAAAATGGTGCATTTTTCTGGCAGCCAAGAATAAATGAAATCAACTTCTGCATCTACTCCAAGTTTCAACTTGAAACATTGTGATTTTGGTAAGTCTTTTTCATATCTACCTCCACAAATACTTTTGCTTTCTCAAAACTCTTGCATAGAACCTTATCAGGATGTAACCTTTTCGGTTTTCCCACAACACCGGCGATAAATCCAATGAAAACATCTTATGAGGAACATTCTTCATTGTTATCTACATTGGGGTGACTTTGATTTCTTCTTCCTCATTCTCTTCTTCTATTGGTGACCATTTTGATAGGATCCTTGGAACATTAGCAATATTCCACATACCTCTTTTGAGAAGTCTTTTTCTCGTTGCTGAGTCTTTAATCCAAAATTTGACAGTCACTTCATTCACTTCAAATACATCTATTTTGATAGATGCATCATCAATCGGCCAGATTTTGTTGACGATGATGTGAATCTTCGCAACATGAGGAGCTTTGGCCATGAACTTCCTCTCCAATAGATCATCCCATAGAGGGACAGAGTCCTGAATCACAGAGTCATGGACTGATACAACTTCTTTTCCTTCGGCCATCTCAACATCCAAAACATTCTCTAAAAGAGCAGGACCATTATGCACAACTTTTACCCACGAAGACTTCATTTTCTCGTTCCCTATCACCGCCGGAGGTGTCCCTCAGCGTCAACAACCGTTCTGTGTCTTTTGGTGCCGTCATCGGCCGACGGATTCCTCTGCGTGCGGCGTACACACGTAAAAAACTAGTCACTTATTGAATTATCCTTTTTGGTGACGTTGTACGAGAGTAAAATTATGAGATTATGTTGCTGATCTTCAAACTTTGAGAAGCCTGAAAGTAAAGATACAGAACCTCAATAATGTTAACGTTACATGAAAAAGATTATTTCTTCTTTGTATGTGTAAATAGAAGAATCAATGTAGTGACAAATATTGCTTACGTAAACAAAAACTTCTTCGTGTGGGGCTAATAGTTTTCATTTCCCGTCTCATGGAAAACCTTTTTCGGTGTTCATTGATCGGGTGGATCTATATGCTTCGGGGAGTGAGACAGAGCGCATTCAATGGATGATTCTTTTACTATTGGGGAATAATTGCCTCAACAGGAACTGCCCGACAGTATGGAGTACTAACCACACCGAGGGGCAGGCTCTGAAGCGAAGGACGGGAATGAGCGGAATCCAGTTCCACCGGTTCCTAATTAATGGGGGAGTTGCTGATGTAACGCACAGTCGGGTTGCTCACGCAGCGGATCTCTCCGGACCGGACCCAAGCTAGGCTGAAGGCAGGATTTTCAGTCAGAAAATTAGGAAGCATGGACTCACTCTACTCATGCTTCCTAATTTTATGACTGAAAAGTCTTTTGGCTCGATGCGCTTAACGAAAGGGAACTCTCTAGATTAAGAATGAATTTCCTTCTCCATTAAGCCGGACCGGAGATCTTCCAAACTGTTGGGGTCCTTGCTCTGGATGGTCTTCCCGCTCTATTAACAAAGCCGTGTATACCGGAAAAAAAAAGAAAAGCGTTATCGGGGGTGAACTGCGCCTTACCACTTGCAGAGGGAGCTACAGTCGCTCGACCGCTCACAGTAGTTCTACCTATAGAAAAAATCATGAAAGAGGCTTCACAGAAATAAAGAGATGACACCTTCTTACCATCAATGTACCCTTTTTTCACCTCCGAAGACTTTGTCGCATCTCTTCGATACGGATACAGTAACGATCATAGCGATTTCTTCTGGTACCAGACCAAGAAGCGAGGACTTACGAGATGCTTTATCATATCAAAACCGTAAAGATTTTTTCAGTGTGTGAAACAAAGGGGTGATCAAGATCCACTGCAATCACGGTAAACCACTTCGTTAGAAAAGCGATTAAACCGTTACGGTGAGTCAATGGAAACAAATACAAATACAAAACTGATACATCAGAGAGAAATAAACTTGCTAAGATAAATGATCCAAAGACAGTAAAGAGCACAGTTTTACTAAATTCATAGAAACTTCAATCAAAAAACGTGCACCAGGTGCTGTGGTGTAGTGGTTATCACGTTTGCCTTACACGCAAAAGGTCTCCAGTTCGATCCTGGGCAGCACCATGTTAGTTTTGTACCAATTCAATTTGTCTTTTGTATTATCCCTTCGGAGAAGGAATTTTCCCATTCACACACACACTTTGGCATTGATATACCTGATCTATTAGCTAGTCTTTAGATATGATAACAGTTTTTGGCAATTAAGTACATATGCACGTACATGTTCTGTTTCTTACTATTCATTAGTCATAGCAAATACGTTCTATCTACCTTAAAAATTATTGAAAAATACACAAACCAATCTTGGATTAACTTTTTTAAAATCATCTAGACTGTTTCTCACTAAAAGTTTTTCATTTTTTTATCTCGCATCGGTAACTAAAGGAAATATTGTCTGGTGTTTTGTTCAGGGCAACGAGGGATCAAACCATCCAATGTACATATAACACATGTATCTGTCGGTCAACAAGGAGGATGAGTATATATGTTGATAGAATACAGAAAACAAATGACATGGAGATTAACAACCGCTATGAATAATGTATCTGACTTTAAGGAGATTATACTAAGTAAATTAAGCTTTTGAAGAAAAATTTTGTTTTTATTTGATAGATTTTAAAGATGCTGAAGAATAAAAAAAATCAATGATCAAATTTTAGAAGAACCAAAGCGAAAAAACAAAAACAACTTAAACAATCAAGGTCAAAGCAAAAGACTCAAACTAAATACGAGGAATACCAACGAACATTTCTCTAATGTAAAGTTGGTACCGCATCCAACAAAACCTGCTGCTACATTGGTCCAAAAATCATCCTTAGTTCGAGCTTCAACATTGAGGGCTTGTTGATATGCTTCAGCAATAGTGAGAGGTTTCAACAAGTAAACACGGGTTCTGATCTTTTCCCTCAAACCATAAATAAAACGGTACACAATGTGTTGGTCAAGAGCGAACTAAACTCGGCAGCATATTCGTCTTCTGATCCCTCTCCTTGTCGTAGCATGTACATCACTTGATTATAGTTGAATGGTAGGTACGTCTTTAGCATCTTTTTCTTCAACTTATCCCACGACGAGGTCTTAGGTCTGCCTAAACATGCTCTCGACGTATTTAGACATGTCCACCTGAAATAGTTAGAATGCTCTTTGTTTAGAATGCTGGAAACTTGCTTCATTGATTAAGAAAACATGTCCTTATAAAGGACTTACAATAACAAAGAAAACGAAACTTACGCTAGTGAAAACAGAGTAACAAAGTGGAACAAGATGGAGCCGTAAAACTCGGTCTCCTTAACATAGAAACAAAGACTAGATCATACTAGACTAATCTAATGGCTGAGAAGCTCTTATTTAATCCAACGGTTACCTTAGCTTCAGGACTAATTTGCTCCAACAAACCCTCCCTAAACTAAACTTGGTGAGCCAAGTTTAGCTTATCCGTCACAGAGCAAATTCCAAGTTGATTCCTCAATCTCTCAAACGTTTCCCTCTTCAAAGGCTTGGTGAAGATGTCTGCAACTTGTTCTTCTGAACCACAATGCTCCAAGTATATCTCACCATCTTTAACCATGTCGCGCAAGAAGTGAAAGCGTACTCCTATGTGTTTGCACCTCCCATGGAAGACCGGGTTCTTTGACAGCTTTATCGTTGATGTATTGTCACAGTAGATGATGGTGCTTCCTTCCACATTGTACCCCAACTCTCCCAAGATTCGTTTGAACCATATGGCTTGGCAAGCACAGACTGATGCAGCGACGTACTCCGCTTTTGTGGTAGAGAGAGTAACTATAGGCTGTTTCTTTGACAGCCATGCTACGGCTGAGTTATCCAAGAGAAAAACATATCCTGAGGTGCTTTTTCTGCTGTCAATGTCGCCTGCGAAGTCGCTATCTGTGTACACCTGCAGCTCTCCAGCTCCTCCTTTCTTGTACCAGATCCCAAAGTCCAAAGTCCCCTTCAAGTATCTTAGAACTCTCTTGGCTGCCTGCAGATGCAACTTAATGGGTCTAGACATGTAACGGCTCAGCAAGCTTACAGCGAATTGCAGATCAGGTCTCGTGGTTGTGATGTACATGAGACTTCCAATAATTTGTTTGTAGAAAGTCTCATCCACTCGTTCTCCATTCTCATCCATGTCGACCTTACTTCCAGGCACCATTGGGTTGCATACTTCATTACAGTCTTCCATCTCAAAACGATTTAGAACCTCCATAACGTACTTTCCCTGAGACATATGGATTCCTTGATCTGTCTGCAACACCTCTATTCCTAGGAAATATCTCATTTTCCCTAGATCAGACATATCAAACTCTTTCTCCATTGACAGTTTGAACTCTTTCATCATCAGCAAGTCATCACCAGTGTATATTAAATCGTCTACATATACACTAACAATGAGAAGATTACCTTGCTGGTTCCTTTTGATAAACAGAGTCTCCTCGTTCTCTGACTTCTTGAACCCTTCGTTGATAAAGTACTCCTCAATCCTACTGAACCAAGCTCTTGGAGCTTGTTTGAGTCCATATAAAGCTTTGTGTAGCTTGTAGACCTTCTCTTCCTCTCCTTCTATTTCATATCTTTCTGGTTGTTGTACATAAACATCTTCTAGGAGTACTCCATGAAGAAAAGCAGACTTGACGTCTAGCTGGAAGATGTCCCAACCTTTCTGAGCTGCTGTGGATACAATGGTTCGGATGGTGTCCATACGTGCAACAGGTGCATAAACTTCAGTGTAGTCTATCCCATGCTCTTGTGAATATCCTTTAGCCACCAGCCGTGCCTTGTATTTGTTCACCTCTCCAAGCTCATTCAGCTTTGTCTTGTAAATCCATTTCACTCCAATGCACTTAGCTCCGTACGGTAAGTTTGATAACTCCCACGTGTGGTTCTTCTCGATTGATTCTATCTCCGCATCCATAGCCTTTCTCCAGTAGCCACACTTCTGAGCATCTTCGAATGTTGATGGGTCAGAGGAGTTGATCAGAACCATGTTTACTTCATCATCTTCACCGAGTGTCTCATTCTCAGTAACGTAGTCTCTGAGATAATGAGGGGGCCTTGTTGTTCTTCTTCCCTCCCTGACTGTTGCTTGTGGTTGTTCTTGATTCTCTTCTGCAACAGTCACTGGTATTTCTTCAGTCTCAGGTTCTCCCGCTTCTTCTTCACCATCGCTATCATTTTCATCCCATGGGAGATCATCATCAGTCCACTTCAGCTCAGACTCGATGTGATCTTGATCTTCACTCCAACTCCATCCTTTTGTTTCTTCAAACACCACGTCTTTACTTACAACAATTTTCTTGGTTGTTGGGTTGTAGAGGCGATAACCTTTTGATTCTTCTGAGAAACCAAGTAGAATGCACACACTGCTTTTGTCATCTAACTTCCCTCGTTTTTCATTTGGTACGTGTGCATGCGCCAAGCTTCCCCATACCCTTAAGTGTTCCACGTTTGGCTTGACTCCACTCCAAGCTTCTTGTGGTGTAGCGTTTTTAACGGCAAGAGTAGGACATCTGTTCAGGATGTAAAAAGTCCAATTAACAGCTTCTGCCCAAAAATTCTTTGGTATCTTTCTCATTGATAACATGGATCTCACCATGTTCATGACTGTGCGATTCTTCCTCTCCGCCACTCCGTTCTGCTGCGGTGTATAAGCTGTGGTTAGCTGTCTTCGAATCCCATGGTCTCTGCAGAAATCACTGAATTCAGTTGATGCATATTCCCCACCTCGATCAGTTCTCAGGCATTTGATTTGTTTTCATGTCTCTGTTTCCACCTTCTTTTTAAACACCTTGAAGTAACTGAATGCTTCTGATTTTTCCTTTAGAAAATATGCCCATGCCTTCCTGCTATGATCATCTATGAAGCACAGAACATATCTTACTCCACTCGTGGTCATGGGGCTGATGGGTCCACATATGTCAGAGTGCACCAACTCAAGAACTCCCTTTGCTCTCCACAAACTCTTCTTGGGTATGGAATTCCTTGATTGTTTCCCCACCAGACAATCTGCGCATGTAAACTTCTGGACCTCGAAGTTTGGCAGTCCTCTCACCATCTCCTTGTTTTGCAAAGTCCTCATTCCACTGTGACTGAGATGTCCATAACGCTCATGCCATAGCTTTGGTGTATCTTCAGTAGTCGTTTGCAAGCAGCGTTGTTGACTTGACTTTCCGATTTGATTAAACAGCATAAACATTCTGTTAGAACTCATCTTGCTCACTGCGATCATTCCTCTACCTTCATGAAAGATTTTGCAGACTCCCTTCTGAATGATGATCGTCAGCTCCTTTTCTTGAAGTTGTCCGAGGCTGAGTAAGTTGTTCTTGAGTTCGGGTATGTAATATACATCACTGATGATGTACGGTACGTTATTCAGAACCAGCTTCACGTTCCCTTTTCCCACTACTTCCATCTTCTTGTCATTTCCCAACTTGACAGTGTGCTTGAAATCTTCATTCATCACAGAGAACAACTCTCGATCTCCACTCATATGGTTCGAACAACCTGAGTCTAGAAACCATGCTCTCTTTCTTACATTCTCATTCTTCCCAGCATATGTCATAAGCAGCCTTTCTTCTGTTACCTCAGAACTCATATTGAGTCCTTCATCTTCTTCTTCAATGTAAGCCATCAATAACATCTCTTCCTTCTCATCGAAATCAGCATAGTTCGCTTCCTCATCCCACATTGGACACTCATTCTGGAAATGTCCAAGACGGTGGCACTTAAAACACTCCACTGTGCTCTTGTCTCTGACACGTCCTCTTCCTCTGCCCCTTCCATTGGAGCCTCTTCCTCTTAAACCCATTCCTCTGCCGCGATATGAACCCATTCCTCCACCATAAGTCACCTTTAGTACTTGATCATCAGTTTTGTCAAGTTTCTTGAACTTTTGTTCATGAACGGTGAGTGAGCTTTGTAACTCATCAAGTGGGATGTGCTCAATCTCCTTAGATTCTTCTATAGATACCACCACATACATGAACTTCTCACTGAGAGTTCTGAGAATCTTCTCCACCACTTTTGAATCGTTCATGATTTCACCATTGCTCCTCATTTGGTTTGTGACTGCTAGCACTCTGGTGAAGTACTCATTCACGCTTTCTGATTCCTTCATCTCTAGCACCTCGAAATCTCTTCTCAGCTTCTGCAACAAGGATTTCTTCACTCGATCGTTTCCCCCAAACTTCCTCCTCATCGATTCCCAGATGATCTTGGATGTTCTCCTATCCAAGATTTGTTCGAAGGTCACTCTATCGATGGATTGATAGAGATAGTGTTTCACCTTGTGGTCATTCTTCTTTGATTCCTCTAGCTGTTGTGTCTGCTCAGCCGTGAGCACCGTTGTGGATGACGATTCTTCGAACCCCGTCTCAATCGTACTCCATAGGCCCTTGGATCTGAAGAAGTTCTCCATGACTTCACTCCAATGATCCCAGTGTCCATCAAATTGCGGCAATTTCATTTTCTCATCTCCCATTTTCACTCTCGGGTTTGAAGCTGCGGCTTCTTCTCTCACAGTTTCCACAAACTAACGGAGCTCTGATACCAATATGAAATAGTTAGAATGCTCTTTGTTTAGAATGCTGGAAACTTGCTTCATTGATTAAGAAAACATGTCCTTATAAAGGACTTACAATAACAAAGAAAACGAAACTTACGCTAGTGAAAACAGAGTAACAAAGTGGAACAAGATGGAGCCGTAAAACTCGGTCTCCTTAACATAGAAACAAAGACTAGATCATACTAGACTAATCTAATGGCTGAGAAGCTCTTATTTAATCCAACGGTTACCTTAGCTTCAGGACTAATTTGCTCCAACAAACCCTCCCTAAACTAAACTTGGTGAGCCAAGTTTAGCTTATCCGTCACAGAGCAAATTCCAAGTTGATTCCTCAATCTCTCAAACGTTTCCCTNTAACTGACACAATCTTAATTTGCTTAAATATTAAATGGGTGGATATATATGGGAATATTCGATGCAAACAAGTTTCACAAAATATCTGTATAACGTAATCTACTCACAAACCCTAATTACATAGACTAAAACATTTTATATATATAGCACATTATTTGAAGAAGATTAATCAAACCTTCCAACAGGACACAAAGGTGGCTGTGACTGTGAGAGATACTTTTCCCTAGCCTCAGCTTCAATAGGACCTGACAATGACTTCAACCTCTCGTTTGGTTCCGTTGTCTTTACCGGACTTTGTCCCTCGTTAACAGCTATACAAATGGAGAATGCTTGCAAGAGTGAGAGTGATGTATTGTACTCAACCGCGTATACACCTTCTCTGTATAGAGTGAAACTCAAGAATGGTTGCTTGTTATTATCCTGTAACCCTCCCTGACCCCCCCAAAAAAATCACACATTAATAAGTTTCATAACTTGGACAAAAGAAAAGCTAGACATGTTCTATAAACCTGACAGAAAAGCTTGAAGGCATCTGAAGTGGAGGCAGAGATGTCCCTGGGTTTGTTAGACTGATTGGTGAGGATTCTAAGGTTGCAGCCCATGTCCCAACCTCCACAGTCACATGAACCACCTGATTTCCATCTTTGTATCAGCGATGAAGGCCCCCCTTTGTGTGGGAGACTGTGAATTCCATTTGGAAGCACCACTGTTGCATTAATGTCTGCAAAGTAATCTCCAAGTGTAGTTGGGATCTTCATCACCATGGCAGCTAGCTCGTTATTCCGCTGTGATTCAGATGCGCAGAGTACATATTCTCTGCTTATGAGGCTATCTACAGAACTTTCTCCAGCGGGCTTAGAACATGAGACTCTCATCTGAGCTACGATGTTAGATGTGTACTCTTGGCTTTGAACTTTCCTCCCGTGGTTCATCCATTTTACATTTTTCTTATGTACTTCCTGAACAGTGAAAAACGTATACTTGTGCACACTTTCTTCCTTTTCTGGAGCTATCTGTTTTCTTATCGTGGCTGCTGTTATACTTTGTTCCTTGTCAACCGCAAAAGTGAACAGAGGTTGATCATTCTTGGACGTCACACGAAAAAGAGCTTGAACGGTTGAAGATTTCACATTTCTTGACAGAAGGGCTGAAGAAGATGGTTGACCATCAGAGAGAATATGTTTCTGATTTGCACCCTTTAGTGATGGCTCAGGAGATCTGCATGCATGGCTTGATTTTGGTCTTATCAGCGGGTCCAGTAACCTTCTCAACGGACTAGACCTGCCTCTGGTTGCTGTACTGGTATAATCTAAAGAAGAGCTATCACTGACAGAAGAGGTAGATCGATTGTCTAAACCAGCTCGCGATGGAATAAGTGTTGTGCTTAAGTGAGGAGGAGTCTGAGAGCCTTCGGCGTTAGAGTTTTTGCTTGACTTCCCAATGCTGAAGCTGAGTCTGCGAAATGGTGAAATGCTCCTTGCTCTTTCCGATACAGCTTTAACTGGTTTCTGAACTGACTGCTTGGGTAGTGTTTCTATTGACCTTCTGTCTAGAGTCCTGCTCCTGGAGGGACTAGATTCCGACTTTCTTGACCGGGGAGCTGAACATGATCTATTCTTCTCTGCACTCAAGAAGTTGATACGCTTTAAGAACGGTTTAGTTCCATCAGCAGCTTCAGAGTCCAGGATGGTGCCTTGCCCATACGCTAACCTCTTTGGGAACCCTTTACTATTACTATCAGCCACTCGCTCAGCTAGTGACACTTTTGAATCATAGAACTTTGACAAACCCATAATCTGTCGCTGAGAAACAATCCCAGGTACAAACACAGCAGGATGATTTACTTTTCCAAACATATCATGACCATGAGGATTTCGGATTCTCTCCTCTCCTTTCTTATTAAAATCATCAGCTAGATTCCTTGATATTACCCTTTCAGGCTTTGATGGACTCAAGAACGTTTGGGGCTTCGCAACAATCTTAAACTCATAATCTTTCTTCTCGCTCTGTAGGAATGCAGTTCCATGAGGGCTTTGATGAAACTGCACATCTCTTTGGGAAGTATAACCATTATCTTCAGAACATTCTCCAGGCTTAGATGACATAAGATAATACTGCAGTGGAGGGTGATTAACCCTTTTGATGAAAGGAGAAGCACACAAGCCTCTGCTTAAATCATTCGATGATTCATCATCAGTCCAGAGTGATGAAGATGTGCTTGTGTTGGACAATGAAGACCTTGTGTGCTTATCGTCCATCTGTTTAGCATCTGAAGATTCTGAACCAATGCCACCAGCTTTGACGTCTCTCACTTGAAGCTTTTCACATTTGTTTACATAACTCGGCACATAGGATTTGTATTTAACAAGGTCTCTTTCTCCTGATGCGGTTCTACCTATCCTTGACTTGAGACGATTCTCCAAGCGTTTGGGACACACGTCTTCCACATTTTTGGTGATCTCGCGATGGAAATCGGAATAAGACAGCCCGCGTTTAACGTCTCTGAGTTTGTCCGGTAGATATGAGTTTTGGCTTTCCTTAGCGAACACCTTCTTCTGAGCAGGCACAAAATGAAGTCTATCAGTTGAACCTTTCTTCAGCTCCAGATGACACTCCATCTGTTTTCACTCAGATCATTCCTTAGACTCCCATTCGAATGAAGAAGCTAAAAATAATCTGGAGGTTTCCTGTAGTTACAAGAAAAATTAAATCTTATCCACACACAAACACACAGGGTAGTAGAGTCACATAGCAAATCTGCAAACTCTGAGATCTGACAAGAAACTAAAAGAATAAAAGACCAACATGCAACCACCATACTCTTCTTCTCCACGATGTTCCTCTTAAAGCTTCACACTTTACGCAAAAGAAGCAGTAATAAAAACGAAACTTGACAGTCCACACAAGACAAGATTGAAGAAATTCAATTCGCATTTAACACGAGAAGACAAACAAACACTGTCCTAAATAAAAACGGAATAGTGGCAGTGTCGGAGAGCGAGAAGCTTTCAAAACCGAATCCATACCTCCTCGTCAGAATCAGTGCGCGTGAGACTGGAGTGGTATTTAAGAGCGTGAAAATGAGATCAGCACAGCAATTACGAGGAGAAACAGATCCGTAGTACTCCGCGGGAATCGCGCCGACGAAGCTGACCCTATCACCTACAAAGATTATACTTAAGAGAGAGAGAGAGAGAGAGCTTCTTTAATTGTAGATAGAGAAGTGTGAGTTGTTGAAGAGAGGAGTGTTTTTAACTCGGCGAGTCGCTCGTAGTCGACGGATTTAGTAAAAGGAACCGTACGGTCGAGATTACTTAATGTACGCGGGAATTACGTCAGCCTTGACCCCACTTAGTGGATCTCTACACACCGTTGGATTTAGAGCTTGCTTCTTTGGACCAGGTCAATCATTCCATAAGTAACATTAGCCCACTATTTAAGCCCATTACAGACTTACTAATAAACCCCACTAAAGCCCATTAAACTTAGACTCGAAGTTTCTGGATTTGCTCTAGAAGTAGTGTTTCGTTTTCGTGGAGGTTAGAGAAGCTCGAGAAACTTCCATTTGTTCCTATAAATAGTTTCTTCACTCCTCTGTGTTTTGAAAATTAAATCAATCAAGAAAATACTTTGTCAAAACACTCACAGAAAAATGGCGATGATTCCAAGCTGCTTCAGCAACAAAAGGCGCGGTATCGTCGATCCTTTCTCGCTAGACGTTTGGGATCCGCTCAAAGACATGATGATGTGTAAAGTAGATATGATTTTGTAAAATGAATGTCTTGCTTTACATTGAGCAATTGCTCTTGAATATATAAACGATTTGGAAAACATAAACCTTGAGAGATAAGGATTTGTAAGAACTATCTACAACAAATATATACAACATTATATAGATAATTTTAAATGTGAACGTAGTTCTTATTTTTTCTAATACTCTCCATTAAGTTGGAGAGCGAAGATCTTGAACATCCAACTTGGATGCTAAGAATTGAAACTGTGAACATCCTAGTGCTTTGGTGAGAATATCATCAATCTGATTTTTGGTACGAACATGTTTTATAGGGATAAATCAGACCATAAAAGTATCTCTAACATAATGGCAATTTCGTTAAATATGTTTGGTATGTTCATAGAAAACAGGATTTACTGCATTGTAAATGGTGATTTTACTGTCACATTGCAATGTAAATGGTGGCTTTACTATCACAGTAGAAACGTACTAGTTTGTCGATTTTAAAGCTAAGATCTTTCATTAGAGGAACAACCCATTTCATCTTTTTTGTAGCTGTAACCATAGCACTATATTCAGCTTCTGCTGAGGAGTGTGACACTGTCTTTTGCTTTTTAGTTTCCAGAAAATAGGAGATCCATCTAAGAGAACGACAAACACACTTAATGACTGCCATGTAACCGGACAAGTACTCCAGTCTGCATCCATATAAATTGATAACTCCAGGTTTCTGTCTGATCGAAGTAGTATGCCTTGATCCGGACTACCTTTGAGAAATCTAACTCCTCGCAAAGCAGTTTTCCAATGAGCTACATGTGGATCTTTCATAATCTGTGATAACAAGTGAATTGTATAGCAAAGTTCAGGTCGTGTAATCGTGAGATAAACAAGACGACCTACTAGACGCTGATACTGCTTTGAGCCCGAGTATAAGGACCTTTGTCGGCTGCTAACTGATGGTTTTGCTCAAGTGGAATGTAGAATGGCTCAGCTTCGAGAAAACCACAATTAGCCACAATGTCTAACATGTACTTGCATTGAGAAAGAAAGATGCCTTCAAAACATGAGGGGTTTTATATGTATTTCAATGCAAACTCTATCAAATAAACCCTACAAGCTACTCTTGCCAAGAGATGTCAAATTATAGTATTTAGGGATCGAATCCACATGGAACGTGGGCACACAATAAACTCAATACAGTCGCGATTAAGCTAGATAAATAGATTAATAAGCATAAATAAAATATAGTAGATAATTGATTGATTGGTAAGTAAACAATAATAATAAATAGCTAGATCTAGGGTTTCAGGCAAGTGAATTATAGAGAAAAGAAGCTAAGGATATTAATCATAGAACTCGATATCTAATGTAAAAGATGACCAGCTCTTGCTGTGAGTCTAATCTGTTGACTAAGCCGATATCTCAACTCTCGCTTGTTGACACGGAATGACCGTCGATCGATGGCAATGATCTTTCGTCGATCGATGTTCTTTTGAGTCAAGCTTTATGATCTAATTTGATAAGCTCACTAAATTAATTAAATCAACTCTCGTTTGTTTCTAGCAACCTAGCTCAACATGATTAATTCTGGTAGTAGACCATGCTCTCACTTGCGCCTAACTATCATATGATCAGGGTTCTAGTTAGATACTCTAGAACACAAGCAATAAACACAAATCTATTGATAGATCTAATAATCATCTTAGCAATTCTATTATTTGGCTAATCCATTAATACCATTAGTTAACCCTAAACCTAACAAGAGATCTATTCATATATGATATTTGTCACATAAATCATAGATGAATATAATATATATAATATAAAGAACCAAAAGAGTTTAATGAGGACTCTGAAGGAGTTCATCCCTTCTCTCCTAACCCTAGAAAAATGAATAAAAGAAAGCTTGGTAAGCGTTGTTGTCTAGCCGTCAACAATGGCTTAGAAAACATATAAATAGGGTTTAAGTCGTCTAAGGGCATTCTGGTAATTAGTGATGGGTTATGGGCTTAAGTCGGCCATAAAATAAGTCGGGCTTGTCTTCTGGGATCACCGTCGATCGATACCAAGGCTGTACCGTCGATCAACACTCATTCATCTTCTCGACAGCTTCCTCTCGCGAGGCAGACATACCACTCTCCACTAAAACGGAAATAACTTTGGCTCTAGGATCCTGATTGACCTCAAACCGGTGGAATTAGAAAGCTAACTCAAAGATCTATCTTATTTTAAAATATCATCTCAATCTCACTCCATCCATAGCTAAACATCTGACGCATCTGCGTAGTTATGCATCTCTAAAAGCTCCAGAATCACCAAAGTTCTCCAGAACGTATCTCAACCTGAAAATACTCCAAAATATACTCACAAACATATATAATAGACTCTAAATAGGTCTGATATCAATGCACAATAGTGGTAAATATCAGGTCATATCATATCCCCAAACTTAACCTTTTGCTTGTCCTCAAGCGAACAAAGCCTGTGAAAGAGATTTTGAAAAGCGGATACTCACATAATGTCTAAATATAACTATCACCCTACTTTATTGCAACCATATTTTATCAAGTCAATCACAGAGAAACTTTATATACCCTATCCTAGTATAGTAATCAAATCCATTCTACCAACAACTTAGCAAATACTAGCTTGACTCACCCCTCTACTGATTTCATTCTTCTGCATAAAATAAAAGTGCAGGAATTACCTTGGGAGTATCGATTAAAGGACACATGGACTCTTACCTCTCTATATATCTGAACAACTAGGCATAAAGTCTTCTCTGATCCATTTCTTCCCTTTTGTCTCTCTTCTCTGAATACTTTTGGATCTCAAATTTAATGGACAACGATAACATCTTATTTTCGATTTTCTCTTTTTCTTTTCTTTTCTTTTTTTTTTTTCTTTTCTTTTGCTTTTTCGGAAAAGTTGTAGGCGAATAGTGGGGTCATTGGTAATTTACCTCCCTTGCTTCCAACAATGTGTGATCATTCCTTCGAATTAGAATAGTGGGGTCATTAGTAATGTACCCACCCCTCTGCATCTCGGGAAGTCATATCAATCTTTTAAGCATTTAAGTAGATGCTGAAGACAGAGAGAGAAGGAAATTAATTGTGCAATGACTTGTACCTACAAACTTGCAGAAGAAATTTGATCCAGTGTGTACCAAGCCCCAAAGCAAGCAAATAATATCAGGATTAGTGTTGGAAATCAGTTTCGGTTCCTTCAAACTTTCTAAGCAAGTGTCATATAGTGGCATGATGATCCACTTTGATATCTCTAGTAATCTCTGCAAACAACCTTCTAAGAATGGTGTTAAAGTGTGGTTAGTCAATAATAAATCTTGAACGTAGTCCCTTTCTTGACTCAATAATTTTTTTTTGAAAAACTTATACATATAGTAAATAAGACAAAACAAATCAAATATCATCAGCGAACCTCCCCCATACTTAAATTACAATGTCCTCAGTATAATCCCGCCCGGTTCGGTTAGGGAAAAATTGAATCATATGTAAAAGTATTAGAGAAAGTTGAAGATACCAAACTCTGTAAGGAGTGTTGACCGATGGTGGTATATGGGTGTCGACCGATAGTAAACCATCCAAGCCGTCGACCGATGTTGAACTTCTGATGTCGACCGACTATGGTCTCGAACTTTCTACTGGTTCTTTTTTTAATAATAATAATGGAACTCAAAACAAAACACAATATCAGTAAACCTCTTCCAGACCTAAACAACATCATCCCTAGTGTTATACAGTCTGAGATTGGTGAAGAAAACAAACCATAAGGACAAAATTTAATCAAGGAAAACATTATATCTACTCGCTGGATATGATCGTCAATAGACACAGTTAAGTGGCGATCGATCGATACTGGGGTTGCTCTGCCGATCTATGCTAGCCAACCATTGATCAATGTTTGTGCAAACTCATGTTCCTTGATCTGAAATAAATAAACCACAAATAATCAGTAATAAACAAAAACAAGTTTTTTCGATGAACAATATCGTGCTACAGAAGCGTTGCTACAGTGTCACAACTACAGTAACACAGCTACAGTGTCAATCGCCGGTTCTGCTACAGTGACGATCGATGTGTTTGCTACAGTGTCGATCGACGCTTCAATGTCTCTGCTACATTGTCGACACTTTTATTACTTGAAATCAATAAAAAAAGAAAAATCAGTAATAAATGAAAATAAAATCAAATTTAAAACAAACCTAATAATTGGTTGCTTCCCACTCAGAGCTTATTTTTAGTCATTAGCTTGACTTTTGGAGATCTGATTCAGTCTAGATGAGAATGAGAACTTGCTCCAAAACAACTCGCAATGTCTTCTCTCTGAACCTTCATCACCCTTTTTGTGAAAGCCTCCACAGACTCTTCTCATTTGTCTATCATCTCAGCACTAAGGAGTGCTCCGAGCTTTGCAAATGGCTGTGAGAAGCATCTGATGTGCACTTTGTACTTCCTGACACCATCTGAGAAGTGGGGAATCAATGATAACTGAGGACCGTCCTTGGTCTTTTTTTTCTTCTTCCAATTCTTCCTCTTCTTTCCTCCAGACTTGTCTGATTTCGTGGTGGTGTCCCTTTCAAAACGATTTCCACACACATCGAATCCATTCTGCTCTGATACGCGTCCGGTGTCGATCGATGGTATATGGTCGGTGTCGATCGATGGTATATGGTCGGTGTCGATCGATGGTATCTAGTCGGTGTCGATCGATGGTATCTAGTCGGTGTCGATCGATGCTGCTTCTGATGGCCCTTTATCGACTTCACCTCTACATCTCGACCTTCTCTGAGAAGCTACTCCAAACATATGATCATCAAATACCCTATTGTAGGAACCTAGATGCGTACCTCTATCTGGTGGGATAGGAAATTCAATTTCCAATATAGGACATGTTTGTTTCACCATCCAGATGACTCATCTGGATGGAGATGAGAGTTTTGTTTGTTTAAGCATTAAAAGTACAAATTATCTAGATGGCTCATCTCGATGAGTTTTAAAAATTTAGGTTTAGTTTTGAAAATCAGCTAGATGATCCAAATTAAACCATCTAGATGGATATGGTTCTGTCTAACATGATATAATGTCTATTATACCCCTGATATAATTCACAAATTACAAACTTAAATTTAATATTATTTTGTCATTCATAAAAAATGAGAAAATCGCAAAAAAACATTTTTTCCGTAAAAACGCATTTTCCTGCAAAAATGCATTTTTCAATCAAAACCGCAAAAATCCATTTTCCAGCCAAAACAGTGAAAATGTATTTTCCCGCCAAAACCACAAAAATACATTTTCTTGCAAAAACGCATTTTCCCACAAAAACACATTTTTCCGCCAAAACTGCATAAATACATTTTCCCGTCAAAACCGCAAAAATGCGTTACCCGCCAAAACCGCAAAAATCCAACTTTCCACCAAAATGCTAAAACCCAAATTTCCCGTAAAAATGCATTTTCCGCAAAAACATATTTTTTTGCCAAAACCGCAAAAATGTATTTTTCCGCCAAAATCGCAAAAATACATATTCCCGCCAAAACCGCAAAAACACATTTTCCCGTAAAAATGTATTTTCCTGCAAAAACCGTATTTTCTCGCCAAAACCGTAAAACCCCAATTTCCCTCCAAAATGCTAAAACCCAAATTTCCCATAAAACACATTTTTCTGCAAAAATATATTTTCCCGTCAAAACCGCAAAAGTGCATTTTCCTGCCAAACCCGCAAAAATGCATTTTCCCGCCAAACCGCAAAAATGCATTTTCCCGCAAAAACCGGAAAAACGCATTTTCTCGCCAAAAACTGTAAAAAATACATTTTCCCGTAAAAAATGCATTTCGTGCAAAAACCGCAAAAATGTATTTTTCTGCAGAAACACATTTTCCTGCAAAACTGCAAAAATGCATTTTTCGCGCCAAAATGCAAAAATGCATTTTCTCGACAAAACCGCAAAAATGCATTTTCCTGACAAAACCGCAAAAATATATTTTTCTCGTCAATACCGCAAAAATACATTTTTTGCAAAAACCGCAAAAATATATTTTTTTGCAAAAACCGCAAAAATATATTTTTTCGCTAAAACCGCAAAAAATATTTTCTTGCCATAAACGCAAAAACACAAATATATATTTTTCGTCCAAACTGCAAAAATACATTTTCTCGATAAATTTGCAAAATTAAATGTCTTGTCAAAATCGTGAATATGTATTTTTCTGCTAAAAGTGCAACATTATATTTTCCGTCAAAACTATATTTTAAAATTATTATGTTTTAGAATTTAATAAAATCAATATAATTAAAATTAATATTAAACATATGATTAAATCAAAATAAGGGTATATTAGTAATTTGTTTACTAAACTCATTTGGATGAAAATGGAAAATAAAGAAACAAACATAAGTCCATTTAGATGATTCATCTAGATGAACCATTTTGATGAATAAACAAACAGTCCTATAAAATCTGGATGGATCATCTAGATAGATCATATAAATGGATCATCTAGATGGAGATGACAGCATCTAGATGGAGATGACAGCATCTAGATGGAGATGACAGATGGTGAAACAAACGGGCCCATAGTACAAAGAACCAAAAACTTCACAGGGTCATGTATCAACTTCACTCTTTTGTGAATCCCATCAGCTTTTTCTACACAAATAGTTGGTTGCAGATGTTTTGTAACAACAAGGTGTGAACCTTTGGACTCGTGCATTCTCTCCTCAACCGTTTCTGGTTCAATCATGTAACCTGGTTCTTCGTCCAATGATGGGTGTCGATCGATATCAGGTGGTGTTTGTTTATTGATGCTCTCAACGAAAGAGGTTTCAGCTGGGATCAATTGCCCTTGTTCTGGTGTATTGACATCCTGTTGATTGGTGTTCACTGTTGGCCTTTCTGATGAGCGGTGTGCATTAGGGCCTGACATGGGCGGGTGTTTATCGATGCGCGGCTGCTGTTGTCGATCGTTGGTCGCCCGTTGATGTTGACTGATGTCGTCCTTTTGGTGTCAATTGACAGCGTGTGTTTTAACATAGTACAAGCTGGAAGAATGCGGATGTCGTGTGGTGAAGTCTGAGTGGCTCTGGATTCTTACTATTCCTATGCACTCTTCAATGGGTGTCTATCAGTGCTCATCTAATGCTGTCGATCTACACCAGTGCGAGCTGCCAAAGGACATATATAGAACATTCGATTAGAAAAACACCTTCTTCCAGCTTCTCATGCACGATTACTTCCCCAAAGTTATTATCAAAGATGCCATCAACCTGATGCCTCTTTCTCTCCTCAGCTTTCTCTTTAACCAGAGCTTCTTGATTTTTTATAGCTTCTGATGTCTGAAAAACATAGGTGTCTAGCATCATGACATGAGCGTCCAAGGCTTCAAATTTTCTATTCAGCTCTTTGTGGATATAATCCAACCTTAGATTTAAGTATGCACTTGTCATCTGCTGAATTTATATGACTCATTCTAGAATAGATTTCATCCTCTGATATATATGATTCTCGTCCTCTTCTGTAGCATGTTCCACCAACGAGACTTCATGTACATAATCAGTTTTGTCCTCGACCTCAATGATCTTGTCATTATTCATAACACATGATTGCATCATGTGAGTATCCATACTCTTGATACTGTTACTAGACACAAAGTTCTGAATCAGTCTCTTAGTTTTCTCTGGACTCCTTGTCTTAAATTTCCCTTCGCTTGCCTGATCCAACATCATATGGTACTGCACATTAATACCCTTGCAGAAGAATCTCAGCAGTTGACCTCTGTGAAGCCATGATGTAGACAATCTTTTTGGTACCCCCTAAATATGTCCCAAGAATTTCTGAACCCTTTAATAGGTCCTTGAGAGAATGTCAAAATTTTATCCTTTAGCTCTTCGGTCTTCGCATCATCAAAAAAAATAGTCAGAAACACAGTCTTGACATCATTCCAGATAGTGAGAGATCCTGGTGGTAGAAGTTTCAGCCAAACAACTGTATTCCCAGAGAGAGAATACTTAAATAACTTCTTGAGGAGATAGTATGTAGTTCCTTCATGCTCCAGGATGCTAAACACAAAATCTTCTAGTGTTTCAAGGTGGTCCATGGGATCTTCATGGGGAAGGCCTTGAAATGGGTGCTTGTGCACATGATTAAAGTATGAAGGTCTTATCTGGCCGTCGATCCACTGAATTTTTCGAGGTTGAATTGCAGACCTGTTAACATAAAGTTGAGTAGGCCTCATCAATTCTGCTATCGATCGATGCTTAGGGATTACAACCCACCTCGTCTTTCTCTGCCTTCCTGCAAATAGTATCGATCGACGGTAAAGTGTGGGCGTCGATCGATGTCACGATGTTAGTATCGGTCGACGGTGAAGTGTGGGTGTTGATCGATGTCATGATGTTAGTATCGGTCGACGGTGAAGTATTGGTGTTGATCGATGCTCGCTTCTCTTTGCTATAGATTACTGCTTAGAGGGTGTCGGCTGCCCTCGTAGACTTATGAATCGTGTGCGAATCAGCAGGTTTCTTTTTTGAAGAACCCAAAAAGCCTCTCCTCATTTCGTCCTGGTACTAATATGTATATATCTAAAACACAAGAATTTTTTTATGTAAGTAAATGAATATAGAAAAAATACCTAGACTAAATCAAACAAATTGAGTCTAGAGGCGAACCTTGCTCCCCGGCAACATCGCTAAATTTGACAGGAGTTTTTCTTTATGTATTTTAATGCAAACTCTATCAAATTAACCATATGAACTACTCTTTCCAAAAAATGTCAAATTATAGTATTTAGGGATCAAATCCACAGGGAGCATGAACACACAATAAACTCAATACAATCGCAATTAAACTAGACAAATAAATTAATAAGTACGGAATAAACAATAGCATATAATTGATTGATTGATAGTAAACAATAATAATAAATAGCTAGATCTAGAGTTTCAGGAAAGTGGATTACAGAGGATAGAAGCTAGGGGTATTAATCATATAACTCGATATCTAATGTAAAAGACGACCAACTCTCGTTGCGAGTCTAATCTATTGACTAAGCCGATGTCTCAACTCTCGCTTGTTGACACAAAATGACCGTCGATCGATGGCAATGATCCTGCATCGTTCGCTGGTCTCTTGAGTCAATCTTTATGACCTAATTCGATAAGGTCACTAAATTAACTAAATCAACTCTCATTTGTTTCTATCAACCTATCTCAACATGATTAATTCTGGTAATAGATTATGCTCTCGCTTGCGCTTAACTATCATATGATCAGGGTTCTAGTTAGCTACTCTAGAACACAAGAAATAAACACAATTATATTGATAAATCTAATAAGCACCCTATCAGTTCTATTTTTTGGCTAATCCATCAATACCATTATTAAACCCTAAACCTAACAATAGATCTATTCAGACATGATCTTTGTAACAAAAATCATAGATGAATAGAATAGATATAATATAAAGAACCAAAGGAGTTCTAGGAGAACTCTGAAGTAGTTTTCCCTTTTCTTCTAACCTAAGAACAATGGATAAAAGAAAGCTTGGTAAGCGGTGTTGTTTATCCGTCAACAAGGGCTTAGAAAATATATACACATACCTCAACTTAAAAATACTTTAAAACATACTCCAAATACATATAATAGACTCTAAATAGGTCTGATATCATGACATCCTTTATATACTAAAGCACAAGTCACTTGAGAAATTAAATTTTGACAAGTGGAAAATATATTTAAAAAGTTAAAAATCAAATAAAATAAAAAGCATTTCTATCCCTAATTTTCAGCAACCCCTTTCTAATTTTTTCTCAGAATATTACATCACGTTCAAAGATAACTTACCACGATTTCAAACTGTTTTCTTCTCTTATATAATTTTCTATCTACAAATTTAGTTTTTATTTTTTCTGTGTTTTCCATTTTCTTGGTTATCAAACAAGAGATCCTTTCATCTTTGCTAAATTTTCGGTTTTGATCTCGACGGGCTCTTTAATATCTACTTTCTTTTGTCTATACCAATTCAAAGTTTGTATGATTGATCTCCTGTATTACTACTTAAAAGTTCATGATCGACAATTTTTGTAGATCGAACAGTGGAATGCAGTAGTCTTTGAACCTTTCTCAAAGCAATAGTTGGATTGGCGGTCGAGTTTAAATTACGTCGGAAAGAGATTGATACTGGTATAGTGGTATGTGAGGAGATTTCTGAAAATCATTAGAATTTTCTTGCAGGTATTCATAGTGGTGTGTAATGAGTTCATAACTCTTATGCAAAAGCAGAGTCACAATATCGCATAAAATTTTGTATTGTTCTGTTTATAAATCATCTTTCCTTACTGCAGACCTTTTTTTTTTTTTGCTTACTGGATGCAGACTTGCATAGTAAATAAAAGATGATTCAAGAAGAGCACATGAGAGATCAGAGAAAAAGTTGGAGACATCTCACATCTGCTCTACAGTAAACTTAGCGAAGGTTGAAGACGATGGATTACGAAGGTGATTAAAAACATATGACAATTAGAAAGTGAAATAATTATTTACCTTTTCTTGAAATAATTATTTACTTTAGTCCTTAAACAAAATTAGGGTCATTTATTTTTGACAACAGAGCGGTTAATAATTAATATCTACACCAAAAAAATTAGGACATTGATCTTTGATACTGGAAATTATTTTTGACCATTAAGACTTAAGTGGTGGGTATGGATTAGTCAAAATCATGTGTTAACTAAAAAATAATTTTAATTTAAAAACCCATTTTTAAAAGTAATTTGCAATTTTGACGTTTTTATTAGATAGTTATAACAGTTATCTAAAATATTAAAATAAGATATTTAGTTAAACTTATAAATTGTCTGGAAGCATTAAATAATAAGTTTAAGACAGCATTTTCGAATTGAATTTGCAAAAATTTAATCAAAAATTCAACAAACTATCGAATGAAGTAATGTAGGTTTATTTTTTTAGTGCGTGCTTTAAAAAAACAGTTAGGTAATTAACTATGAAATGTCAACAAAATTGTTATTTAAAACTATAAGTAAAATAAAAACAGTAAATTTATTAGATTCATTACATTCAAATTTATATTATGTTAAACTAAGCATTTGTTATTCTTTAAGAAATCATTGAATAATGTTAATGGATCCAACTAATAATTTATTTTAATTGGAAATTATGATAACAATCAAAGCATTTTAGAACAATAAATTGATTCGTGCGTAGGCACGAGATAAATACTAGTAATAGTGATAAATATCAGGTCTTATCACTTCAGCAGCTCTATCAACTTCAATACCCAAGAAATATTTAAGTTTGTACTTAATACGAAGCACCCACTTGGAACTAATAGCTTTTTTTCCAAGAGGCAACATTGCGATGTCTCATGTGCCTAGTTCTCCATGAGCAACTATTTCATGTTTCATTGCATCACTCCATAGTTTCTCCTGTATTGCATCTGAGTATCTTTTAGGTTCAACACCTGCAGTAACTGCTGCTAAAGAATTCCTGATGGGATGCTGGAAAGTTCAGATCAATAACATAATCATCCAGAGCGTAAGGTGTCTTACCTGGATTGTTTCAAGACGACGTTGATGGAGTAAGTGCATGAGTGAGAGGGGTTTCTTCAGTGCAGCGAGCATTGTTTATCACATAGTCTTGAAACTTAACTGATAAAGCACGAGCTCGTTGATCTCGACCCAATATTTCAGGCTGTATAGACGATTCAGTAGTGTAGATGTTGCAGTAGGTATAGCCGTTTCAGTGGATATAGACTCTGCAGTCGATATTGAAGTGTCAATAGGAGAGACTTGTTGTAAAACAGAGTTGTCATTCTCTGATTCCGGAACCTGTAACTGTGAGTCTGCGTGAGACGCATTCGTAAATTCTGAACTCCCCCTGTCACTGGACATGGGAGTTGTTGTTATTTCTCAATCTTCACTACTTGATGAACTGACTTGTAGTGGAGTCAAAGATGTAGGCGATGATATAACTGACATGGATGACATAGGAAACTATGTTTCATGAAATATAACATCTCTGGAAATAACGAACCCCTTCTTCTCTAAATCATAAACTTTCCATCCTTTTTGGCCAAATGGATACCCCACAAAGATACATCGAGCACTACTTGGACTAAATTTATTTTTATCTCTCAACTTGAGATGTACATAACATTAAACACCCAAAGACTTTGAGATGACTGTAATTCGGTGACTCTCCATAGAGTAGCTCATATGGTGATTGTACTTGAAGCAATGATGATGGAGTTTGATTGATAAGGTGAGACGCAGTTTCAACATCATCGCCCAAATTTTTTATCGAAAGTTTAGCTTAAAACAAGAGAGAACGTGATACATTTAGTATGTGACAATATTTTCTCTTGAATCGCTCGCTTTGTTGTGGTGTAGCAACACAAGAAGTCTGATGTAATATCCCATTTTCATAAAAATAGCTAGAGAGGCGCATGAACTTCATACCGTTATCGCTCCTAACAATTTAAACCTCCTTGCATGTTAAATTGTTTAACGGTCATCTTGAAGAAATTTTGAAGCACCATACGAACCTCAGACTTCTCAAGTAATAGATATGTCCAAACTGATCGTGAGTAGTCGTCTACTATGGTCAGGAAATAAACCGCGCCTGATGATGATTTAGTGCAGTAAGGACCCCAAACATCGCTATGTATAAGCTCAAAACAATCTTTAGTTTTATTAGAACAATCATAAAAAAATCTCTAGTATGTTTTGCTCTAAAACAAGTGTGACAAGGACTTGGAGAAACAGATTTATTTGAACACAAGTTCAAAGAGGATAACACTGAAAACGACGGATGACCTAGCCTTTGGTGCCAACGACTCTAATCAACTGAACCAACAATGGTATCAGAAAAAGAGACTCTTGCAGCCATGACATCCTTGAAGAAATAAACCCCATCTCGCTCTTCACCTGCTCCAATCAGCGTCCTCGTGAAACGATCTTGTAAAACACAAATAGTGTTTGTTAGAAGAGCAAAGCAGTTCGTTTGATGTAGCAGTTTAGACATTGAGATGAGAGAACAATTAAGATTCTGAAAATATAACACATTAGATAGTGTAATTTTGTCCGAAAGAGTGAACACGCCAACAAGAGTAGCATATGTTTTGTTACCATCCGCAAATCCAACAGGACATGGCGGTATACTTTTAACATTCTATAGCAGCAAGACAACTCCTGTCATATGATGAGAAGCTTCAATGTCCAGAATAAGATCACAATGTCTATTCTTACCAGACAACATATAAGATGATTTTTTTTCTCAATGATCATTTGTGTAAGTGCTCTCAATTGTTCCTCCGTAAACACTGGGAAAGAAGATGAGTTCGACGTAGTAGCTTGAGCATAGTTAACTCTTGCACCTGAACCTCTGTTACGATCAGAACTGGAACCGCTGCGACCACGACCACCTCCAAAAGATCTGTTGTCTCCTCCGTTTGTTGATCTTTCTTCCCACCATTCCGGAAAGCCTACCAACTGCCAGCAGTTAGATTTCTCATGTCCACTACGATCACAATGGGAGCACTGATTTGTACGCTTCGTTTGAGCTGTGTTAGTTGACTCAAACGTTTCTTTCTTGGCTATAAAGCCAATATCATTTTGTTGAGCTTCTCGGTCTTTTGTGGAGCTGAGTCTTTGTTCCTCACGAACTATTTTAACATAAGCATCACCTAGATCAACTAATGAGTCACTTGCGATGATTCCCCGACACACGACACCAAATCGAGCTTCATCCAGGCCCATGATGAATTTATGCACCTTTTTTCTTCCCGTTCCTTCTCGTATTCAGTAGCAGCACTACAACTGCAAGCTGGAACCGGTTTATACATATCTAGCTATTCCCACATCTTAGCTAGATGACCGTAGTATTCCATAACTGATTGACCATCCTGCTTACACGGGGATAGTTGTTCCTTGAGATGATGAACTTGAACTTTGTTTCCAGTTGAGAAACGCTTTTTTAAGATTGTCCCATAACTTACGAGAATCGGAAATAAAGGTAACTGTTGATCTGACTCTGGCTTCAAAAGACGAGCGAATCCAACCTATTATCATTGAGTTAGCAGATGACCACAATTCAAAATCCAGGTCATCAATAGGTGGTTTGGGTATAGATCCATCTATGAACCCTAGCTTTCGTTTAGCTTTGAGTGCGCTTATCAACTCTGTTGACAACTCATTGTAATTCTCACCAGTAAACATTTCTGTTTTATTAAAATACCGGGATTGTTTGATGCATACAGAGAGTAAGGAGCTGTAGCACCAAATTTACTTTGCTCAACCTGAGTGGTTGCACTTTTTCTTGCGGAAGAATCATCCCCGTCCACCATAATTTTGAGAACTTCTCAGAACGATGAAGTAATAATACTCCAAACTTCGGGAAAAAAATGATTTTGATCTTAGAATTTTATTGCTATGATACCATGTAAAGTATATGTGATTTTGTAAACTGAATGACTTGCTTTACATTGAGCAATTGCTCTTGAATATATACACGACTTGGAGAACATAAACCTTAAGAGATAAGGACTCGTAGGACTTATCTACAATAAATATATATTACATTATTTAGATAATCTTGAATGTGAATGTAGTCTATATCCTTCCTAATATGATGTCTTCATCTTCCCTTTCCCGAGAAAACTCTGCGATCGTTAACGCACGTGTGGACTGGAGAGAGACGCCCGAGAAGCACGTGTTCAAATCTGACCTGCCTGGACTCAAGAAAGAGGAAGTGAAGGTGGAGATTGAGGATGACAGCGTACTGAAGATCAGCGGAGAGAGACACGTGGAGAAGGAGGATAAGAATGACACATGGCACCATGTAGAGAGATCGAACGGGCACTTCATGAGGAGTTTTAGGTTGCCGAAGAATGTGAAGATGGATGAGGTGAAGGCGGCTATGGAGAACGGAGTTCTGACTGTGACTGTGCCCAAGGTCGAGACGAAGAAGGCTGATGTTAAGTCTGTTCAGGTCTCCCGCTGATTCAAGTATATATCCTCCATGAAGTTTATACTGATTTCTTGTAGTCTCTCGTGTGTTTTCGGTTATTGTTTCACTTGTGATTGTCTGTTTAGAATCTAAGGTTATCAAGTTGTATTTTTTTCACAGAAAAAATGATATCATTAATATAAAAATAGGACACCCGAACCGGCATTTCGGAATCAATTACATTTTTGGATTCGTGAGCTGCTTCCATCCCGACCTACTAAACGTTTCTTACACAAACTTAACTGGCTCTGGTCCATTTAATAGACAAGGACATTCGCAGAATTGGCAATGTTCTCTACCAGAATATGTCTAGCCCGAAAGGATGGAATTAACGCAGGATACCCACATTACTGGTACCATTCGAGCCTAAAATATTGTACAATCATCCTAGTCGACCTTCCAACCTGAGTTGCTGAAAACTGATTGTCTCACCGCAATCTATCTGGGATGTCGGGGAAGGTACCGATACAACCAAAAAGAAACTTACCGAGGTCGACTGTGACACCTTCATTGCATAACATCGGGCTGGTAAGGGGCAGCATATCATCTCGATCTTCAGTACCTGCAAAAAAAAAAAGATTCGATCTGCCAAGCGGCCAAGCAGGAATTGGGATGACCAGAATCCAAGCAAGTCTCCTCACCAAAAAAGCTAAACTGAATTACACAATCGGTAAACTTGAATCGACGCTTTCTCTAAGTCGGAGAACCTGACTTGGTCTCTAAAGCGCCTCCAGGATCACCACCGCTGGAGAGACGAATGAACCCGAGGACGCAGAACCGAAAGAAGCTCACACGAGCAACTGAGAGTGAGCAATGAGACTGATGACACAAACACCGAGCAGACACCAAAGGATGACATTGCAGCCATAGACAATAGACCTTGACCTGCAAACCTAATCTGCACTCGCAATCCTAGAAGATAGACGAAAGCCACCGACCATCATCTTTCATGTGCACGAGCCATAGCGAAGAACCGTCGCCGATCTTGAGCTGTTACAGAACCCTCAACCACGTCAAGACACCAAGCCGTGATAAAAAGAGATTGTGTCGACTCCACTACACATCGAATATAGCTTCAAGACAAGAACGAAGGGTTAAGAACAGGGAGAGAGATCATCACAGCTACTCACACGCCACCGAACCAAGGAAACCATAACCATATCTAAAAAGGGAAAACAGATTTGACAGTGATTTCTACCACTAAACACTGACTCCAATCACAAAAAAAAACACCTACACGTTGGACCTCCAGAAAACAGCATAAGCCGCTTGGACCCTCCCCCTCCGGAGCAGATCCAGCACACTGGCAACAAACGAAGCCTCCAGAGAACGTAAACATATCGTTGGCTGAGAGAGATGAGACCAAAAAAACAAACGAGATTAGGGAGAAGAAAAAGCATCCGGCACCGGATACTAGACGCTGGAGCACACCAAGAATCGCCTTGTTGAACTTCGCTAGAGAGAAAAATGGACGAGAGAGAAAACTAATCGTGTCTCCTATTGTTTTTTTCTTCTTTGTTTATTGTCAGGTTGTATCTTATTATTATCATATGGAATAAATAGTTGTTACAAATTCGATTCACATAAGTTAACGCCACGTTTTATGGCAAATAGACTTATATATACAGATCAAAAAGCAATGAAACACTAATCATAAAGTGGAAGAAGAAAGGAGTTAGGTAAAAATAATGTGAGATATGTAAGCTTAAGAGTTTGAGCAGATTGAAGCCAAAGAATTTGTGGGAACCGAAACACCGTCGATTTCCGTCAAATAAGGAAAGTTAGAAACCCTAGCTTTCTCTGAGGTCTCGGATTTCTGCTAATCCAAACGTCAACAACCAAGCAATCAATACAAACAAGAACAATGATTATGAAAAACGAGTAAAAGAGATTGAGAGCAAAGTAGATCCTTTATACCGAATTTGCGGAGAGCGTGTACAAAAGATTCAGCCTTCGGATACAAGAGCTGCAGGCGAGATTTCCTAGTTCTACCAATTGTAAACAGAAATTTACCAAATTGCTCTAAGTGTTGGTTTGCAGAGAAAAGCATGTGTCTTGAAAGAGGTCTTGAGTCTTGATTATATACTCATCCAAGGTCGGTCACGTCTTCTCGTAATGCATTTGATCCGAGTTTATCCTTTGCCGAAGTTTTCCTTTTTTCTCTATCTTTATGTTTATCCTGAAACTTGATGTTTATCTCTTTTTCCATTTATCTTTTCGGAAGACAAGTAGATTGTCATAACGAATGGGCCTCTTTCTCGTCACGCATTTTGTAAGTGGACCGTTATCATGATTGGACCCTTTTCGGGCCGTTTTATGATTTAGCCATTTTTACGATTTTCTTCAGAGAATCACCGTTCGTACGATGCTAGCTATCATTTCCTCCGAGATAAAAGGAAATAGATGATTAGTCACAATTTCTGTGTTTTTAAACAATTTTCTTCCTATACGAACATTTGGACTTAGATTTTTACGAAAGACGAGTCTTGGGGATTCTATCGAAAAAATCTAATGACAAGTCCGATCGAGATGAAACAAAAACTCATGTGATCAGGATTTTGAATCTTATCACATGGCTTGGATGGGTAAGCTTGGCTTTGGGTCGTGAGGTGTCCCCGCCCTAGGATGGGATGGACTGATCCGTGGATCACCCCCACCCTAGGGTGGGATGGTCTATGAAAGCTCTTCACCGCCCTAGGGCAGGGTGGTCCGGTCCACATATATCCCGCCCTAGGGTGAGGTGCTTGGTCTTGGACTGCCCCACCCTAGGACTGGATAGACGACCCTGGTGTTCCCCAACCTAGGGTGGGATGGACGACAGTGGTGTGCCCCGCCCTAGGGCAGGATAGACGGTATGTGCATGCCTTGCCCTAGGACAGGATGATGTTGGCTTGCCCCACCCTAGGGAAGGATGGACGATCTAGTGTGTGCCTCTCCCTAGGGCGGGATGGACAGACAAAATGTTCCGCCCTAGGGCGGGGTTGACAGTCTTGGCTCGTGCCCCGCCCTAAGGCACGGTGGTTGATGATTCGGGTTGTGCCCACCCTAGGGCGGGGTGGATGGCGTGGACAGTACGTGCGTCGTCCTAGGGAGGCGTGGATGTGCTTGGTCTGTGCCTATCACTAGGGTGGGGTGGATGAAATCGGAAAGTGCCCCGCCCTAGGGCGAGGTGCACTGGTGCATCATTGACTTGATTGTTCCGTTTATGAAGCGTGGTGACTCGGTTCGATCCTCAATCCTTTTCCGAAGTTGTTCTCGTTAGGTTTAACATAAGAATACATCTTGAACATTGATTTCGAGATTACCATTTTTTATCCCAATAGTTAGCCCCCCAGCTTGCAAGTTTTGCGAGCGAGTTTTGAGCGTTTAATTGGAATCCACGGCCTAGATCGTCTTCTTTTTCCTTGGAAACTTTTTGCTATTATTTTATTTCGGAAATATTTCCTATTAATATTGGGAGTCCACTCATTATTCTTACACCCTTTCATTTCTCAACTTCTCCTCTTCTTTGGTTTTAAAATTTTTCTTTCAGCTGAAATGTCTCCTTCCCACAATGAACAAAGAACTATTGAAGCGGGCCCAGCTCACAGCGTAAGCTCGTTGAGTTCTCCTCTTCCTTCGACGAAATTCTCTTCTTATTTGGCCAATTTTGCTTCTTTTTGAGATGAGATGACTCGTCGTAATGCGGAGATAAACGGTGTTACGCAGCCTAATGTACTGTGTGCTCTTGCCCCCAGTAATGTTTTTGTCACGGCGGTGGATATTCTACCCAGGCCCACGGCTGTTATTGAAAAGGGAAGATCTCTCGATCCCGTTATGAATTTTGGGACTGTTGCTCAAACGACAAGCTCATCTACGGCCCCAATTCCTGTCATTGAGACTGAACAGGCTGCCGATTCTGCTCCCCCTCCTTCGGTGAAGGGGGATTCTATTTTGGGTTTAAGTTCCCCGGTCGCTACTCCGGTAACTGCAGCAAAGGGTCGCAAGAAGCAAAGGGTCTAGGGAAGACTGCTAGTTAATTGCCCAGGGTGAAGAAAGACAAGAAGTCTAAAGCTTTCGAGTTACGTCGTTTACAGCGTCAGACTAACGAAGCAGGGATTTCTCAGATATTTGAATGCTCGCTTGGGTTAGCGGGAAGTCTGCTAGATAGACATTATCGAATGGCCCCTTTTGATGAGAGATATGAACAAGAGGCTTCGAGAAAACTAGTATTTTCTGAATTATATGAAGCCAGTAAGCAAACAGCCAATCCATGGGTATTTGAACCCGAGTATCCAGGAAAAAGCCGAATTTTTGATGGAAGAACAGGAGATCCTTTTGAACAGCCTGTGATAATAGGAAAGCCCTATATCTTGAAATTCATTCATCAGGTTATCTATCCCCTAAACGACAGAAAGAATTTAGAATTCTTGCCCATGGGGACGGGGTAGCCCCGACTTCCATAGGTCCTTGGTTCGACCTCCTAATGAGAATTGAGGTCCTTGCGCGGGCGTCTCATCCCTAAGACTTGCTTGCTCTGTATGGAGTGCCCTGTGGTTCCTCGAGTGCCAGCAGCGTTCTTAGCTTCTCACACAGGTCTGCTCGCTTCTCATCTACATTCCATGGAGCCCGCTTCTACCTATCTCTTATTCCTTGGTAAATGGAGAACAGAGCCCCCATCACAACAGAATGCGCGCCTGAAGCCGCCATCCGCCCCAACGTCAGAGTTTGCTCACTCATCCAGCAGAAGGAGAAGCAGCATAGGAGCATCTTTCACTTCGACACGTCTTTGCTCGTGATCGCTTAGAGCCCCTTCATGGGTTCCGTCATTCCCATCGCTTCTTATGGAACACCTTTTTATGTCAATTTGAAATTGATAGAATTTGCCTTTAAAAAGTAATTTTTTAATTATATATATGTTTGTTATCTGATATTAAAAAAAAGGATGTGGAAAACAAGATAGGAATTGTCTACAATGACACTGTAAACCAATTGAAAGGGATGTAGCGCAGCTTGGTAGCGCGTTTGTTTTGGGTACAAAATGTCACAGGTTCAAATCCTGTCATCCCTACCTAATTACTGCTCAGAAGAGCATTAGTCCCGGTAAAGCCCCCAGACGGCGTATTTTTTTAAAACGAGGCCCTCGGTAACGTGACATAAAGACTCTTTTTTTTATTGAAATCGTGGGCAATGAGTTTCGATGTACTGGGGGTATCCGCTTTTATAGAAGCTTTCATTTTCGTGCTTATCCTAATTCTTGGTTTAGTTTATGCATGGCGAAAAGGAGCATTGGAATGGTCTTAGTTTGTTTCCTGAATACTTGTACAATAACAATAAAAAAAGTACTGCTTCTCTAATAGCCCCGGAAGGCGAAGGCTTTTTAAAAAAGTTTGATTCCTGGAGAGGGGGCTTAAAGTTCTTAGGAAGAGCCGTACGAGGCAGCTCACGTACGGTTCGGGAGCCGAGCCCCTGCACAGGGGCTTAGGTCAACACTTATATAATAGCATGGTCTTGCTTCATATTTGTTAATTCATTTTTGGTTTTCACGACTTCAGGCAGATAAAGCAGCTACAAAAGCTATGCTTGTCAATCGAGTAGGTAATTTTGGATTAGCTCCTGGGATTCGAAGATCATGGAATCATAACAGCACAGAAAGGTCCGATCTGATGTTTACGATTTGTTGTGGTTAATCTTTCCCCCAATTGACTAAGTGCAAGTTAGAACATGGTAGCTTCTGATTCACGGCCAATGAGACTCCGCTTGCGAGCTGAACTCTTTTTGGCATCATTCGCAGTGAGAGAAGAGAGCATACGCAGTGAAGAAGGGGGTCGAGCCATAGGATCGAGAAGATCAAAGTCGATATAGCAAAGGAGTTTCAAGTTCTGTATCAAGCTCGTTTATCGAGGATTGATGATTTGCTAGATTCCCTGATGGCGGTCCATGGGAGGGATCTTCGTCAGGCCGTTTCAAAGGGAAGCATTGATGAAATCAGGCTGCTTCAAAGGGAGGACGCCCTGACCTTGTCGTCTGAAGATATCTGATTGGCCGCTTGTAGGGATGTACTGGTTGTAGCCGAGGGGGAATTCAACGCAATTTTCGCTGACTTGAAGTCCGGTTGCATCCTCTCTCCTTTACCTGGTGGCTCCGATGAACGAGTCCCTACGGAGGCAGAGTTGCATGATGCGACAGGGGATGAAGACGTGGTGGCGGTGAATCCCGTTGAGGCCATGGGTTAATTTGAGGCTCCAGTTCCGATGGACGAGTGAAGAGGTTGCCCTGAGTGGGTTGTATGTTCTCTTCTGTTTGCTCCGGCCGAGTTAGGCCGTGTTTTTATATTTTCGGGACTGGCCGTATATGGCTGTGAATCCCCACCGCGTCACGGCTCTTTTTATGATAATGAAAGTTTCATTAAAAATGTGTTGTGTTTTACTGAGAAGAAGAATGTGAGTTGTCGTCTCACATGTGATTCTCAAAGATCGTCATACTGGTCGTTGATTTTAGATGGAAGTGATCAAAAACCTCCGAAGAGTCCCAAAAAGGCACAAGCGTAAGCGAAGAGACATATTTTAGGAATCTCATATCATTTCGATATTATGCATTTAATATGTTTAGAGACCAGCGTATTGGGTTTTAGGGCAAGACCTAGGTTTACTTTTGGTTTTAGGAGGTGCAATGACTATTTCGCCTTACGTATTCTGATTGCGATTTCAACCAGATTTCGTTTTGATATTGAAATATGCGATAAGTTCTCGGCTTACATGACTTGCATCGATCGGGAACCGGACATCTTTCTAGACATCCTGTGTTGGATGTTAAAGAACCAATTCGATGAAAGGTTAATCGTTTGTTTAGAACGGTTAGAGTGTTCATCGGGGCCAATTGATGAACAAATTTTTTTATAGTGGCGGACGGACTGGTTTCTGTTTATAGTCACGGAGGGACTGTTTCAAGAATAAATTTTCAGAGACTTCGGCAATGTCTCATTTTCCTTTTCTGATGGTATTTTTATCAGATTTTTCTGAGTTTAAATGTATAGATATCTCGTGTTTTTTGGTCGAGAGTTGAGTTAAAAGATGGGTTTTGACCTATGGGTCGGATCATATTGTGGAGTTAGATTGATTTAAAGATTGAGAAGAGATTGTATGGACGATGGATCCGGCCGGGATAAATGAGGGACAGTCCGTTGTGTCTAGACAAATAAGTGTGATTCGTGGGTCAGGATCAACCGGAAGGTCAGTTCAGCCAGTTAGTCTGGTTGATTGGTGCGAGCCTTGCCAAACAATCCGGTATGGTCGACTAGTCTGATCCTAATCTGAGTTTGGCCGAGTGGTCAGTGTAGGTTGGATTGTTTGGTCGAGGCGAATGATCCAACCTGGGTGTATTGACCGGGTCAGGTGTGGTTAATCCAGCCTAGATATTCCAACCTGGTCAAGTTGTCTGACCGGGTCATGTAGACGGACTAGGTTAGATGGCCTGAACGTGTTAGGTTGTTCGACCAGGTTAGGTGGACCGACCGAGTTGGGTGGTACGACAAGGTCAGGTGGACCGACCGGGTTGGGTGGTCTGGCCAGGTCAGGTGGTCTGACCGGGTCAGGTGGACCGAACAGTCCAAACGGGTCAAATGGGTTGACCGAGCTCGATAGTCCGACCAGACTGGGTGGACCGACCTGGTTGGACGGTCCGAATGGGCCAGATGATTGATCCAAACCTAGTTGGGTGATCTGAGTTTACTGGTCTTAAGACCGAGATTTTTGGTTCAATCGTAAGATCAAGAACCGTTTGCACAAGCGCACTGTTTTTCTTGATGAAAAGTTACTGCAGGTTTTGAGACGTGTGATTTATCGTCAGATTTCCGTTTCCGGGTTTATACGATTTTTTTGTTTTAAGTTTTTAGCGAGCAATTTGTAGATTGCTGTTGCATAGAGATTCATATGATAATAAAGACTTGAGAGGATTTCTAGAAATCGTATTGCATTTTATTATTGAAAAAAGTTTCAAAAATATCAAGTACATAGATGATTATTTCGAAATATGGGAGTATATGGGTATACGCACCCCCCCCCCCACCCCACTCCCTTTTTGGAGAGGGGGACAGCTGAACTCGTCTTTTAACGAGTTGCCTACGTACCCCTTTTGGGGATCAAGCCGCCTTATAGCTCAGTGTGTTATCGTGAGGGTTTTACTTGACTGGCATTGTTTATGGTGCGTCGATCACCTTGGTTGCCGTGACTGGATTGATGTCTTTTTCCGGGGGTTTTTTCTCCAGTTGGGTTTGAGTGTTAGTCTCATAAACTTTTTCGTTTTCCAAAGCCATTCTGAAATAGCCTTTTCCAGGTTGTCTTCTTCTGAAGCCTTTTCGGTAATTGGTGAGCTTATCCTCAACCGTTTTGGTTTCACCATCAAGATCGTCGTGATTTCCTTAGTTTATTTTCGGCTATGAAGCAAAGGCTTGACTGTTTCTGGCACCCTTAGATTATTGTGATTCAGTTCGGAGTCAGAAACTTAACGCCCAAGTAGTACGTTGACGGGACTGCCTTCATGGCGTTTATCCATGGTGTTCCCATGATGACATTATAGATGGCTGGGTTGTCGATGATTGCAAAGTTGAAAATTTTCGTGGCCTCCTTTGCCATCATGAGAAGTTTTATCGATCCCATGGTCATTGATGTAACGCTCGGGAAACCGGTCATCGGTTTTGGCGTTGGGATAATTTTGTCGAGATTGACGTTTATCAGTTTTAGAGGATTGCATAAGATAACGTTTACCGTACTTCCAATATCGATGAGGATTCTTGCGACTTCAAGATCTCTGATTACGAGATCGATGACGAGTGAATCGCAGTGGGGCTGGTCGATTCTGCTAGTTTCTTCTTCGTCGAAGGTAATGGTGTTTATCAGACTTTGAGAAGAGGGTGACTGATTCAACCATTTTGCGCTTGATTCAGCTTTTCGCTGGTAAGCTTTTATGGATGAAACTGTGTTGTGATAGTATTGTGATCCTCCAATGATCATGTTTACCCTGTGATGGTTGTTGTCGTTTCCCCCGTTATCTTGTTTCCGTCCGCGTTTGTCGCCTGATTGGTTCTCTTGGGGAGCGTTCCCCGGCAAAGAGTTCTTATCGTTTATGGGCTGACGGTCGGTGTCTAGGATTATATCCTGCGAGTAGCTTGGCCGTCAGTCTCGCACCAAGAACTTTACAGTTCGTAGTAGAGTAGCCTCTAGTCTAGAGGAACTCGCATAAGGTATTCTCGTAGAAGGGATTTCAGGTCCAAGTGTTTCCCGAGGTCCTTCCTTTTTTGGATATGGATTCGATGACGTAGTTATGCACTCCTCGAGACTCCTCCCCGTCGTGATTAACATACTTGATAGGACTTTCGTTTCCTCCTCCATGATCATGAATTCGGTGGCTTTGTGAAGAGAGTCATGGATCAAGCATGTTTTTTCGAGAATTATCCACTTCCTAAACTTTGATTTGTACCAAAACATTTTTTGGAGGGCGTCAATGACGACCTTGTCACTTATCCCGGTAACTCTCGCCATGACGACTTTGAACTTATTCATGAAGTCACAGAGCGGCTCGTCTTCCTTCTGGGACAGACTCCAGAGATCCACGTCGGAAGTTTCTTGATCCATAAACATTGAATATTGTTTGAGAAACTCCGAGGTGAGTTGGTCGAGGCTTCCGATGGAGTCTCGCTTTAGGCGTGCAAACATTCAAGCGCTTCTCCCGTTCCCTCAACCTGGCCCTGCCCATGGCGATCTGGAAGGCTTGCAGATGCGCTTTCGGATCGGTGGTGCCACTGAAAGGGGGTTTTTGGACTTCGTCCAGAAGTAGATCTATCTCGGGAGCAGCATTGGTGGCATGATGGATTTGAGACTTTATGGCTTTTATGTTAGCCGCCGTTCTGGTGACATACTCACAAAAATCTTGGATCTTGTCTAAATCATTTCTTGCAGTTTTCCGGAATTTTCGGCGTTTGCTGCGAGTAATATGGGGATGCTTTTCGGCTAGATTTTCTTGTTCGTCACAGAAGATATTCTCTTCTTCTTCTTCCGACATGGTTTTTCAAACGAAGTATCCAACCGAGCAGCTCGACTTATAGTCCTTCTCGGGTGTGTATTAGTGTCCTCGTCCGATTGCTCGGATTGATCGCTGATGTCTAAGTTGATTCGCTTGACCTCATCTCCCTCCGTTTCTTGTTCGAGAGGTGGAGGGTTTTGTGAGTTTTTCTGTGTTCCGACAGGGGTTGATTCGCTAGGGTTTAGCCCTGACGGGTTTCCTTGCGTGTGTCCAGGCCTATTTAACGGTGTCGTGAAATTGATCCCGCAGATTCTAGTAGTTTCGCGAAGGAAAACAACTATATTTCTCGCAATTAGGGTTTCCACCTGTTTAGTAATAGACTTCACTAGCTGATCACGTTCATCTGTCCTTTTCTCAAAGGTGAAAAATATCTTTTTTACCTCTTCGAACGCCACAGCGTTAGCGTCTGCGTTAGCCGCAGAGAAATTCGCAGCTGGGGTGACTTCCACGTTGTTGCAAGTGTCATCACCGTCCGAGGTGGTTGGTTGTTCTGATCGTCTGCAGACATGTTTGGTTGAACCTTATGTGGCTGTGTGTTAGATTGATCCGTACCCTCCCTTCTCCTTTTAGCACCAAACTGTGGGAACAAAAAATCGCAACGTAGATTTCCGTCAAATAAGGAAAGTTAGGAAACACTAGCTTTCCCTATTGTCTCGGATTTCTGTTAAACCAAACGTCAACAACTAAGTAATCAATACAAACGAGAACAGTGATTATAAAAAATGAGTAAAAGGGATTGAGAGCAAAGTAGATCTTTATTCAGAATTTGTGGAGAGCGAGTAAAATAGATTCAGCCTTCGGCTACAAGAACTGCCGGCGAGATTTCCTAGTTCTACCAACTGAAAGCGAAAAACTAATTGAGTCGCAGCTTGCTAAAAATGGAAATTTGCCTAATTGCTCTAAGTGCTGGTTTGCAGAGAAAAGTGTTTGTCTTGAAAGAGGTCTTGATTCTTGCATATGTACTCATCCAAGGCCGGTGATGTCTTCCCGTAATGCCCTTGATCTGAGTTTATTCTTTGTGGAATTTTTCCATTTTTCTTCTCGATCTTCATGCTTATCCTGAAACTTGACGTTTATTTCTTTTTCCATTTATCTTTCAGAAGACAAGTAGACCGCCATAACGAATGGGCCTCTTTCTCGTCTAGCGTTTTGTAAGTGGACCGTTATCATGATTAAACCCTTTTAGCCTTTTCGGGTTGTTTTATGACACAACCGTTTTTATGATTTCCTTCGGAGAAAACAATTGTTCATACGAGGCTAGCTATCATTTCCTCCAAAGTAAAACGAAATGGATGATTAGTCATGATGTTGGTGTTTTAAACGATTGTCTTCTTATACGAATATTTGGACTTAGATTTTTATGAAAGACGAGTCTTGCGGTTTCTATCGTAAAAATCTAATGACAAGTCCGATCGAGACAAAACGAAAACCCATGTGATCAGGATTTCGAGTGTTATCACATGGATTGGATGGGAAAGCTTGGCTTTAGGTCGTGAGGTATCCCCGCCCTAGGACAAGATGGACTGATCCGTTGATCACCCCCGCCCTAGGGCAGGATGGTTTATGGAAGCTCTTTCCCGCCCTAGGGCGGGGTTGTCCAGTCCACATCCGGTCTTGGACTCCCCCGCCCTAGGGCGGGATGGACGACCCTGGTGTGCCTCGCCCTAGGGCGGGGTAGACGACATTGGTGTGTCCCCCCCTAGGGCGGGATGGATGGTACGTGTGTGCCCCGCCCTAGGGCGGGATGATGTTGGCTTGCCCCGCCCTAAGGCGGGATGGACGATCCAGTGTGTGCCCCACCCTAGGGGGGATGGACGATCCAGTGTGTGCCCCGCCCTAGGGCGGGATGGACGGAGAAGATGTGCCCCGCCCTTGTGCGGGGTGGATGGTCTTGGCTTGTGCCCTGCCCTAGGGCGGGGTATTTGATTATTCGGGTTGTGCCCCGCCCTAGGTCGGGGTGGATGGTGTGGACGGTACGTGCCCCTCCCTAGGGTGGGGTGGACTGGTCCATCGTTGACTTGATTGTTCCGTTTATGAAGTATGGTGATTTGGTTCAATCCTCAACCCTTTTCCGAAGTTGTTCTCGCAAGGTTTAACAGAAGAATACATCTTGGACGTTGATTTTGAGATTACCGTTTTTGACCCCAACAGAGTTGAGCGAATTGGAGTTTGTTTGGGTCATGAGGCCGGTTTGGATATTTAAGTGAAAAAAAATTTAATATCGTCATAAAGATATGGAAAACAAATATTAGAAATTCCAAAAAAGGAGGTGGAGACCTAAAAGAAGCCATGAGACAGTGTTTGGGAGGTTTTGGGTTTTATAAAGCATATCAGCTAGTGTTGCATCTGGAGTGCTTAGATAGTTAGGGATTAACTAGTATATGTGTATAGTGTCACAAAAATCTAATTAAACATAACTTTGAAAAATCATGTGATACTTTGGTTAGTTCCTCTTAATATCCCTATTCTAGGTATTTTATTTAGTTTCAGAGCGGAAAACTTTTTCGATATTGAATATTGTCTACAGATTGAAATTTTTGGAAGAAAATGAAACATATGAAGGAGCTAATCGAAACTCAAAAACCTATTATGTTAGATAGAGAAAATTTCGGGCATTGGAAAGTCCAGATGAGGCATGTGATTCATGAGATCAATAAAGAAGTGTGGTTTACTGTTGTAACCATTTGGACATAACCAACAATGATCGATGAAAAGAAAAAAGAAGTTAGTAAACCATTCAATCAATGAAAAATTGAAGAAAAAACGAATCTAAGTTCAACTCAACGGCCATTTATATTATCTTCTTTGTGGTGGATATTGATCAATTCAAAATCATTCAAGGATATGAATCTGCAAAAGCTGTGTGAAACACCTTGGTCAACTATTTTGAAAGAGACACAAATGTCAAGCAAACACGCTTGGATCATCTTGAAACTAAGTTTGAAAATCTGAGAATGGATTGAGGATGAGTCATTACCAAGCTTCACAGCCAAGCTACACACAATAGCTAATGAAGCTGTCATGTTAGGAGAAAGGGACTTTGAAACAAATTAATTAAGAAACTTATCAGATGTCTTCCTAAACGATTTGAGGCATACAAAGCAGTTATGTAAGCTATTATGAACTCTGATGAAGTTAAGTTTCACAAGCTTGTTGGAAGTCTTATGTCGTTTTAGTTGGAATGTGTTGAAGATCAGCCACCTCCAGTGAAAGGAATTGTCTTTATTGCCAATCATGAAGATGAAAGAGTTAATAAACTGGAAGAAAATGTGATTCTGATGGCAAAGAACTTCAACAATATAGTTAGGAGGTTTGACAAAAGTCTGACAAGGGATCTTGGTTGAATCAACAGAAGCGGACAAAACCAAAATGCTAGGATCAATGATGATCGAAACGACTGGAAGAAGGATTTATAGTGTCATGGATGCGAAGGATATACACATTTCAAGAAAGATTGTCCACTGTACAATATAAGAGAACTGAAGTGCTCAGAGTGTAGAGGTGTTGGTCATCGAAAAACGGAATGTCCAGACTCACAGAAGGGAAAAGACAAGTCACTTCTGTAATTTAGTGATATTGAGTCAGATGATGATGATGGAGAGAATAAATATATTTTGTTGAACTTTGTGGCATTGGTTAAGTTAGAGAAGTTGTAATCCGATGAGGACACATCAAACTCTGAGGATGAAGGAGAAATCGATTAAATGTTTGAATGAATGCGTACACATATAACAACCATTTAACTCACTAGTAAAAGCAGGTTTCTCCTGCATTCGTTTCCTTGTCGAAATATATATGGGTTCCTGACGTTGCATTAAGAAACAAAGGGCCTACATAAAGTATGAAAGAGTTATAACAATGCAATTATTATAAGATTACAAAATTCTTTATGAACTGGAAAACTTAATACCTCCAACCATCTTTGGGTTTATGCTTGTAGCAATGATCACCCTAGGATCACCGCACATATCTTCAAATTTGTTGTGGAAAGAAACAGCCTGAGAGTCGAATAAACTCAACTAGGTTTATTTGGATGATTCAGACACAAGGTAAAGACATCAAGATGTAGTTACCGAAACTAGGGAAGATGATGATCTTTTCCATATTTGATGTCAATGATCAGTGAAATTAACACGTGTTTGTAGCTGCTTTATATAAATTTGAAAAGATTCCTCCTTTTGACCCAGAAAGAGGCTTTGATGTGTCGTTTTGTAGGCCTAATCACCTAACCGGTCTAATCAGTTAACCGTCAAGCAAGGGATTTGCTGGCAAGAATGTAAACGTCCATCAAATTGATTCGCCAATTTGCCAAGAGCCTCATCGCTCAGTTGATTTTGTATTCTTCTTGTGGCAAATCGGCGGATCAACCTGACCCAAATCTTTCTACCCCAACGAAGATGAAGTAAGATGAGAAAATAAATGCACTAATAGTGTCAGATAAGAAGGGAAGCAAGTCATCATGTTGTAAAATATAATAAGTAATTTGGGTGGGGATGCCTATTTCAATCCTGCATTCTTAGATTTTGCATTCTCAAACTTGAAAACTTAAGTGCGATTTCATATCCAATCATACAATTATTTGAATTTCATTTATATACTTCACACTAAAACATAAAAAATCTATTTTGATTAACCAAATGTTAGTCAACTATTATCTTTTGGTGAGTCAGCTTCCATGTGCCAAACGATATATTGAGTTGGCGCAAAAATATCGTTTTACGTTAAAATTTGTCACCTAAAGGAATAAAACTCATGTCAAGAAACTTAAATATATGGAAGATATAACCACCATATTGCAAAGTGTGTTATTCTCACATATTGCACCATAAGTTGTGTTGAGTATAAATTTGCGTTATTGTTTAAAACTTGAACAAACAAAAAATAATTTTGTGAAAGCGTTTTTTGACTGAAAACCGTAACAATTACAATCCAAAATTCTGTCACATCAATTACAAATACGCACAGCTTTTGTTAAAAACGCAGGTCCCATTTTTTTTTTTTTTTTTTTTTTTACATCGAACGGCTATTCTATTATTCAAACTTGAGATAGTCTGGATAACCAGACCGGAATAGAACAACCAACATAACAAAGCGATCTATGAAAACATCTTGCACCATTCATTACCATATATATATTGACGTGAAACATATTTATTTTGGCACGCAAAACAGCTGTTGAGAAATTTCTGAAAATTATATATTAGTATATATTATATATAATATCTTAAGCAGTGGTATGAGCTGTAAGTCATGTGACCAAAGAATTATTCACCGGCCAATATGGGGAAGCACGTTACGAATTATATGCACGTTTCCATTAAGATTTTTGTTTCTTTTCCTACAGTACATTTCCAAATTTTGTAAGGTTTTTCCAAAGGGGCCAATTCTTTTTAAAACTAAACTTAATTCATTTATAAGGAGATACAAACAAAATCTAAACAACATACAAGCTTAAAACAAGAAAGGAGAAATCGGGGAAGAGAAAGACGACAAGGGTATCACTATTCAAAAATAGTGATCATGTAAAATTTGGTTTTTAATTAATTATTATATGCTTTTGTATTTCAATTAAATATGATCATTTTTTATTCCAAACCGAAATATCTACCTAAACTCAAAAAAAAAAAAAATAGATCCAAACCATTAATATAAAATCTGAATAAGATTTATGAACTTAGTATTTTGAGGTATAGATATAATTCGATTAAACAAAAATTCAAACTAAAATTTAAAGATACCTGTAATAAATATATTAATATTTTTCTATATGTTAATGTAATTTATATATAATATTATAATTTTTTATAGTTTATTTTATTTGTTATTTTGAATAGCTTTCAGTTAGTCTAGATAGTTTAACTAATTTTAATTAGTTTTGTGAATTATTTATATAGTTTGAACTTTTTGTCATTTTCAGATTTAAATATATATTTTTGGACGGTTTTAGACATTGGTTATAATCCAATCCGAACTCGGAAAAAACCAAACATGACACAATAATTAGTAAAATCCGAATGAGACTTATAAGTATAATGCTGAAAATCCAAAAATCTGAATCAACCGAACTAAATCTGACGGGGCCTCAAACACGCAGACCTAACACCAATTTTGTTAATTTATTAGTGTTGGTGGAAATATAATCCCATATTGTATTAGATACGGCTATGCTCATTTACTCACTGAGTAGTTAACTGGTTTCGACTTTATATATGATAACTCATTCTACTAATCTAAGTTAGATAAAAAAGTGTCACTTATTTGGCAACAAAGCAAAGTTGCTAAAAGTTTTTAGGCTTTCAACTTAAAATCAATAGGCAGTAAGTGGAGTGACATAAATCTCTCATATATTATTCAAATATCTTACATATTTTTAATGTGTGATTTTCTCTCCAACATTCTCCCTCGAGATAATGGGTGTGTAACCATTAATCTTGCAGAATTTATTATATCCTCTTCGAGATACATTTTTATTTTCTAGAAATCTCGAAAGAAATGAACGTTTATGGGCCATTAATTAATTGAATGATTATATCACTATGTCAGAAAACAGAGTTATAGAGAAATGATATCTATATTCTTTTAGGCTAAAGCGGATGTATGTTTACACAAGTGAGTATGTATGTTAGCATAATCTAGTACCCATGTAATGATAGCAAGAGAATATTTACATATAGCATATTTCCATGAATCAATATTTTTAATATTTTAATATCTCTCCTCAAGTTGGAGTATGAAGATCTTGAATGCTTAACTTAGAGATAAAGAATACAAACTCCTTCGCTCCCAAAGATTAAGTAAAAACATATGTTAGTTGTTTCTTAGTAGGCACATAATTAGGACGAAGAGTCCCCAAGAGTATCTGATCTCACATAAAATGACAGTCCATGCCTTTATATTTTGTATGTTCATGAAACACCAGATTATTACTTATATTAATGACAACCTTATTATCACAAAAGAGAGACATCAGCTGAGTGTGCTGAGTGTGATTAACACCAGATACGTGAGAAACCGTTTAATCCAAATCAAATTTTGTGTTGTTTCAACCATAACATGATACTCAGCTTCAGTCAAAGATTGGAAAATAACTTATTGTTTCTTAATTTTCTATGAGATAGGCGGAATACCAAGTTGTATAAACCAACCACCAGAGAACGCCTAGCAATCAGACAAACACCTCTGTCAGAGTTACACTAGGTTGTTACACATAAATCACAATCTGGACGAAGAAAGATCCCTTGTCATGGACTCCTTTTCAGATACCGAACAACTCCTAAAGCAGCATCCTAATATGTATGTTTTATGCATGCATAAACAGAGCTAGAATATGAACATAATATGCAAGATCAGGATGTGTCACATCAAAATATACTAATTGTCATGCTAACTGCATATACTGTTCAAGATCAATGAGAAGTGCATCAAATGTAAAAGACAATTAATGATTCTGATGTAACGAAAAATTAACCGGCTTAGAGCCAAGCAGACCAGCTTTAGAGATAATGTTGAGTGCCGATTTTCTTTGACAAAGATAGATCTCCTCAGAGCTCAAGCTACTTTAATGCCAAGAAAATACTTGAGAGCCTCTAAATCTTTCATATGAAAACAAGAGCTAATTAGATAATTTTTGAAAGCCTTGATTGCATTGCGTGAGTTACATGTAATAACAAGATCATCTACATAGACAAAAATATAGTTGAGCACCATCTCTAGCATATGAGAAAAGTGAGTAGTTTATACGATTATGCGTGAAACCATATTCTTTCAAAGCAAATGTCAATTCAACAAATATTGGGGAACTTGTTTTAAGCCATATATATATTTATGAAGGCGACATACCTTCTTGCATCCTGAAGGAGGTAATATATACACTTCTTCGGTGACGTCCCCATGTAAAATGCATTATGCACATCCATTTGGTAAAGTTCCCATTTGCGAGCTGATGCAACCTGAAGAACAATACGAACAGTGTCCATCTTAACAACCATAACAAATGTTTTATATAATCATGTCCTTCAATTTGGTGATTTCCCAATGCCACAAGTTGAGCTTTGAACCTCTCAATGGAACCATTTGATCAAAACTTGATCTTAAATACCCACTTAGAAACAATAGCTCTCTTTTGAGGAGGCATGAATTAGAGATTTCATGTATGATTTTCATCTAATGCAGGAATTTCATGTTTCATGGCAAGACGTCATCGATTGTCTTTCATAGCTTCAGAGAAAGAAAACGGTTCCCACTCTGCGGAAACATCCATTAAGAATGCATAATAGTTTGGTAAGAATCGATGATAGTTAACATCTTAATCAATAAAGTATCAATTTTTATTTGTAATAATATTGTTAACCACAAAGTTCTTCAGACGAGTAAACTGAAATTTTTCATGTTTCTCCCGTCCAAGTTCATGTGCAGATTTAACATGAGTTGTATCAATAGCCTCAATAGTAGTTGAATCAATTGTATTGATGGTATATAAATCATGTATATTCTCATTCTAGTCATTTGAAATATCAGTATCAATATCATGGTCTTGCATAGGTGAAGACTAATCAGGAAAATGAGAAGTAGATTCATGTATGACATATGAGTCATTCACTTTCTCTTCCACAAATTCAACGAGAATAAAAAGTTTGAAAGCAGGTGAGATATTAGAAGCATAATGTTAAAAAAAACTTATTTTCACAAAAATATCACACGACGAAAAACAACAAATTTCACAATTTTTATGTCATACATATGTCATTTTTTTAAGATAAAGAAATCCAATAAAACACAATGTTTATTATGATTTGAGAATTTATCACCATTAATTCTAATTATTGATGTAATAAATGCAACTAAAGATATGCAAATGATTAAATTGTAACTTTTCAAAATGAATCATCTTATAAGAAATTTTACCTTGAAGTACCATAAATAGAGTACCATTGATCAAGTAAATAGTGGTAAAAATATATTTACTCTAAAATGTAATATAAATTTAAAAATAATTGGTAATAAATAAAATAATTTAAAGTTTTATATATTACCCAGATTCTTTATATATTTCTAATATATGATTTTATTTTTAACAAAAACGGTTTTGAGACTCTTGATTTGTTTGGTGCAATTCAAATGTTCTTCAACATCTTTTCGACAACAAAATCATTACGCTGACAATTTTAAAAGTGTGATGAACCGCTTTGAAAATTGAATATTGTATAATATCCAAAGTAATACCAACTTTGAAAAGTTAAAAGGTGTCATAACCGCTTACATTCACAAAAAATGTATGTAATAAAGTAAAAGTATTTAAAAGGTGTCATAACCGCTTACATTCACAAAAAACGTAACAAAGTAAAAGTATGTGTAAAGAAAATGATTAAAAAATACAGTACAAGTATAAACAAATAAAAATAAATAAATCCAAAATGAGCTAAATAATCCTAGCTAAAGTCAACATCAATACCCTTCTAGATCTTTCTTCGCATTTACATTATTGCCTACAAACTGCAACGTGCATCGTCGTTTTGGCCACAAGACAATCAAAACCCTAAGGCTATAAATCAAACTCAAAGTCACCCACAACAACACATTTCTAAGAGCCAGATTAAAAAAAAAAAGTAATGGCGGAGAAAGAAGAAGTGAAGCTCCTGGGGATATGGGCGAGCCCTTTCAGCCGTCGGATCGAGATGGCTCTCAAACTCAAAGGCATACCGTACAATTACGTTGAAGAAATATTGGAGCACAAAAGCCCTTTGCTTCTTGCACTCAATCCTATCCACAAGAAGGTCCCTGTCCTTGTCCACAATGGCAAAACCATTCTCGAGTCTCAAGTGATCCTTGAATACATCGATGAGACTTGGAAACAAAATCCAATTCTCCCTGAAGATCCTTACGAGAGATCCAAGGCTCGATTCTTAGCTAAACTCGTCGATGAACAGGTATGTGATTAATTTTTTAAAATCTTTTACTTATTAATTGTTCTTAATCTTTATCTGTACTGTAGATTATCACTGCGGGTTTTGTATCAATGGCAAGAGCAGACGAGAAAGGAAGAGAGGCTTTGGCTGAGCAGACAAGAGAACTGGTTATGAATCTGGAGAAGGAACTTGTCGGAAAAGATTTCTTCGGCGGTAAGAGTGTCGGGTTTTTGGATTTAGTTGCCGGAAGTTTGATTCCGTTTTGTTTGGAGAGAGGTTGGGAAGGAATCGGATTGAAAGTGATTACAGAGGAGAAGTTTCCAGAATACAGCAGATGGGTGAAGAACTTGGAGAAGGTTGAGGCTGTGAAAGATTGTATTCCTCCAAGAGAGAAGCATATTGAACACATGAATTATATGGGAGAGAGAATCAGATCGGCTTAGACAAAAGTCATATCTAGTTCTGTCAGTGTTTTAAGTTGATGTAATGTTTGAACCTTTGTTTTATCTGTTATGTTTCTCAAAAACCTTGTTATCTCTGTTTTTCTAATAAACAAACTTTTCTTATAAAAGTCTCAGCGATTAACAACTTCTGGTATTTTGGCTGGCTCTGTCGGAGGGTGAAACTAAAATAGCTTTTGCTCTCTTGACTTTTTTTTTTTCTTCTAAATTATAAATGTTTGGATACAAGTTGATTTCAGCCATAGTCTTAAAAATCTCATAAGAACCTAAGAACTTAAATTCAAGTCTCCAAGTTAAAAGATCAATTAGAACAAAAGGAACAACAATGTAAAACTCCCAAACCAAAGCTCTTGAAGCTCATTCAGAATGGACTTTAAGAAACGAGCTATACGTCTGTGCTGTTATGCGTAAGGTGTGGACAAAATGGATATTTAATGGAGCGTGAGAGATTACTGCATGTTGACTTATTAAAAGATTTAAGAAACGGGCTGTAAGTCTGTGCTGTCATGCGTAAGGTGTAGACAATATGATTATTTAATGGAGCTGCAGAGATTTTATGGCTAACATTAAAATAAGAGATTTTCTGCTGATTCTCTAAATCAATATGTAAGCAATGTATCTTAGCAAAAAATATGTAAGCAATGTATGTATAGGCGTATAGCTGAACAATTGATTGTGCATTTACCGAGACATAACGACGATCGTGGAATCGATCAACCAACTTCTTCATTGCCGTTTCTTTTTCAAATATCATTGCTCTTAGATTTGCGTTTAGGATCCAAATCGGGCTGAAAACCTAGATATGTCAACCTGCAGGGTGAAAGTTTTGAGTCGGAACCAGATCGGTTGTATAAATTAAATTATTGGATTCGACTTAGTTATAAATATAAAATTGTTTTTTTCGGGGGTAAACCCATTTGTGCTATAAATGTTTGAGTCATTTAAATTTTACATTTTAGTTTAGTTATATAACTAGTATCATCACTACGTGTCTAGTACGGATCAATTTTTATTTTCATTAAAATTATTTTGTTTTAATCAATTCAAGTGTTCTGTTCTTTTCTTTTTAAAAAATATTATTTTAGTTACATTTTATAGCTCGATAAAATTGAGATCTAAAATTAGACATATAAATAATTATTTTTTGAAATATAAATTTTATTTTAATACAACAAAAATATCTAAAATCAAATATAAAAATTATTTTTTATTGACATTTTTTGTTCAAAAGTATTTTAAAATCTGAAGCCTTGTATAAATATCAATTAGATAATGCATAGTCTAAAAAAAATACATTCTGATTTTTTTTGGCTGAACTTGCATTTTGAAATTTTTCTCCATTACATATTTTGTTGCAGTCATAATTAACTTTGAAATTCTAATGGTAAAATAAAAACAGATATACAAAAGATTAAAGTTGTTGCCTACATTTATTTTTGATCTTAATATTTTCTAATTTTTTTTTTGTAAAAACATGAATTATGTGGTAGATTTTGATTGGTAGAAAGATTTATGCTTTAAGTACATAAATGATTCTTACAGTCACACAGTTATATAATTCTTACAGTCACACACATTCTTGATATTTACATATTATTTCAATATTTTTGATATAAGCACTAGCAAAGTAAAAGTAAAAGATATGATGCAGCTGTTGGTAGCTTGCGTTGAACCACCCTGCCATAAAGGGAGATCTGTGTGGGAAATAATTAGTGTATAATATATTACAACGAGGAAGCAACAAATATAATATTGAAACTCAAACTTATAGATAAGACTAATTTAGGAACCTAGATAAACATGTGAGACAAAATAGTAGAATAATTAACACTGATAAAGCTAATCCCACGATTTTGAAAACCAATAGGCCACAATGAATTGGTTACAATGTATTTAATTTTAATTCAGTTTCTGAAAAGAAAATTTATAAAATCTCCGCCGTGGTGTAAATATATAGGTTATATTTATTATTAATGAAGGAAACAAGAAACATATTAAGTACATTGTACTTTTAAAAAAAAGAACATTGTACTTTTTTAAAAAAGAACATTGTACTTTCTATGTCATAAATGTTGAATCCGAGTTTGGTTAGATTAATTCAAAGAATACTAAATTTGATTGTGAATCCTTCAAAGATGTTTTATTGATCCTTATCAAACTGTAAAGCGATTATAAGGAAGTTTTCAGGAAAAGAAAGATGATCAGAGCTTCGTAAGAGCGTCGACTGGAATACACTGAGGTTTAATCGGTTGTTTTACCCTAATTTTGGCGTTAGTGTTTTTTAGTCCGTTTTAGGATCCCTTTCATCCTCTTCGCTCTTTCCTCTTTATAGTTGATCGTCCTCTCTCTTGGGTCGTTCGCCCTAAGAGATAAGTCGGGGCGTACATGCGATGGGCTTTGGGCCCATGAAAGAATCCTTACTTATTTGGCTCATCGATCGAACGAGATTCCAAGATGCATTTCGTGATTCCATGACTATATTTACATGGATATTTGATATTTCAGATTTATGTACCAGAAATCGATAAGCACAATTATTATGTGCATATCTAATAAAAATGCAATCCACTGTTTTGGATCCAATATTGACTTTCTTTGGTGGATTAAATAGGCAAAACCATTGAGCTTAACTTAGTCTAAAAAATCTTATCGGCGCGTTCAGTTTCCTCCCTTGCATCCTTTGAACACTTATTAGTGCTCAGACATATATAAACAACCCTATCTTACTTCCCATAAGCGATATGGGATGTTTTTAATTTCTTTTATTAAAACTAACATACTTTTTCCGAAGCCCATGTCATTTTATTTTTAGACAATTATATTAAGAGTGAATTGGGTGAAAACACATAGAAAATATGTATATTAGCAAAATACCTATAACAGTAAAACTTACAAAAAAACTGTAGCTGCAGGGAAAATAAAATTACAATTATAACCTCAACTATCTTTTTCTGTAGGCGTACAGGTGAGAGAAGATTTAGTATTTAAAAAAAAAAAATTGATACAGAACTATGTGGCCCACCTTAAATAGTTTGTAAATAAAAGAAAATTACTTAATGTTCATATATATATATATATATATGGTACGTCTGTTTCCAAGAATAATATCGACAAATATTATTTAAATTTAATAATTTGATATCAAATTGAATAAGTTTTCAACCTTCATCTCGTATTTTCTATAATATCACTCCAAAAATCGAGTGAAGTTCCGTACCGGCATTTATGAAGAAGAAAAGTGTGAGTGTCTTCGTGTTGCATGATTCACAAAATTTCAGAATGTTTTTTAATGTAATTTAAATAAATCCATTTTAAATGGGTTTCTGCATTAATTATGTTTATATGATGAATCTAAAGGTGTAGAGACGTTTTCGTGCTTAAACTTTAAAATTCTTATCAATTTACACACTATCTTAATTTACGCAGTGTTTGTTTGTGAAGATAGCAATAAGATTTTAAGTGTTACAGCTAACATTACAAATGTACGTACAATATTATTATTAGCGGTGTTGATAAAGTTATGAATCGGATAATAGTTTTGTTAGCTGAAAATATTATTATTGTATAACTATATATAGAAACATGATTGTTAAACCTAAACGAAAGTTCGAGTTAACATGTTGGTTAGCGTGGTTTTACTTTGACTTACACAATTTTTTGTAGTATTAACTGGTATTTTATTTTACTAACAGGATATTTAGAAAAATAATGGTCAATTTATAAATAGATACAATTAAAAACTTAGCCGCTAACTTATCCAAAAAATTTAAATGTTAGCTGATATTGAAATTTGTGTTCACTTTCTATTTGAGAAATGATGTCTGTTTTAATTTCTAAAAAGTTAATATATAAATTATTAGGGATATACTCCATTTTATGCAGACCATTGATATGTTTGTTGGTATTTAATTTCAATTTTATTAATAAGCCAAACGGTTATTACAGGTACAAGAAATTTAAAGTCCAAGTAAGTCTCAATTGAACCATGAGCTTTTGCTTACAAAATAAGATTACTAAAAGCTAACTGAAGGTTCAAAGATACGTGGCAGCTAATGCTTTTCTCAGCTTCATGCATCCACCGCTAGCACCTACTGATACCACCGCCTTGAGCACCGATCACTGCTACAATTTCCGGCAACATCAACCGTAATAAAAGATCAGCAGCCTGTTCTTGTACCGATTTGTTAAAACTCCCCCTCTTTTGCTGATCATCTTTGAAGTAGAATTGATTCTTCATCTAACATCAAGAATAAACAAACGACAAACTTACATCAATTTTGCAACAAAAGCTGGACTAAATCAAAGAAGTTTATCAGCAACTCAAATCTTAATTTCGATAGAGAGACTTTGCTATGGGCTTTTCTTAAGCCAATCATAGAAGCAAAGATTTATAAACTTTTCGAAGAGAAAGTATTGAGCAGTCAAAAAAATGTATTAAGCAGTCAGTGACAAAAGAAAAAAATTCAAAATCAAAGAAAAGGAAAGAACAGAGAGAGGAGATGAAAAAATGATTGAAAAATAAGAAAACGAGAAACGAGAAACAACAATCTGAAACGAGAAACAAGATATCTGGCGCAGCTTTGTAAAGACGAGTCCTCGAAAACTCGAACCCCAGGGCACCCCCTTCACCTTGGATTCAGGGGAAGCCTGCATTAAAATCCCAAACTCTGTTATAGAGAAGAACAAAAAATCATGGGATAGCTTTATATTAGGGCAATTCTACGAGGAACCACCTGTGCGTGGTGCTGTGCACGCCATCGTCAACGGCATTTGGACTAAGCAAAGGCGAGACATCTCAGTGTTAAAGATGGATGGTCATGCTTTCTTATTTCAGGTCTCTTGCCCGAACGCTCGCCGACGCATTCTCAGCCAATGCCTCTGGCAAGTGGACGGTCAGACCATGTTTGTGGCCAAATGGGCACCGGGTGTTCGTCCTGAAAAGCCAGAGCTCTCAACGGTTCAAGTGTGTCTCGATTTCATTGGTGTTCCCCTTCAATTCTTCAATAGAGATGCTCTAAAGGAGATAGCAGGCTTAGTTGGTCATCCTCTGCGTCTTCACCCCTCAACAGAAAACTTTACCAACATCGAGGTTGCAAAAGTTTACACGGTTATTGATCCGAGAAAGCCGCTGCCGGAAGCGGTAAACGCCCAATTTGAATCTGGTGAGGTGGTTCGCATTACTGTCTCTAGTCCATGGCTTCCTTCTCTGTGTGGTCATTGTCGGAAAGTTGGCCACACATTTTCCAAGTTCCCTAATGCTCCGCCAAAGTGTGAAGTTTGTGGATCAGTCAAGCACCATGCTTCCGTGTGTACTAGAACTCGTTCAGGTTTGCGAAAGGAAAAAGCCCCCATAGCTAACCAGCTCCCTATCATCGATCTTCCTCCTGCGTCTGTGAGCGCAAGGAGGCCTAGTGAATCTCGGAAAATATCTCCTTCCTCCAGTCATCTTTCTGCTGCAAAGGAAGCTGATTCTCCATTTCATCATATCTCTGATCATACGATGCATAAGCAGGATTCTTCAACCCTGGTTTTGGCTCCAGTGCAGAATAGTCCCCTTCTGGTAGACCTCATTGGTGCAGGGATCAGTCATACAGAACCCCTACCGCAAGGGTCAGCATCAGATTCAGATTCAGGCTTTGAAAGCATCTCGGCTGATGAGGACTATCCATCAGACGGAGTTGGAAGATTCTCTCGTGTTATCACCAAGAGTATGAGGAAGCGGTCTGCTCGTAAAGCTAGGGCTAGAGGTCCCTTAAACCTCTAATTTTTCACCTCTTAATGGATATTTTTTGCTGGAATATAAGAGGTTTTAACGATAAAATAAAACGTCGCGGAGTTAGGAAATGGCTGAAGAAGAATCAGCCTCTTTTTGGTGGTCTCGTTGAGACTCACGTCAATCCTCTTAAAGCTTCTACCATCATCAACATAGTCTTTCCTGGATGGCGGTTTGAATGTAAATATGAATTTTCAGATTTAGGAAAAGTTTGGCTTCTTTCGCACCCTTCTGTTTCAGTCTCTATTTGTCATAAGTCGCTTCAGTCAATCACTGCTATTGTAAAGCTGCCTCTGGTCAGGTATCAATTTGCAGCTACGATGGTTTATGGGTCCAACTGCAGAATGGTTAGGAAACAATTATGGTCAGATATCAGTTTTTTGACCAGCTCCTCTCAGATTTCTCAACTCCCCTGGACTGTTCTTGGAGACTTTAATCAAACTCTCTCTGCCGCGGAGCACTCCTCAACGGATCAGTTCTTTTGCCCTAGAGGGTTAAGAGAATTCTCTCAGTGTATAGCCACAGCAAAGCTCTCGGATCTCCCATACACTGGAAACTAATACACTTGGACTAATAAACAAGATGAATCTCTGATCTCAAAGAAATTGGACAGGATAATGGTAAACGACGGGTGGCTTGCATCTTTCCCAAACGCTGAAGGAGTTTTTGGTGATCCTGGAGTCTCCGACCATAGCCCCTGCTGCATCTACCTAGACATTTCAAAACCTAAAATTAAGAGGCCTTTCAAGTTCTATAGTATGCTCAATCAGAATACAGAGTTTCATATCCTAATAAGAGAATGTTGGAGAGCTCTTTCTTTTGATGGGTCAAAGATGCTTCGTGTATCAAAGAAACTGAAAGAACTCAAGAGTGTGATTAGAACTTTCAGCAGAGACAATTACTCTAATCTTAAAAAAGGGTGATTGAGGCGTTTGAGGAGCTCCAAGCTTGTCAAAGAGTCACCCTTAATAGCCCTTCTCAAGCGGCTGCTATCTCTGTAAAGAACGCTCAAGAGAAATGGAGTGTCTTAGCAAAAGCTGAAGAATCTTTCCTTCAACAAAGATCAAAAGTTAACTGGTTAGGGAAAGGAGATTGTGACTCCGCGTACTATCATCGATCCATTCGCACCAGACAGTCATTCAACCTGATCTCCTGTCTCCTAGATGATAACGATGACCTTATTGACTCGAAGGAAGACATTGAGAATCATATTGTCAGTTTCTATGAAAATCTATTGGGTGGTGATCAGGTTCCCACTGCTGCGTCTTTCTCAGAATTGGGAACTCTTTTACCACAAAGGTTAGACAGATATGTCTTGTCTATTATCTCTGAACCCTTTACTGATGAAGCAATTCGAGAGGTCTTCTTCAGTATGCCTAAGAACAAATCTCCAGGCCCAGATGGTTACCCGGTTGAATTTTTCACTTGTCACTGGAATACAGTGGGTAGAGACGTCATTGACGCGGTCCAAGAATTCTTCTACTCAGGTTGCCTCCTTCAGCAATGGAACACGACAATTCTCACTCTGATCCCAAAAAGGCCAACAGCGAATCGGATTACGGACTTTCGTCCAATATCCTGCTGCAACACAGTGTACAAAGCTGTCTCTAAGCTCCTTGCTGAATGGCTTAAATTGGTCTTGCCATCTCTTATCTCTAACTCACAATCAGCCTTCATACCGGGAAGATTGCTAGTAGAAAATGTTCTTATGGCTACTGAGCTCATTCAAGGTTACAACTGGAAGCATATATCAAAAAGATCAATGCTGAAGGTTGACTTAAAGAAGGCTTTTGATTCAGTCAATTGGTCTTTCATAGTTTTGATCCTTCAGGTCCTCGGTTTCCCCATATCTTTTGTGAACATGATCTATCAATGTATCTCTACAACGCGCTTTTCAGTTGCCATCAATGGAGAGCTTTGTGGTTACTTCAAGGGTATTAGAGGGCTTAGGCAGGGGGATCCCTTGTCTCCATACTTGTTCGTCCTAACAATGGAAGTCTTCTCTCAAATGATCAACAAGGACTTTGTTTCTGGTTCAATAGGCTACCACCCCGCTGCGTCAAACCCCAGTGTCACTCATTTGGCCTTCGCTGATGATATCATGATATTTTTTGACGGAGAATCAGGTTCTCTTCAGCAAATCACCGCAACTTTGGAGCGCTTTGCAACCTGGTCAGGCCTAACAGTGAACCGTAGCAAATCAGAACTTTATTCCGCTGGATTGAGCTCCGTTGAAACTATAGATATGATCAGTCACGGCTTCTCTGTTGGCTCCCTTCCGGTCAGATATTTGGGACTACCTCTCATGCACAGAAAGCTCAAGATCTCAGAATACAGGCCCCTCATAGATCAGCTGAAAGCTCGCTTCACTTCCTGGAGTTCTCGAGCCTTATCTTTTGCAGGGAGAAGGCAGTTGATCAGCTCTGTAATCTATGGTACATTAAACTTCTGGTTCTCTAGTTTCCTGCTTCCCAAAGAGTGTATCAAACAAGTGGAATCTCTATGCAGTCGGTTTCTGTGGAATGGAAACATTACGGCTAGAGCAGCAGCTCGGGTATCTTGGAAAACTTGATGTCTTCCCAAATCTGAGGGAGGCCTTGGCCTAAAGGACTTTTTTCTTTGGAATCAAACCTTGGCTCTAAAGTTGATTTGGCTTTTGTTCAAGGACAATGAATCATTGTGGGCTTCTTGGTGTAAGAACCATCGCCTTAAAAATATGAGTATATGGAGTTTGGACGATCAGAAACAGAGCTCCTGGACTTGGAAGTCACTGCTCAAGCTCCGCCTCCTAGCTGAACGTTATTTGAGATGTCAAATTGGAGATGGACAAACGGCGAGTTTCTGGTTTGATCATTGGACGCCAATGGGACCATTAATCAGGTTTCTCGGGCAGTCTGGTCCTCGCTTATTGGGGGTCCCTCTCCACTCTAAGGTATCAGACGCTTGTACTTCAACGGGTTGGACGTTGCGTCATGCTCGGTCTCCAGCGTCTGAAACTCTGCAGCTCTACCTATGCACGGTTCCTCTCCCATCTCTGTCTCTTATGTCTAATACCTATGCCTGGGAAATTGATGGCGAAATGCTCTCTAACTACTCTGCTAAGCTAACTTGGGAAGCTATTAGAAACCGCCAACTTGCTGAACCATGGACTGAAAATGTGTGGTTTAAGGGATCAATCCCAAGTCATGCTTTCATGATGTGGATGACGAGTCTGGACCGTTTTCCAACAAGGTCTCGTATTGTTATTTGGGGAGTAAACTCTGTGGATACTTTTTGTGTTTGTAATTTTTATGCTGAAACAAGGGACCATCTATTTCTGAGATGTGATTTCAAAGAACATATATGGATACTCGTCACCAAACGCCTGGGATATCATCCATGCCGCTTCCATACTTGGACAGCTTTCATGGAATGGTTAGGACTCCGAGACACTATCTGCACATCTACCCTTCGCCGTCTAGTTTCTCAAGCAACTGTGTACACGCTATGGTGGGAGCGGAATAACAGACTTCATAACTCTATCTCAACACCCATCACTGTTACTTTTAAGAAGATCGATAGGCTAGTTCGTAACGCCATTTTAGCAAGAAAGGAGCGGAAGAAATTTCGAAACATTATGTCTTTATGGCTGAAGCATGAGTGATTCAATCTAAACGTTTCAGAAAATTTGTAGTCTTACTCTGTTTTTATTATTTTTTTTGGCAGAGGAAGACTAGTTAGCTTTTCTCTTTTGTTTGTAAACAAACTTTCTCATTTTCTAATGAAATTCAAATACTTAGCAAAAAAAAAAAATCTGAAACTGTTGGAAGAAAAAAGAAAAAAAAAATTCTTACTCTCTGTGTCTCTGAGAGAGTTTCGAAAGAGAAGAAAGAAAATATTGTCGATTTAATTTTAAATTGATAGGTAATACATGCACATATAATATTTATAAAATTACAGAAACTAGATCGTGAGGGGCGAAAGAAATAGAGAGGCAAATCTTAATAATAGGGGTAATATGGTATTAAAAATTATCAAACAGTGTCTAACATTACAAAATGGTATTTAGCTAATTATAAGGTTTTGTGAGTGCAAATACTCTTATATTAAAGCCAATAAGTTTTAAAAATTGACCCAACAGTCAACTATACCTAGACTCCCATCATATCTCCAATACTCTCCAAACTCTTAATAATCAACAATCATCACATAGTCTCATGTTCAACAACCATAATTTCTCATTAAACGGTTCATTACATTCATCTGACAGCCTAACTCGTTCCATTCTTATCACAAGTAATATCATCGACCAATCCGCATTAACACAAGACATTATGTTTTAATCCTTTAATAATACATACGTTGTTGTGTATAATACACACGATGTGGTGTAGCTATTTAGTCAATGTATGTGTTTCCACTGACATCACATCATAACCTTTTAAAAAAAACTCTGGTTCTGTCTATTTACGTAGGCCTGGGTACAAAATCCATAACCCGAAATCCGAACCGAACCTGAACCGAAAAACCCGATCCGTATCCGATCCAACATATAAAAAATACTCGAATAAATCTTTAAGGTGGTATAAAAAAATCCGAATTCGAAGTGTTATTAACTAAACCCGAACGGATAATCCGAAAAACCAAAAAGCCGAAAAATCCAAAAAAATATCCTAAGAAACCGATCCAAGTATCCAAACTACTGTACAATATAATTATATGAAACATAAATATACTTCAAATATTCAATTTCATATTTATTTTGATATGGTATCTAACAATAAGTATATAAAATTAAAATAAATACCTTAAATACTTAATTATATATAAATAAGTATATATTTCTTATGTTTTGCTTTTAAATTTTAGATTTTATTTCGGGTATATCCGAATCGAACCGATATAATCCGAATCCGAATGATATATGGTTACTTTATGGATTCTAGAATGTGATACAAAATCGACCTGAACCCAATGTGTTATATCCGAATCCGACCCGTACTTGCAAATTTATTAGAATGGGACCTAAGAGGTGTTATAAAAAAAACTGAAATCCGAAAAACTCGATCCGAACGCCAACGGGTACCCGAACGACCATGCCTAATTTTACGTATGTTTATGGTTCAATTGTGTTGTCTGAATCTCGGGTATAAAGCTTACATATTAAAGCCCAAGAGAACCTATAGAAGGCCCATTAGGTCGATTCAAAACACACTCAGTTCTCGTAATAGCGAAGAGTGATAATAAGAAGTTAGATAAAAATGGACCAATCAAACTGACTCATCTGACAGCGCCGGTCGTCTCTTCTTGTCTCCTCTCTTTCTGGCGGCTCGAACGACAAAGGCAAAGGAGCTTCGCCTTTGAAATCTCCGTTCGTTTCTAATACATTTACCAGAGCCTCTCAGTAATCGGAGATGGCGGAGAAACCGGCGCAGGAGCAGGAGCAGAAGCCAGCGATGGAACCGGCGGTTCTTGACGATATTATCCGCCGTTTGGTAGAGTTTAGGAACACGAGGCCTGGATCTGGGAAGCAAGTTCACCTCAGTGAAGGTGAAATCCGTCAGCTCTGTGCTGTCTCCAAAGAAATCTTTCTCCAACAACCTAATCTCCTCGAACTCGAAGCTCCCATTAAGATCTGCGGTCAGATTCTTGCTCTCTCTGCTCAAAAAAGTGTTTTATTTTTTCGTTTCACTTGTTATCTATGAATACTATGTTTATCTTGGAAGAGAGATTCTGTTTGCTCTTTGCAAGCTGCAAGTAGGTAACAGTTGGTAGTATTTACGTTGTCAGTTCGAGCATTGATGTTGTTTTAAAGACCTTTGAGTGGCTCAAAAAATGATATTTTGAGTTCATAACTATTAAATCAATGGGTGGTAAAAGGTGGAATTTTTATACTACAAGTCTTAGATATGATTAAGAGTTTGGAGAGGTTCTTATGATGTCATGGCAGATTCGTTAAGAATAACTTTTAAATAGTTTTAAGTTATGGGTTTAATTGGATCTCTTTTATAGGGCAAGACTTTAGTAGGGTTGTGTGTTTTGACATGTTCTTATGAGGTTTGATGCTTTTATGTGTTGACTAGTTAAGTTATGGGTTTTGATTAGTTCTCTTGAAACGTTTTCCTGCAAAATCTTGGACTAAGTTCGATGTTGTTCATTCACCAATCTTTTATGGAGGTTGAAGGATACAACACAAAGAGAGGTTGTCATTTTTAAGATTTATTTGACATGAATTGTTGGTCTGCCTTGTATTAGTCTCATTGGTTTTGGTTGCTCCTTCATATGCCATGTTTTCTTCTGGTTGTTTCCTCGATGTATTGATTCATTTTTTTCTTTCATCTCATACGTTTACAGGTGATATTCATGGGCAGTATTCAGATCTATTAAGGCTCTTTGAATATGGAGGCTTCCCTCCAGAAGCCAATTATTTGTTCCTAGGCGACTACGTCGATCGTGGCAAGCAAAGCTTGGAAACAATATGCCTTCTCTTAGCTTACAAAATCAAGTACCCTGAGAACTTCTTCTTGTTGAGAGGGAACCATGAATCTGCTTCCATTAACCGTATTTACGGGTTCTATGACGAGTGCAAACGCAGGTTCAACGTCAGGCTCTGGAAAATATTCACCGATTGCTTTAACTGTCTTCCTGTGGCCGCCTTAATCGATGATAGAATACTATGTATGCATGGTGGGATCTCCCCAGAGTTGACAAGCTTGGACCAGATCAGGAACATTTCACGCCCAATGGATATTCCTGAATCAGGTTTGGTATGTGATTTGCTTTGGTCGGATCCTAGTGGAGACGTCAAAGGATGGGGAGTGAATGATCGTGGTGTTTCATACACTTTTGGAGCTGACATAGTTGCAGAGTTCTTGCAAAAGAATGACATGGACCTTATCTGCCGTGCCCACCAGGTTCTTTTTTGTATTATTTTTTATTCAAGTTCGTTGAGTTAGAAAAACTATGCAAAGCTGTTTTATGATTCTCGTTATGTTTAGGTTGTTGAAGATGGGTATGAGTTCTTTGCAGACAGACAGCTTGTTACTGTATTTTCAGCTCCCAACTATTGTGGAGAGTTTGACAATGCTGGCGCAATGATGAGCATTGATGAGAGCTTAATGTGCTCATTCCAAATTCTAAAGCCGTCGGATAAGCGATCATCACCATTTCTATGACAACAATGCTTCAAGTTAACAATACTCCAAAAGGTAAAAACCTTTGTTGTTGTTATAGTTGACACCACATGTGTGTTAGTGTAACACTTGTTTCTACATTTCTTGATTTGAGGTCGAGATAGTTCACCGTATTTAGCTTCAGGTCTAGCTAGTTATCATCACATGTGTGCTATCACATAAACTAGCTCATTACACTGAGAAGTGGTTACTGTATGCTGAGTGTTTTATTTGTGGCATCAGCTTTTGATTATTTTTTGGTATCTGACAATTTGCTGCAGTTGTACACTAGGGAGAGAGAGGATCTAGAGGCAGAAACTGCTCAACTGTTACCTTAGTGGTTCTCCTGATGATAGAACATTTAAGCAAAACACAGAGACGGTCTCCAACAGAGTAAACAACTCAGTTCTCTGCTGTAATTTTAGCTTCTCTCCATGTTTGTCTAAAACGTGTGTTTACTCTTCTTTCTGAATAATCTTAGATTCTCTCATTTGTACCCCTCTTATTTATTAAGGACAAAAAATTTCTAAGAGTCCCTAGTTTTCTTCACCACAGCTCGCAGATTCTTATGGGATTGCAAAACATAAATCCGTTATCAGTAGCTTTTGGGAGTACTATTCACTTTCAAAATTAATCAGGTGGTGCCAGTTGTCAAATGTAAGAACATACGGTGCTTAAAGGAAAAAAATATGTGTGATTGAGGATTAACAAATGAAATTAATGTGGGCACGTGTGATTGAGAGAAAGTTGGAATCAGAAACAACAACAAAACAGTATAGACTTTCAGATTCCCTTGCCTTGGTACAGAGTTGTTGTCTCTCTCTCTCTCTTTCATTTACTCTCTGCGTCTAGATTCTGTTTTCTTCTACGCCAAAGAGATCCGTGCGTGTGTTTCTCTTTCTCTCTATCAATGGATTTTCTCGTCGACTCTGGTTGGCAGGTACTTTCTCCATCTTCCTTCTCCTTGTCCCGTTTTTTACCTTTCATCTGCTTATCGTTGGGTATATTCCCAGAGATATCATCTTGTTTTCTCCTTCTCTGCCCACTTCTAGTTTACGATGTTATGATGTACATTGTGCTTACGCAAGTATCTTGCCACCACATTGGTTTGTTGTTGTTCCCTTTTTTCTTTTGATCAAATGTTGTTGTTCCCTTAGTGTTTATAGTTTCATATCGATAGCCATTTCGAACTTGATCTCCACTCTGTTCTTGTTTTTTTCTTTTTTTTTTTCTATTGGGGTCACAGGATCTGGCATACAAAATGGCTGTACAAGAACGTGCACAGTGTGCATCATGAGTTGATCTCATGATATGCCACACCGTTTCGTTTGACATCAGAATATTCTCATCCAGCTAAGATTCTGTTTCTTGGTTTTGCTACCATCATTGGTCCGGGGCCTCACCTAATCACCCTATGGATGCTCAGAGTTATTCAGACAGTTGAGGCTCATTGTGGTTATCATTTCCCATGAAGTCCCTCGAATTTTCTTCCTCTCTACGGAGGGTAAGATCAAACATATAGCTTCTTAGAAGGTTAGACACACCTTAAACTCTTAACAGATCTTTTTAAAATGGACCGGTAAAAATCTCTGAGCTTTGTTTCCTACCTGAACCGAAGTTATAAGTGACACTGATGATTCCGACTAGGGATGTTGTCATGGGTAAAATAATCCTACCCTACAAAAAGCCCACCCATAAATCCTACTATATTAAAAAAAAAAAAAAATCCTAAACTGTTAGGGTAACCAGAAATCAACCCTGAGTTATCCGTAGGTACTCTAATACTTTGTTACAGTTTGTTATTATTCTTTTGAAACAACATTTTGTTAATTTTATATTAAATTATATATATGAGAATATTAATTTTACTTATTTATGACAAAAAACATAATTTTATATTTTTGATAGAAAAAACAAGATTTTACGTTTTTCATGAAAAAATAAATTTTATGTTTTGGCAGGAAAATGAGATTTTATGTTTTGGCGGAAATGGGATTGTGCATTTTTGGTAGAAAATGAGATTGTACGGTTTTGGAAGAAAATGAAATTGTGTGTTTTTGGCGAAAAAAATAAAATTTTATCTTTTTGACAGAAAATAAGATTTTATGGTTCTGGCGGGAAAACTAGATTTTGCATTTTCAGAGGAAAATAAAGAATTTTGGGTTTTTGATGAAAAATAAGATTCTGCATTTTTGCATTTTCAGCGCAAAACATGATTTTGTGTTTTTAGCAGAAAAATGAGATTTTATGTTTTTGGTGAAAATGAACTTTTTGAGTTTTTGGCGGGAAACAAAATTTTGCGTTTTGGGGGAGAAAACAAAATTTTCTTTTTTTCGCCGGAAAAACAAGATTTTACGTTTTTGGCAGAAAAACCAATTTTTTAATTTTTTCGATCTCATGTTTTTAAGGGGGAAAAATAATTATGTCTTTCGCAGGAAAACAAGATTTTACATTTTTAGCAGAAAAACAAAATTTTGAAATTGTTAACAGAAAAATATATATATATTTTTTTTGATTTTTGGGAAAAAAACATAATTTGATTTTTTTGGCGGAAAAATAAAGTTTTGCATTTGGTGTAATAACATTTTTTGCGTTTTTCGGTGAGAAAATATAATTTGCGAAGTTAGTAATAAAATAGAATTTTGCGGTTTTGTGAAAAACAAAATTTTGCATTTTTGTTGAAAGATTGAAATTTTATAGCCAAAAAATATAATTTTGTGTTTTGATAGGAAAACATAATTTTGTGTTCTTGAAAAAAAACATGATTTTTGTGTGTTTTAAGAAAAAAAAAAACATGATTTTGTGTTTTTGAGAGAAAAATATGATTTTGTATTTTTGACAAAAATATGATTTAAAATTTTTGGTAAAAAACGAGATTTTGCACTTTACTAAAAAAATAAGATTTTGCGTTTATAACGGAAAAAAAAATTATTATATTTTAAGTTATTGAAAATTTTAGTTTAATTGAAGGAAAATTCTACGGAAATTCCAAATCCTATTTAAACCCAGATATAGGGTAACCGCCTGTGTTTTACCCCGATCTATTTAGTCAAATAAAATAGGATTTTGGATTTGAAATTTTGAAAGGGTTTAGGGTACCCTACGGGTTACGTATTGTTAACATCCCTAATTCCGACACTGGAGATATTTAAAATTGTTTATTTGTGGTTCTTCAGGATCTTTTGTACCGACAAGGGTTGCAGAAAACTGAAGGCCCTTAAAAGAAACGTGAAACTTGGTTTATTCAAGATAGTTCTCACTCTCAAAAACTCTTATATCTTCAGTTTTGTCTGTCATGAATACTTTACACTTCAGTCATAAGAACATATCATTTGCAGCACTTTGACTTGCACAGTTAAATCTTCTGGTCTGATCATTCATAGTTGTCTTAATCTTTAGTCACAGCTACTGCTCGTAATTTTCTTTAGTACATAAGATCAAATCTCATGTCTTTGCCTTGCGGCACAGACAAAACACCTCCTCTAAACTATCAACAGCCCTTTGTATTAACTACATTATTATACCATTATTCATTCCAAGAACAACCTAACAAGAACTGAAAAAAAGAAGTTAAAGCGTATGTCAGTGTGCGAAGTAGCTAAAGGATTAGTGTTCTTTTCTTGTGAGACCAATCACGATGACGCTCAAGTTGTCACTACTGTGCCTCCTTGCTAACGCCAGCTTCGTCCGCATTACATACGCTTTCATACACGCTTTGTCCGAGATCGACTGTATTTGAGTCAAATCTTAAATTTCCGATCGTTACTTAATCTTAAACAGCTTAAACACACAAACGTTTAAAACAGAGCTTTTTTTAGTTATTTTAATATTGTTTGGTTTCTGATACCTTGCACGACAAGAAACCCTTTTTTGTTTGTCTTAGATTAGTCTAGACTGGTATGAAATATTGTTTCTTCGTGCAAAACGAGAGAAAGAGAGTCACTATTAAACTCTGTTATGGGTTAAAATAAAACTAGGTCTTTTCTTATACTATGTGCAGAAATTAAAGTTTTAAAATTTAAATATATGTAAAAATAAAATTTAATTGATTTTTAGATTTTATTATGCGCTTACAATATTTAATTTAAATTTGTAATTCAATTATATGTAAACTTAAGATAAAATAATTAAATTTTTATTTAATAATATATCTATATTTAAAATTATAATCTTGGAAATATTTTTTTATCTATTTCTTTTGGTTAAAATATATAAAATAAAATTTTATAAAACTAAGAGAAAATTTGGTTAATATAAAATTATCAAAAGGTAAAATTAACTAATATTTTAAAACTTTTTAAATATTAAAAAAAAATAGTATTGGGATTAGAAAATTATAATTTTTTTAGAAAACTGCATTTTAAAAAAAAATATATTTTAGTAATAAAATTATATAATTATTAAAAATTAAATTAAATAATATTTTAAAATTTGTAAAATATTATTATATTTTTAATACTACTACTATATTAGTTATTGTTATATTAATGGTGATCGATGAGTTATTATCATACTTTTAAAAAATTACCAAAAATATAAATCAACATTAAATGTAAATATCCATGCCATATTTAACTTCAAAGTAATGTCATCATTGTTAATATGCCATGTCATCATTTTTTTTTCAAATCAATGTGATGGTGATACTTGGCAAATCACTTCTCAAATATTGTATAAGAGATGCTATACGGAATAAACACATCATTCCGCTAAAATATGAAAAATATATTGAATATTCGAATGTAAACACAACCATCAGAGGAGAATCATATATGTAATTCCAGACCTATAAATTAAAGGCTGGAAGCAAACAACAAAATTTGGGCCTATTAGTTAATAGATTTAAAAGAAAAAAAAATAACGTTCAAACTTGATGAAGGTTTGAACTTGTGACCTTGAATTGTAATGGATAAACCAATTAGACTACTGAACATTTTAGAAAAATGGAGCCAGAAATTTAAATATTCTTGATAGGATTGGAAGCAATAAGTGCTTCTAGTGCTTGTACCGAGGGCCGGTAATGTAAACATGGAGTGAGTACCATTCAACGCGGATGGTCTCAAATTCATAAGGTATTGACAATATTATCTACAAATTGGCAATTATACATATATGTATTTAAGGGAATGAGAAGCCATTGATAGTGAAACCTCCATCAACGCAGATGGTCTGCCCAGTAATATAAGAAGCTGCAGGAAGACAGAGAAATGCCACAAGCGATGACACTTCATTTGCCTCTCCAACACGCCCCATTGGTGTCACACTTTCCACCTTTTCTTTTACTTCACCAATGAGAAACTGAAACATTTTCACATAAAATTAAAATCCATCAAAAATAGTTGTAACCACTATTTTCCCTAGTTTTGATGAACCATGACATACATCTTTAGTTGCAGGAGTTTTGATGAACCATGGACAAACAGAGTTAACCCTTATGTTATCACTCGCCCACTCGCACGCCAAGTTTCTCGCCAGCTGATTCATGGCTCCTAGAGTTAGAAAAAATTAATGCAAGTCTTCAATAGAAGCAAAGGGTTATTAACTGTTTGATAATGCACATATGTATAATATGCCTTTGGTTGCTCCATAGATGGATGTACGACTCAAATTTACAACCCCAGCAACAGACGACATGAGGACAATGTTCCCTGAACCAGAAGCTTTCAAAAGCGGGTGCGCGAGCTGTGCTAGATGAAATGCTGACTCCAGATTTGTAGCCATGATAAACGAGAATTCTTCTGATGTACACTCTATGGTTGGCTTCACAACACCCGTTCCCACGTTGCTTACCTATACACCCAAACAAACCAAACGCAATATGATTTGGCCCTTACGCAGAACCGGTTCTCACTACAAGCTTATAAAGCATTAGCTTGGGATCTGTAAATTTGTAAGTTATTTTAGGGCCAAAATTTCTTGTTTGTTGTTAGATCAAATGTCATAGTTTACTGCGGTTATAGATAATGTCATGTTCAAATATGTAATACAATTGTTTGCCTTCTATTTTTGTGGTTGTGTATCCCATTTAATAATACTTTTAATTCAAAGATAGAAACTATTCTTTTCTAAGAATATATCCTTTTCAGGTAAAAGCTGACCCAGGGTTGAAAAATTTCTTCACATATATATATATTTTTAGTTGTGTAAAGGGCCCAAAAAATGATTCTTATATACTTAGAAAAGCTCAGTGCCGGCTCTGCCTTAAGGATCCAATCTGGACGAGAAGGAGCTACACATAAACTTACAAAGATGTTGAGTTTTCCTTGGAAGACAGAGGAAACGGTTTCCATGAGTTTCTCTCGCTGGTCAGGAGAAGAAACGTCGCAGACAGAAGTGGTGACCTGAAACCCGCTTGCTTGCCACTCATGTAAGCTTTCTTGAAGCTGAGTTTCATCTCTGGCACACGTGTGGACTCTGGCTCCCAACATGGCTAGTTCCTTCACCACGGCTTCCCTGTTCATAACACTCAGGCAATATGAGTCTATACATTATTGAGCCTTTTTCTTTATACGAGGTTTTTTAATTTTGCTGACCAAACATTGAACTAGTAAACATCAGAAGATTCATATAAAATATATGATCGAAATGGGCGCCCAGATTCAAAAATGAACTACTAAAGATTTGAACTGACCCGATGCCTTTGGTACCACCAGTGACAAGAGCGGTCATTCCTCCAAGGTTCCATCTAGGTTTGTCTCTCAGACTTTCCCCTGTCTTAGCCATTTTGATTATCAGCCTGATCGTTTCGTGGAGATTTAAAACACTCAGTCTAGAAAAGTCATAAAGATAAGAATCACCACTGTGGACTAGATTGTCTAGACCACACATACGATATATTTTTGTAACTATGTAAGGCGACGTGTAAGAAAGTCTTTTGGAAATTCTTGCTAGGTTAATTAATTAAACGAGAAAATGGTTATAACGCGCTGAGGACTAGAATATCACGTGATAGAGCAGCTTAAGGTGTATGACGTAACCTTTCAGTTCATTCAAAATTCGCCTGGTGATTTGAATCAGTTAACATAAAATATCAAATAATTTGAATAATATATAGAGATATCATCAGGACCGTTATTTATTTATTTCTCATTTTTTATGAAGACGGTTTTTTGGTCAAACTACTAATTTCATTAAAAAGCTTAGAACGTTAATTCCATATACCCTTTCCTCTGTTGAAAAATTTCCATTTATCCACCTACTAAAATATTATTTAATATTTATTTATTTTAAAATAGAAAGTGAGTTTATGGTGCGTAAAGACTCGAAAGCCCTTAATGAAATCAGTAAACTACATGATTCAACCTAAACTACTTGACCCACCCAATTCCAGTCGGATTAAATCTGGATTCTCTAAGACCCAATCTCTAAACGCTGAGTTTTGCTATCTTTCTCATTTTTGTTTCTCCAACTCTTTCTCCCTTCTCTCTCATACGACAAAACAGTTTTCAAAAAGACGAGTTTAATTGTCCATTGGTTGTTGTCAAATTTCCATAACTCCCCTCACTTCTTTGAGAGACGCCGCTTCCTCCTCTTCTGCGCCTCTGCTAACTCCGATAGTCTCATCCTTCATCTCGTTGCTCATCTCGATTCTTCATATTCCATTGACGAGCAGAAGCAAGCTGCCATGAAAGATAACAAAGTCCAACTGCAATTGCGGAGAACAAGAATTATATAGAGAAGAGCAAAGGAACTTTGTTGCAGAAAGGGAAATATTTTGTCTCCTGGGGAAGGAATGTACACACCTTCCAGTATTCAGATGGGTCGTCAATGTTAGTAGAAACCCCCAAGTAATCGTTAGCTTTGATCATGGCATCAACTATCATAAGCTATATTGCCTGCAAATGAATGGGGAAAGAAACAAAGTGAGAAGACATAGAGAAAAAACAGAGTGAATGATAATGGTACAAACAAAACCTTTACTTTCGGATGTGTGTAGACAGTTCGATAGAGATCAGCTCGTGTTGCGAATAACTTGTGAACGTTACGGTCTGCAAAATTCACTCGGTTTTACAAGGGAGTAGTAGAGGCAAACGCAAATACAGAGTATATCAGGTGAGAAAAAAAAACTCACACTCCTTAGCGCGATAGCAGATTTCGCTTGTCTATGACTCTCATCCTCTCTGTCAGTCTAGAAAGTTCTGAGAATTAGCAAAGTTTCGTAGTATAAATGCCTGAAGTGGCTATAAAGTAGAACGAAGACCTTTGGAACTGAAAGTTGCATCCCAGTCCACAAGCTCGAGAATCACGAACAAGGTAGTCAAGCCTTTATAACATTGCAGACAAACAAAATTAACTTCCTAGGAAAAAAGTGCAAATCAATGCATCACCATGTGTTAAAAGGGAAAACAAAAACTGCAGAAGTGTATACAACTAATGAATACACATTATTACTTGACCACATCAATCCCATTTCAACCATTCGCAACAATGTCATACAAGAAACGTTTCTCTGCGTTGCTCTGCAAAATATGAGAAAGTGTAAATATACAAAGCGTAAGTAGTTGTTCATGTTTGGCTAGAACGAACATGACTGTTATAAAATTTATTTTCAGCTGTGAAAATTCAGTACTTGCTAGGATCATATGCTAGGATCATATCCTGTTACGTAAGGATTTGAGAAAATCATCAGGAAAGAAGAAAGGATGCAACAAATATTCGACTGGATTTGTAAAGACTGAAAGTAATGTCAACGTTTCCACTTTTTATACTAGAGGCCATTCTGGAGAAGCAAAATAGTGTTGCTCATATTAAATTGTTTTTATAAAATGTAGGAATAAAATTTAAAAGTCTTGTTTTTTTCTTTTACAAACACATTTTATTTGTCAGTAAATATTAAATTGAGGTAAAATATATCACATTGCACCTTCTATCATTTATAAAAATTAAAATAATAGTTTAAAAATAATCATATAAAACGTGCAACCGTTATATACATAAATTTAATATTATATTTACACTTAGTAATTCTTGGTAATCTTCAAGGAGGTAGTAATACTACCCTACACATAGCAATATTTTGTCAAATTTGAAGTTTTTTTAGTAAAACTATGTCAAAAGGATTTTTTGTAGTAAAACCAATGCTCTTACACTATGATTATCGTTAAAGAAGACATTTGCAGCAGAAATTTACCAAGAATAAGTATTTTGTTAGATTCTTCCTACTATAGTCTAACCATTCACACACTAACAATGAAAGTTAAGAAATATTTTTGGAAAACTAATAAGTTTTCTTAAACTATTAAAAATAATCACCAGAAATAGTCTTAAATAGACATATTTACTAAATGCATAGTCTATTAACAGAAAATATATGGGTTCTATATACTAAACATACATAGTACTTGCACTTTATATGGTAGTTCGAATAACACATAATAAAACCAGTAATCTTAGTAGTCTGAATTACACATAATAAAACTAGTAATTCTAGTAGTCTGAATTACACATAATAAACCAGTAATCCTAGTTAGGCTACTGATATGAGGAACGTGATATATTTACTTGTGATAAGCTGTTTATCAGTTGCATCATTTTCAGTACCATTTCACTATAGTAATACTAGTTGGCTTAGTAGTACCCAGAAAATTAATTTTGCGAAATAATATACTTTTTACGATGATATTGTTCGGATTATACCACTACAATCATATTTACGACTATTTAGAAGTCTTACTATACTCAAGACTCATAAACATAGCTTAAACCTAAACACAGTTTTCAAAATCTTTTTCAACCTTTCTCTGAATTAGATATAATCTTATGTTATTTACATTATCCATGATATATAATTTATTTTAATGATATTCTAAAAACAAATTTCATCAAAAACGGACATAAAATCAACACGAAACACAAAAATACAGTGGTGAAAAATATTTCCATTCTCTCAAAATTAACATCAAATATTATTTTTAACATTACCCATGATACAAACTTCAATTTAATGATATTCTACCAAAAAAAATCAACAAAACGGATATAAAATCAACACGAAACACAAAAACACAGTGGTTAAAAACATTTTCATTCTCTCAAAATTAACATCAAAACTTATTTTTTAACATTACCCATAATAGAAACTTCATTTTAATGATATTCTACAAAAAAAATCAACAAAAACGGATATAAAATCAACACGAAACACAAAAATACAGTGGTGAAAAATATTTTCATTCTCTCGAAATTGACATTAAATCTTATTTTTTAACATTATCCATGATATAAACCTTATTTTAATGATATTTATAAAAAAAATCGCCAAAAACGAACATGAATTACCTCTCTTTTAAGCTTCAAAGCTCATCAATGGAGGATGAGAGGTGGAGTGCGATGGAGAAGAAGAAAGATAATAGGTCTAGTATGATTCTATTGGTTAAAATTGTTTTGTGGGGTCAAGTGGTTGAGATTTATGGGTGATTTATTAAATTGAACAATTTAATGTATTAATAAGGTGGAAGGTGATGTGTTATATTTATATTAAACAAATAGAAGGTTAATATAGGAAGTGCAATGTTAAAGAGGTAGTGAGAATAGAGAAGGGATAATGAGAATAGTTTTTTTTTAATAAGGGTATATTGAGTTAGTGTCCGAAAGCTTAGGACATGATTATTGGGGGTATCTTAGGGTGGGGTTCTTATCATAATTTAAGAACCGTCTCTTAACTTTAACTAAGAAAAAGTTAAGAGACGGTTCTTAAATTACGCTAAGAATCCCATCCTAAAAACTCACCAATAAACATGACCTTATATTCCATAAATAGAGGAATTGTTTAATAAGGAAAAAAAGCTGATTCAGCCATTGTATCAGACTCAATGTTTCCCAAACAGGAAACATAAACAAAAAGATAGATTCTAACATAATCCCATCTATGGCTTCAGCCATCAAAGCTGAGGAGATAAACAGGCGAGAAAAGTTGATGTTTGGCAGAGGCATATGACACAGTCTATGTAAGACACCACCAATACCACAGACTCTGGAGACAGGTTTCCATGCTGCATCAACGTGACATGTAATGTACTTCCTCCTCTCCCATCTCCTGGTCAATCACTATTGGGCCGTATGGGCCATGTCGTTGTATGTTACTAATATCATTAGGTTAACTTGTGTAAGATACACATTTGTATACAAGGCATTCCTTGACATTGAATAAACTAAGAAACCCTTTTACAACTTCTAAGGTTCTTGACATATTGACTCAACTCAGTGAGATACTCAACACTACCGGTCATGTTATTTGATGCACCCGTGTCTATTATCCATGAGTCTAGAAAAGACATACCTGAGGCATGTTCCTGCGATTGTGACTTTCGTTCATTGAGCATATGGACCAAGGTTTTCCACTGTTGATCACTTAAGCCGCTGAATCCAATGCGGTCAGATGAAGTGATGATCGAGTTAGCAGAAGCTTAAATAGGTTCCGTGGACACATGATTTACTCGACCAGTTTCTACAGTTTTGCCGCGAGTTGACATGTTTCCAGAGGATGAGTTTGAGTAGGTGTTAGATTTGTTTCTTGTTCTTTCAACAAAGATACAATTAGCTGACATATTGACGAAAGCTCTTAGATATAGGGAGTTTGAAGTTTTTCAGTCCAAGTTGGGTGTGCTTAATCTCCACACTCCACCTTGAGAGGGGGTATTGGGCCCTTGGGCCATGTCGTTGTATGTTACTAATATCATTAGGTTAACTTGTGTAAGATACACGTTTGTATATAAGGCATTGCCTTGACATTGAATAAACTAAGAAACCCTTTTACAACTTCTAAGGTTCTTGACAATCCACTACATGAAATGTGGCTACAAGAATAATGCATTGCCTTCATATATAGGCTACAAGAATGTGTAAAAGAAGACCGATGGTGCAAAAACTAAGAAACTTAGAGACTATAACATAAGGCTTAGACTTTGGACCATAATTAGGTGATTTGTTGAATTCTCTTTCCCATGCACAACCAGGACTTTCTTGCTGACTCCCTCTTGGTATTCTTGATAAGAATGGGTCACAAAAAATCTGATAAAAGGTTTGGTCATATTTGATAAGAAACAAACCCATAATGAATTTGTTATGATCTCTCCATGGGCTGCAACACTTCTTCTTGGGCCTCTTGATCCTAAACAACTTCAATTGGTTTCTTGGACTTGAATTTCGTGGCTGACCCAATAGCAAGTGATAATGAATTCTTAACTTGGGTTTTGAACTTCTTTTGGGTTGAGAGAAACAAGTATGATTCATCTTCATGCTTGGGCTGGATTTATCTTGTCCAACAACTAAATCAATTTCTTATTCAGTGTCACTTTGCTTATTCAGCTCATCCAGCTTCAGGTTAGTGTCACTTAGCTCACTCAGCTCTTCCAGCTTATTCAGCTCCAAGTTAGTGCCACTCAGCTGGTTCAGCTCGTCCTTAGTAGCTTCAGCTGGTTTCAGCTCATACACACTCTCTTCAGCTGGTTTTAGCAAGATTGCCTTTCATCCATCCTGGTTTGTTCTTTGTTGGAGAATCAGCTGGCTCAGCCATGGTTACATCAATCTTAAGAATATTTTCAAATACTTTTTATAAAATAATACATCAATTTGGTTACAAAAAATAATAATTCAAAAGCCATATAATATTTCAAAGTCAAAAACAGTTTTGTAATGTTTCAAATATCTCTAGACCAAATATACAACTTTGAAAATAAATATTGTAAACTCAATGATAATATCTCCAACTTAATAAAACATAAAATCATAGATGGTAAAGTATAATGTTTTGAAAAGCAATACAAAAATTATGTTATAAAAATCAAAGTAGTATAATGTGTAGAAATTAATTTATTAACAACAAAATCATAAAACTTAATACTAGAGCATCCAAAAATATCCTATATCGATAAAATGTTCGAAGATAATACGTCCCCATAATTAATTTATATTTTCTAATATCTATAATACAACTCTCTGATTGTAATCTATAATATTTGCACTATCGAGATTTTATCGCATCTTAAATAAATATTTCATTTCTAAAAATTATTTAACTAAAAGTAAAATTTTGAAAAATAAAATATTCCATCGCAAAATATATTGGAAGATGATATTTCTATTAACAACTACTAGTACAAAAATTTTGCCATATTTTTAAATTACTCCCTCCGTTTCATATTAGTTGTCGTTCTGGGTTTATGCACACATATTAAAAAAACATTTAATTTTACATGTTTTTAGAATAAAAACACTATTACCAATACATCTAACCATATTTCAACCAATAGAAAATTGAATAGATAATATTGTTAATAAATTTTGCATTAAAAACCAAAAACGATACTTATTTTAAAACAAAAATTTTACCCTACAACGACAAGTAATTTGAAACGGAGGGAGTATTAAAATAGAAAAATAGATTTAGTTATACAATCGTGCAATATACTAAAATGATAGATGATAAAATATATTTTAACAGAACAGGAGGATATAAATTATTCTAAATAAATATCCTTTCAGTAGTATAATTAAACAAAAATTTACAATGTATTGTATGCAAAATTGTAGAAATTGAGAAAAAATCATATTTTGAAGGAGTTTTCTATTTGATTATTTCAGATTATGGATTAATTGTACCGAACTCGAAAAACATAGTAGTATGTAATTATAATTATTAATAAAGTAGATTATATATAAAAAATCAGTATATATTAATAATATCGAATAAGAAACATAAACAATAAGATTATAGAGTTATACAATATATAACAGTAAAATATAAATTATATATTTAAAATGTTTACTATGATACAAAAGTTATACATTTATAAAATAAAAAATACTTGCACGCATGTGCGGGTCAAACTTTAGTAGACTTTTACCCCTGGTTATTTGGACAATGACTACTTTATGTGAAACGGTGGGTGTAATAACTTATTTGATATTGGAGAAACATGTTTAATGACCATACAATCATTACGTGATTTTTTTTTCTAGGGCTTTTGTCTCATTCACATAATATCACGACTAACTCATCCATAGATTATCTATCATTTAGAAATGAATCACTTGTGCCCTAGTTTCTTCTCTCTAACATATACATTTAGGCGCCACGTTTGTCACTACTTCTTAATGTCGGTGGTATTGTAGCTTGCCGGTGTCGTCCCTACGTCTGTCTACTCGTGGATCCTATTGACTCTTTCTTCTTCTCTGTTTCTAAGGTTTTCGCTCTCTGCTTCTTGGATCCGTCTCTTTCTCTGTTGGCACTCGCATAGTCTCAAATGGTTGATTGGAGGGCACCGGATCTGTTACTCTCCCACCGCAACCACATATCACTTTCCTTACTCCCTCTGGAATGGCTACCTGTTTAACCAATAAGTTCCGCTCCTTAGTCAAAGAAACTGACTCATCTCTGAATTCACTAGTCCCACCGGATCTTCCCTCACCATCTCCACATATGTTTTCATCTACTTATCGTTGGCTTCTTACACCTGCTGCTTCACCAAACCCTTTGTCGAATTGGTCTCCAGACTTTAAAAGATAAGTTTTGATTGGAAGAATCACTAACCTCCACTCAGACTCTGTATGGTGTCAGTTAACCCCTTACACTGCTGTACACCAGATTTCTAATGACTGCTCCAGATCTGCACCGATGACTCTTCACCAGCTCTTCCCCTGCAAATCCTCCTCATCCACAAGAAATCACATACTCAGAACTCACTACTGCCACAATAAGCCTCACAGTAAGGAAGCATACAAAGCCAAAAATGGCTGAATAGAAAATGGTCGATGTATGGCCAAATAAATGGCGAAAGGATAGACGAATAAGGAAATCCGATCCAAAACGATTTTTCTGAGCGACCTTGGTTCTAATGGATAAATAAATATGTATAAACATTGGAACGAGTTTGGCACAAATAAATACTGCATTGAGTCGAATGGTAAGAAGAGTATAAAAGGTTTCAGAAAATTCAAAAATTACCGGGAAGCCAAAAATAGAAATAGGAGTGTTCAAGAATGATAAGTCAAATTACAAAGGACAAGGACTTAGACAAGTAGTTGTGATCGAGTGCAAGTTGAATTGGTTTTAGTATCAGCTAGATTGGTGGAGAAATTACCTCTTCGATATAGTTTGGAAAAGATTGCGGAACGTTAAAATGGAAAGAATGCAAAGTGATGTTGGGAGAATCACCAGATAGCATAGTATAGAAAACAAGGTGGTGTTAGACCATGATTAACCCCGTGTTCTTAGGTGGGGTTCTTAACGTAATTTAAGAACCGGTTCTTAACTTTAACAAAGAAAAAGTTAAGAACCGGTTCTTAAATATCTTATTTAAGAACCGGTTCTTAACTTTTTCTTTGTTAAAGTTAAGAATCGATTCTTAAATTACGCTAAGAACCTCACTTAAGAACCCGGGGTTAATCGTGGTCTTAAGCTTCTAGACTTTTGACCTAACCATTCACACTTGTCTATACCTCTACTTTGGAAGTGTACAAACAAAGTCTAACAACTTCAACAAATTCTTTGACTTCTCTTTTGATTTTGCTGGCTCTTGTTTATTTTTATTGTTCTTCTTTTCTTTTTCTTGTTTAATCAAAGAATACATTTCCAACACATTCACATATATTGGACGTGCCCTGCTTGAAAGAGAAGCTGTTGATAGAGGCACCTCCATCAACGCAAATAGTTTGACCTGTGATATAAGAAGCAGCAGGAAGGCAGAGAAAAGTCACAAGAGATGATACTTCCTTTGGTTCTCCAACACGTCCCATCGGTGTCCTACTCTCGACTTCTTCTTTTAACTCTTCGTCACTGAGATACTGAGAAAGTACTTTCACATTAAAAAAATGAGAAGTAGTAATATATAATCTAATTCATTTTCAAAGTTCCGGGAGAAACTTGATAAATTATTCGTATTTGTTGGCTTACAACGTTGGCATTAGCAGTGGCTATGTACCATGGACACACAGAGTTAACCCCTATGCTGTCACTTGCCCACTCGCATGCTAAGTTTCTGGCTAGTTGATTCAAAGCTCCTGTGACGTGTACATAGATACTTACATTACACAAGTGTCGGAACGCGAAGCATGCATCGTTAATAGTCTGAATATATATATACCTTTGCTTGCTCCATAGATGGATCCAACATTGATATGCACAATTCCAGCAGTGGAAGACATGAACACGATACTCCCTAAACCAGAAGCTTTCAAGAAAGGATGCGCAAGCTGTGAGAGATGGAAAGCTGACTCAAGATTCGTAGCCATCAGAAACGACAAGTCTTCTTCTGTAAACTCTGTTGTTGGCTTCGTTATACACGTTCCCACATTGTTTACCTTATATTATATAGATTCAATACACCAACATTACTTGACCAGGCTCAGACCTATACAGAACTTACATATATATATATATAAATATACTTACGAGGATGTTGAGCTTTCCTTGGAACCTAGTGGAAACGGTTTCCATGAGTTTTTCTCGTTTGGCACGAGAAGAAACGTCGCAAGCAGAAGTGGTAACCTGAAACCCTTTTGTTTCCATTCGCATAAGCTTTCTTGAAGCTGAGCTTCGTCTCTGGCACATGTGTGGACTCTTGCTCCCAGCATTGACAGTTCCTCCACCACAGCTTTTCTATTCATAGCACACATCGAATATGAGTTTATAAATCATTGCGTATTTGTCAAAGGGTCGTGGTAATTAAACATTGAAATACAATCAAAAGATCGGTATAAATAAATCTATGATTGAATTAAACAAGAGCTAAAGTTCAATAACGAAGCAGTAAGAAAGTAGGCGAAATGGGAATGACTGACCCGAGGCCTTTGGAGCCACCAGTGACAAGGGCGGTCATGCCGTCAAGGCTCCATCTGGATTTCTCTCTCAAGCTTTCTATTATCTTTTCCATTTCTGGTGCTCATTTCTTCAATAACGATCACATATATTATGGCGATAATGATGATATTTTTTTGCTCAGTGGAAAAATCTCGCATAAAATTCCACACTTGAATAATGGTTTTTTTTTTTTTGGTTCAGCGGAAATTGTTACAATTTCTTTTTTTGTTCACTCTGGAAAGTGTTACACAAAACTCCACATTATAATGATGACCAAAAAAAAACTCCACATTATTGGTGACCGTTTGTTTTTATCAATAGAAAACTTATCCAGTGGATTAAAAGAAGTATATGGACATCATTATAGATATGTTCACCTTTTTCCTTGTTACTTGTGTCAAGATCATGGACAGTTAAGAAGAGATATGGTAACATGGAAAAAAATTACTTAATGGACCACTTTTTGATTTTACGTTTTAAACCACTTTGTATTTGAGACATACATTATAGTATAAGAAAGATATCAATACTCTCCAACTAAAAATATAATCAATTTCTATTATTTATATGAGTTACCAAAATAACATGTGAATCATCTCTCCTTTCTCTTCTACTTTACTAATTCAAAAATTCTAATCAACAATTTATTTTCAAATGTTTTTCTACTTTGTTCAGACAATAACCATTTGTTTTTTTGCATCCACAATTAAATATACCTTATATATGGAACTTTATCCACGAATTTTATACACAAATTTTTCATTTTTGGATCAAACTTCTTGTACACTAAATAAACTTTATCCACCAAAATTGTAGGTTTAAAAAAAAGCTGAAAATATAAAATTAAAGAAAAAATATTTTATATAAACTCGTCCACAAAAAAATAAGATGAAACAAATTCATTGTGGATGGATTCATTGTGCATGGAAGCATCGTGAATGAGAGCTTTGTAGGCAACTATCATGGGTGGGAGTATTGTGGATGGTTTTTATTGTTTATGGTTTCATCATAAATGATTTACTTCTCCGGAACCTAAAAATATATCAATGTTTACACATACTCTGTCCACATAGACCATGTCCACACAAACATTGTTCACACCTCCCCTAGTGGACAATCATACTGTTCTACATTTCCTCAACTATGCTCTATTATGTATGATATCAGTGTTCATCTACTCAACATACAAGACAATATCCCTATGTAATATATTAAGAGAACATTTATGTAGTCTTTCTGTGAACACCAGTTTAGTTCTATATCTACAAACCTGAATTAGCATTCTTTCAATATGTATACATGTTAGCATCCACACGTTACAATCATTGGATACATGTACATATATAGATTTTAAAATATTACAAAACATATTAAAGTGGATATCAAATATACAGAATAAAAAATATAATTTATTATATCAATAAATTAGTTATATATATCTTTAATATAAAAATAAACAAAAACATAACATTATAAAATAGACTAAATAATAATAGTAATAAAAAAAGAAAAAAACAAAATTTTGGAAACATACTCTTTCTCTTTTCTCTAACCGACCAAAATTTCTATTTCATCTCAATAAAATCAAATTCGTCCACTCTCTCCCTAGGTCCCACGTAAAAGTGTCCTGCAAGTAGAAAGTGGTCTTTTATGTAATGGAAACTCATAATGTGGTCTATATGGTAATCAACTCTTTTTAAATTAAAGATATATATATAACTAATTTGTTGATATAATAAATTATATTTTTTATTCTCTATATTTGATATCCACTTTGATATGTTTTTGTAATATTTTAAAATCTATACATGTACATGTATCCAATGATTGTAACGTGTGGATGCTAACGTTTACACATATTGAAAGAATGCTAATTCATGTTTGTAGATATAGAACTAAACTGATGTTCACATAAAGACTACATAATTGTTCTATTAATATATTACATAGGGATATTGTCCAACAGGTTGAGTAGATGAACACTGATATCATACATAATAGAGCATAGTTGAGGAAATGTAGACACCGTATGATTGTCCATCAGGGGAGGTGTGGACAACGTCTGTGTGGAGAAAGTATGTATAAACATCAATATATTTTCAGGTTCCAGAGAAGTAAATCATTTATAGTGAAACCATAAACAATAAAAACCATCCACAATACTTCCACCCATGATAGTTGTCCACAAAGCTCTCATCCACGATGCTTCCATACACAATGAATCCATCTACATTGAACTTGTTTCATCTTATTTTTTTATGGACGAGTTCATATAAAACATTTTTTCTTCAATTTTATATTTTCAGATTTCTCTTAAACCTATAATTTTGGTGGATAAAGTTTATTTAGTGTACAAGAAGTTTGATTCAAAAATGGAAAATTTGTGTATAAAGTTCGTGGACGAAGTTCCATATATAAGGTATATTTAATTGTAGATGCAAAAAAAAAAATGGTTATTGTCTGAACGCGGTAGAAAAACATATAAAAATTAGAATTTTGAATTAGTAAAGTAGGAAGAGAAAGGAGAGATGGTCCACATGTTATTTTGGTAACTCATATAAATAATGAAAGTTGATTATATTTTTAGTTGGAGAGTATTGATGTCTTTCTTATACTATAATGTATATCTCAAATGTAAAGTGACTTAAAACGTAATAGCAAAATCAAAAAGTGGTCAATTTGGTAATTTTTTATTTAAAAATAAACAAAAACATAACATTATAAAATAGACTAAATAATAATAGTAATAAAAAAAAGAAAAAAATCAAATTTTTGGAAAAACACTCTTTCTCTTTTCTCTAACCGACTAAAACTTATATTTCATCTCAATAAAGGCAAATTCGTCTACTCTCTCCCTAGGTCCCACGTAAAGGTGCTATGCAAATAGAAAATGGTTCTCTATGTAATGGAAACTCATAATGTAGTCTATATGGTAATCAACTCATAACTTAGCTTGTAAACTAGCCCTACCTAGCTTATTAGCTAGAGCAAAAAAACTTATTGACCTGCCCACCCACACAAATATTTGTTTTTGTTTTTATACACTATCTTTATTTTATACAATTAGTGGTAAATAAGTTAATGGTAAATAAATTAACAGTAATCATATAATAAATTGTAAGCTTATCCATTTCCAAACACAACAATTGTATAATTTATATTTGTAAATTTAAATTATTTGTTTATTATAAATATGACTTTGACAGCTTTTGAGTAAAAATAATACATTTTTTCCTCTAGATTTGATCTAAGTGTCCATACGAATCTTTTTCATATTTAATTTATATAATAAAAGTCATTGTTACCATTAATGAATTTTTAGATATATAATTTATTATATAAATAAATAAAAATTTATGTTAATAATTTAGATTTATATGTTATATTAGATAACTGATGATAAATTAATATAATAAAATTATCCAAAAAATATATTTTAAAAATTAGATAATTCTTATATATATTGTGTTGTTATCTAGAGAAAATATTTTTATATGAAAGATTAAAATTAGGATATAAAATAACTTATAATTAAATATTAAATAAGCAAAAAAAATTATAAAGATATTTTCTAAAATATTTTAATATGTTAGTGCTTTTAAAACTTTAATACAATAATAAAGATATATATTTTTATGAAACATATGGCATATATAAATAATTTGATGGTTAGTTTAAATTTTTAAGAATTTAATTAATAAGTTATTATGCTGATTTTTAAATTAATAAGACATAAATTAATAAATATCCGTAAGAAAAATATGCCCATGTTTGCGGGCAAAACATCTAATTTCAAATATTTATACAATTTTTACAATTAAATATATAATTATATATTTTAAAATAATTATTTTTGTTATAATTGATATCATTTGTGTGTTTCGTCGTTTATCCGCAAATTGTAACTAAATGGATGTGGATACAAGTTGAACGATGTATTCATGTTTCCGGCTCAATTCGATTTTGGATTTTCTTTTCTTTTCAAATATATGTTCAATCGTGTATTTTCTCATCATGTGAATTTGTAACTTGTAATATACTAGATAAAACACTAAAAAATTATGAGAAGACTGAAATACCTTACAAAACCAATCAAATCTCAATTAAAAAACGAGTTAAAAACAGATGAAAACAACACTCATTATCTCCACCAGTTACAAGAGCCATCATACCTTCAAGACTCCATCTCTTAACATTTTTTTTCCTGTGACTCGCAGACACCAAGATAACACATGACATTACATATACAGTGAAACCTCTATAAAATAATAATGTTGGGACTACACCAAAACTATAATTTTTTATTAATTTATAGAGATTATTAATTTATTTATATACTAACTAAACCAAAAATTCAATTTAGGACTATAAAATTATATTATTTTATAGATATTTTTAGTATATATTAATTTATAGAGTATTAATTTAAAGAGGTTATATTGTATAGTCAAAGTAATATCATATATTACTAGATAAGAACTATTTAAGAATATACAATCAAAGTAAATCAGATATTACTAGATAAGGATCATTTAAAATCACTTTTCCTAACTGTATGACCCCCATTATTGACCTAAGAAAACAAAGAGCCGAACAATAGAATATATGAACCAGTTTCTTATACCCAACGTTTACGAAGTGTTTAAGTTAGATCAAACTCCAAATCAGATGTTATTTAGAGTTTTTGATGAAGATCATATATAACTAGGATTGAAAATTCAGTGAAGAACATTGCTGATCGTGTATCTTATGTCGAGATCCATTGAAACAGGAAATCACATGTTCTTCATCTGCACCTATCTAGAAGAGGTATGGGAACTACTAGTGACAATATGCTCGAATCAACTTACACTTCTAATTAGAACCATCTCATTGATTTGGTCACTGATAATGCGGATGGACAAGACACGGCTGTATCCTCTCCGTTGTGATTTATGCTCTGGAGAGAGAGAAATGGACATGGCGAGCGTTCACTAGCTCATCAACATCTCTCCAAGATCGATTGACAAAAGTGTAATAAACAGAATCCTCTGTTTTAGAGAAATAGGTGTACTAGCGGATCAAGCGGTGCAGACCAATCAGATCAAATGGATCAAGTGCATATCAAGCAAATCATGTACAAGAAAGACAGATCAAGCAAATCAAACAGATTAATATAATCAATATTTTCAAAACCGGACTCAACATTAACTCGGCATTATAGCTGATTCAATGGTCGGACCGGTCCATACCAGTATTTTAATTTAATTTTAAATTAAGGAAATATATATATAAGTATAACTATAAATTATTTTGATACAATTTTATATCATTGGTAGAATCTAAAATGATATGAAAATAAAATAAAATAAAATTCAAAAATAATATAAATTATGATAAAATTAATTAAATTAGATAGATATTAGAGAACAATATAAAATTTTTATTATTTTTTTAAAAAAATTACAATATTTTTTTTAACTTGAATTTAAAAAAAAACAGGTTTTAGTATCAAACCGGATTACTGGTATTATCGAGTTTCACTGGATATTGACCGGGTTTGCCGGTTTTACTCAAATATGGTTCTTAACACAACATGTAATCGGTTAGAAGATAAAGTCACAGTTCGATCAGTTTGACCGGCCGGTCCGGTTTTCAATATTTTCAAAGAAACTAACAGAACCGCAAGTTCCAAAGGATGGGAGAGACATGCTTTAACAGAATCATTTATCCACGCAAATTAGTATGCCCACAATGGAACTGTGAACACGTTTATGATTTCGTATACACACTCACATCGTGAGGCTTTTATTCAAGTTTAAAGACAGTTACAAGACGCTAAAAGGCCATTCTCAAGCCTGTGACTGATAGGAGAAACCGTTAACCGTGAGGCCTCCATCAACACAAATGGTTTGACCAGTGATATAGGAAGCTGCAGGTAGACACAAGAATACCACTAGTGATGCAACTTCATTCGGCTCTCCAGCACGACCAAGTGGAGTTCTACAGAACAATTCTTCCTTGAAACTGACATCCTCAAGATACTTTAAGAAACAAAAAATTGAGATATGGTTAGAGGAAGTCAGTTACTAAATTAACAAAACAAGATATGTAAATAATTTTTTATTATAATTACAGGTTGAGACTGTCGAGTCTTGACAACATTAGGTGCAACAGCGTTTGCTCTTATGCCGTCTTTTGCCCATTCACATGCCAAATTTCTAGCTAGCTGATTCAGAGCTCCTATAAAAGAAAATCAACAGAACATAAAAAGAAAAAAGTTCTTGATCAGCCAGTCTTGCAAACACAAAAAGAAAAAATCAACAAACTCTTATTACCTTTGGTTAGACCATAAATGGATCCACACTCAAATGATATAACCCCTGCAACAGAGGACAAGAAGACGATGCTTCCATAACCTGAAGCCTTTAAGAGAGGATGTGAAAGCTGGCAAAAATGGAAAGCAGCTTCCAAGTTTGTTGAGCTATGGTAAGCAAAATCTTCTGCCACATATTCTATTGTTGGCTTCCCGCGAAGTACTCCCACGTTATTTACCTATGTGAACAAAAGGAAGATTTCTCTTAAGAAAAGTTCCGTTAACGAATATGCTTAGTTGCTTACTTGTTTATTAAGATCATTTACTTACAAGAATGTTGAGTTTACCATCAAACAGGGAGGAGACATTTTGTATCAATGTTTCTCTCTCAGAACGTGAGGTTACATCACAGACTGAGCCTTTGACTTGAAACCCTTTCTTTTCCCACTCACTTAAACTTTGATTGAGCAGAGTTTCAGATATGTCACATACGTGGATTTTAGCTCCAAAATTAGCTAATTCCTCTACTATGGCATACCTATATATTCCACAAACTTTAAGTTCCTTAAATTTTTTATGTTAAATAGAATCAGAAGAAAGGTTAGAAGAGGTGATATAGATCAAACAGAGAAGAAAAAGGTACCCGATTCCGCTGGCTCCACCGGTTACAAGAGCAGTCATACCTTGAAGACTCCATCTTTTATCCATTTTTTTTGTTTTTGTTTGTGATTAGCAATGACCAGAAAATGTCTCAGATAATATATATACATATGATGAATGTGGATGAGATAAGTCCTAAACCCTAATTATTGATTATGTCTGTTTGTGTGGTGGAATGTCATGCAGTCGTAAGAGAGAACATGACTAAAATATCTAAATTAGTGGTCCAAGCCCAAATTGGCTTTTAAATCAAAATCTTCGGCGGAAAGAGAGTTAGGCATTTGTCTCTTTCAATACTGACTTCACCCACAAGAGACAACTGAAAATAGGTGTTGAAATGAAGACCAAAACGTGATGAGTTGAACATGTAAAGGCTTTGTTGTTAATGCAGACAAAGTCTCAAATTTGGAAGTTTAGATAAGTAATATATAGTAATATCCACTTTGATTAGTATGAGGGTCTTTCCATGGAAAGGAACCCAAAATCAAATCCATACGGGCTTTATCTTCGAGCCCAAAGTAGACAATAACGTACTAATCATTTGCGGAAGAGTTGGACATGGAGTCACGTTGACAAAATCCGCAGAAAAAAAAAAACAGAATACCCTTTAAGTTTGAAGCAATTGTACCCTTCGATGGGAAGGTTGGGTACGTAGCAGAGGCCAGTAAAAGGATGGGTACCAATCATAGCCAAGGATTTGTATGATACTATGATACTTGATTTGAGAGTAGGTTCGTTGTGAATATAAACAAAGTCCTACATTGGAAGTTTAGACAAAGTTCTAAAGGGATTTCCAACTCTGATTATACGAGGCTTTTTGGAAAGGAATCCAAAACCAAATCCATACGGGTTTATCTTTGAGCCCAAAGTAGACAATAACGTACTAATCATTCGCGGAAGAGTTGGACATAAGAGTCACATTGACAAAATCCACAGAAAAAAAAACATAATGCCCTTTAAGTTTGAAGCAATTGTACCCTTCGATGGGAAGGTTGGGTACATAGCAGAGGCCCATCAAAAGATGGGTACTAATCAGAGTCAAGGATTTGTATGGTACTTAGTTTGAGAGGATTTTTGTTGTGAACGCAAACAAAATCCCACATTTGAAGTTTAGTCAAATAATGTGTAGTATATAAAGGGATATCCAATTCTGATTAGTATGAGATTTTTTGGGAAGGAATCCAAAACCAAATCTATGCAGACTTTACCTTCGAACCTAAAGTAAAACAATATCGTACTAATCATCCGCGGAAGAGTTGGACATAGGCTTGAAAAACCCAACATTTTTGTACTTTTTATCTAAAAGCATTTCAAGGTAATTTTTAAAAATCTGATATAAAATCAAATCCTTATTAGCCAAAGCAAACCATATTGCAACCAGCATTTAAAACTCATTTATCTGATTTCAGACACTATCAAAAGGGTTAAAAGATTGGGTAATTCTCTTAAATAGCCATTTTTAAGTTTTTGTCATAAAAATAGCTCTAGAAAAATAAAATGACTAAAATAACTTTTTTTTTTGTTGAAATTTTCAACTTTTTTTATTTATTTTTTTGAAATTTGAAACTGTATCCCTAAACCCACCCCTTAACTCTAAACCCTAAAGTCTAAATTAGTTAACCTTAAGGGTATAAATGCATATAAATAAAATTTTAGCTTCTAAAAAACTATTTTGGTCATTTTCTTCCTTAAGAACTATTTTTGTGAAAAACAAACTAAAAGTGACTATCTAAGAGAATTTCTCTAAAGATTTGATATGAGTTCAAAGTTTTGATATTAAATAATGTACAAGTAAGTGTATTATACCCGTGCTATTATCAATTAAGACACTATTTTATTAGCACAAAACAGAGGATGGAGTGATGCATAAGAGTCTCTCAGAGAGATGCTGCTGCAAGCTTTTTGTGCTTCGTATTCCGGGTGAAAGAGCCATGCGTGGTCGCTAAGATTCTGACTATTACCACAATATTAGCCTCTCCACAATGGCAAATCAAACTCGTTTATATTTTTGTGCATAAACTCACAGCTTGAGAATATTTATTAGATAGTAGACACTTAGTTTAAAGACAGTTTTATAACAAGCGACAAGGCCATTCTCAAGCATGTGGTTGATAGGAGAAGCCATTAACAGTGAAACCTCCATCAACACAAATGGTTTGACCAGTGATATAAGAAGCTGCAGGTAGACACAAGAATACCACTAGTGATGCAACGTCATTTGGCTCTGCAGCGCGACCCAGTGGAGTTCTATTGAACAATCCTTCCTTGTAACCAACGTTGTCAAGATACTTCAAGAAACAAAAAAAATGACAGATGATTAGAGAAACTAAGATTGTTCAATTCACAAAAAAAATATAAAAAAAAGGTAAACGGATTGTCTTTCTTTTACTTACAGACTGGGACAGAGGAGTCCTTATAACATTAGGCGCAACAGCGTTGGATCTTATACCATCTTTTGCCCATTCACACGCCAGATTTCTAGTTAGCTGATTCAAAGCTCCTGTAAAATAATTAATCAAAACATTATAAAAAAAAAGCTCTTTGTTGATTAGTCAGTCTTGAACTGCATCTAGTTACCTTTTGTTAGACCGTAAATGGATCCACAGTCAACTGATACAATTCCTGCAACGGAGGAAATGAAGATGATGCTTCCGTAGCCTGATGCCTTAAGGAGAGGATGTGAAAGCTGGGAAAAATGGAAAGCAGGTTCTAAGTTTGTTGAGATGTGGAAAGTGAAATCCTCTTCAACGTATTCTGTTGTTGGCTTCCCACGAAGTACGCCCACATTGTTCACCTACGTTGAACAACAAGACGGTTTTCTCCAAGTTTTCTTAGTTGTTTCTAATAGTACTAAAAGATCATTTACTTACAAGAATGTTGAGTTTGCCATCGAATAGCGCGGAGACTTTTTGTATCAAAGTTTCTCTCTGAGGACGAGAGGTTACATCACAGATTGAGCCACTCACTTGAAACCCTTTCTTTTCCCATTCGCTTAAACTTTGATTGAGAAAAGTTTCAGAGATGTCGCATACATGGATTCTTGCTCCAAAACTAGCTAACTCTTCTACTATGGCATACCTAAACGTTCCAGAAACATACTTCTCTTGAAATCTTGAACATCCATGACGTTAAATAGAAGTAGAAAATACAAAAAGAGAAAGACGAACCCGACTCCGCTTGCTCCACCGGTCACAAGAGCAGTCACACCTTGGAGACTCCATCTTTTATCCATTTTTGTTTGCCTGTGAGTAGCAAGAGATGGCCACAAGTGAATTAGACTTGACTTTTTTTTTATCAATAATGACCAGAAGTACTCGAAAAACAAGAAGAATGATAAATTGGTAGTTGAGTATGGGCTAATGGCTATCGCACGTGGATTTTGTGACAGAAACGTAGTAAATTATTGGTATTAATGATCATGGTTGTATGTCTCGTGGAAATCTTATCTTCTCGAAGAGAGAACATGACTAAAATATACTCTCTCCTTTTTATAATAAGTGTAGTACTTCTTATACATAAATTAAGAAAATTGTTAAATTTTCTGTTTTACTCATATTTAGTATAATTTTTGTTTGGTTTTATTAATTAGTAAATTAAAATTAAAAATAAATTATTAGAAAATAATATATGCATTGAAAAAATAAAACAACACTTATAATGAAGCAAAAATAAAAAATAAAAAATAATACTTAATATGAAACATGGAGAATATATGTTAGTGGTAGTGCTAATCCAGATCCCAATGACGACTAAAGCGCACAAAAAAAAATCTGCCCCATTATAATTTTTTTGCACATTCAGTATTAGAATCAAAATCATGCAAAATATCATTTTATTATGTTCATAATCTGTTGATATCATCAGTAACTCATTTTGTTGTGTATGAGACATACTTGAACATAGTTATTTCTTATGAGGTTCAGTTTAAGCATTCAGTAAATAAAATTGGTAATATATACAATAGGAAATATCTACATTTGGATAAAAATCATTAATACAACTTGTAAAATTTCATTGAATCTTTTAGAAAAAAATTCAGAAAGCAGAACCTAATTCATAATTATTTTGTATTTGTTTATATTCTAGAAATTTTTTATCGTCAATTTTTTCGAAGTTTCTAAAATAAATTTCAACAATCATACAAAAATTTTAGATGTTAAATTTACATGATAGAACAACAATCAATCAATAAAAGATGAAGACAAATATTTCATAAAGAAGTAACGTTAGAGTAAAGAAACAATGACAAACCAAGTCGTCTTGGCTTAATGGGAAATAAGTTCCAGTTAGGACTTCTACTTCGGATTCGATTGGTCACCTAATTGTGCTATTTAGACAGATTAGTTGTAAAACTTTCGTGAGATTAGTCTTTGAATTTAAAAAGCCTTTGAGATTCTTACGTTTATAAAAAAAAAGACAAATAGTTAGGTTAGAGTATAATAATTTTATATTTATTGTATATGTTATATTTAATAAAAAGAAACAACAATAGTTAAAAAAAAAAAGAATAACTAAGATTCTTTGAACCAAATTGACCGTATACCTATGTTGGATGAAAAGGAATAAAGCTAAAATTATTGTTATCATTATCAAAAAAGAAGAAGGAAAAAATGAAAAAACACACACAGAAGTGAGTCTCAAACTTACCACAAGGCAAGTCCTTGGACCAATATGCTAATGAGAACTGAATATATTTGGCGCCAATAAAATCTTTATAAACATCTGGCGTCTAAAGTCCTTACTAAAAAATCTTCAAACTCTGAAGATATGAACAAATTTGAAAATACAGTTTTCTGAAATATTGTGTATCAATTTGCAAAATATGAGATAGTACAAATGTATGTAATGAAGGAGGCTGTGTTGGAGTTTGTTTATTGTGATGTGTGTGGATTAGTTAAGCTTGAAAAAAGAGAATATGTACTTAAAACAAACTGACGTTTTCTATTAAGCAAAATAAAGTTTATTTAAGGAAAGTTTACCATTAAAAAGAAAATAAAATCTGTTTAAAGTGTATGTGGAATACTAGGAGAAAAAGTTCTAGTCTACTATATAATAAAGATGTGCCATATAAAAAGTAAAGGGCTTTTTTCAAAAGTGACTCAAAACTTGAACTCAATTGCAAAACCAACCCATGGTTTTTTTGAAATTTCCACTTTCTTTTTTCATCCTAGAAGTTCGGATAATTCACGAAAATGCCATTACTTTTTTTTTTTGAAAATGATTGTATTACTATATCATCCTCATCTTCATCAAGTATTTACAATATTGTCATTGGCTTCAATACACCAACCACCATGAACAACCAATTTGAAGCTTTTAATGCTTCTAAAATCAACATCTACATCTTTATATACTTATTTCTTACACACACAAACTATTTTCCTTTCACTTTCTCTCTTATAACTTCCCAAAATCCCAACTTTTTGATTTTAAAATTTATAAACTTATTAATGTTACTAAAATTCATGATTCTTGGTCAAGAACAAGTATGTAACTTTCACTAAGAAATGATATGTACTTGGAGAAGTTAAACATGAATCTCACCAAATTTAAGAAAAAATTTTATTTTTTTCAGATCTGGTTCGTGGAGAAGACTAAACTGAAAGTCTTCTCCACCGAGAAGACTTACAGAGAAGTCTTCTAGGAAGTCTTCTATCAGAAGACTTCCCTGTAAGTCTTCTAGCTTTATTTTTTTGTGATTTTGGTCTTCTGTCGGAAGTCTTCTGTCGAGAAGACTTCCTGGAAGTCTTCCACAGAAAGTCAAATTTCTAACACAATTTGGTCAATTGCAAAACTAACCTATTTTCGAGAAGACTTACATGGAAGTCTTCTCATTTTTCTCGAGAAGACTTACATGGAAGTCTTCTCTGGAAATCTTCCTTTCTAAATTTACAATTGCAAAAATGACCTTTCCGGAAGACTTCCTAGAAGTCTTCTACCAGAAGAAGACTTCCGTGGAAGTCTTCTACCAGAAGAAGACTTCCGTGGAAGTCTTCTCAGGAAGACTTACATGTAAGTCTTCTAGTACATTATATGCTAGAAGACTTCCATAAAGTCTTCTATTACAATATATGCTAGAAGACTTTCCAAAAACTTATAGAAAATTTTTAATTTTTTAAAAAAATTTCGTCCGAAAATTCTCAGAAAACTTCAAGTGAAAGTTTATATTTTGTGAATTTGATTAAGTTTTCTTAAAATTCTTTTCCTTTTCATTTTAGTAAATTTAACTAAGTTTAAGTGTTAGATAATGTTGTAGACATTATGTTGTAGACATGAACATATTTACCAAAAAAATTTCATTGAACATATTTATCTTTTTTTTGCAAGATAATGTTGTAGACATGAACATATTTACCAAAAAAAAATCTGGGAAGACAGAAGACTTTCTGGGAAGACAGAAGACTTTTTGGGAAGACAGAAGACTTTCTGGGAAGACAGAAGACTTTCTGGGAAGACAGAAGACTTTCTGGGAAGACAGAAGACTTTCTGAGAAAATAGAAGACTTTCCTGAAAGTCTTTTACCCCTTGAATTTACTATTCGCCCAGAAGACTTACATGTAAGTCTTCTGGCGTAATATCTTTTAGTAGACTTAAGTCTTCTAATACCTTAAACTAAATAACAAACTAAATATCAATAAACACTTCACTAAACTTAAAATCAACTCCAAAACTATTTAATATACACAAAACTAACAAATATATGTAAAAAATGATTTTTCAAAAAAATTGGTTAGGCTTCCAAAATCTAACCCTAAAGATACATACAATACTATGACACATGTTTCCAAACCCTAGACCAAAGAATATCAAAAGATGATACATTCACTCATCTATGTTGAGAACAATTCAATTTTACTAGATTTTAATTTATATCATTTACAAATGTTTGTTATTACATGATTTAGATTTTTTCTCCATAAAAATATTTTTTATATAATTTATAAATTATTTTTTAAATTTACTAAGCGAGAAGACTTACATGTAAGTCTTCTAAGAAGACTTACAAAATCATAGAAGACTTTAAAAGACGGAAGACTTAAATAGGCTATAAAGGTAAAAACGCATATAGTTTTTTTTTTTGGTCATAAGGGGGCTGTTGTAATTTCACTACACTTTTAGGTTACTTTTGCATTTGATTGATGTTTGGATACACTTTTGCATTTGAATTCAAGTTTTAGGTTGGTTTTGGCAATTTTCCCAAAAGTAAACCCCATAAAAGAGAGAGAGAGAGAGAGGTTTTATTGTTTTGGGGGTGTGGACGTAAAGTCTCATGTAGTATGACGCAATTTCTGGTGGAGTCCAATGTTGACTTAGTGTGGTGGCGATAGTGTTGGCTTTGTATGGAGGAATTGCATATTGCTTGGAGCTCATGGTGAGCTTTGTTTGTGCTTGTGTGATCAAGTGTTTGATGTTATTGTTGTGTTAAGTGTTGATATACTTGGTGATGTACTTCCATAGGTGTGAAAGATTGAAGCCTAGACTCAGAGGGAGTTTAGCTCAAGAGTAGATGGTCCAAATAAAATATAAACCCTGGTGGATTTTAACTCAAAATTAGTTTATCTTAAAATGTAGATGTAAAGAGGAGTAACTCAAGATGAGTGTGCTTTTGGTTTACATGCTTGCTAATTGGTATAATTTGATTTCTTATTCTAGTGGATTCGAAGTCAAGACGAGGTCTCAGTGATATATGAAACAAACCTCGTGAACAAACTTTATGTGTTTTAATTTATGCATTTTTTCGCCTCACCGCAGTTACCATTGGTATTAGAACGGGTGATGTATGCATTTTGCCACACACCAATTAACTCATTGTGAACATTACCACAATCAAATGGTATATGGATGTAGAATTTTAGGAACGAATCTACAGAGTTCAAGGGTTACACGAAGAGTATGCGAGACAAGAGTAGGGCTAAGACGAAAAAGAGAGTTTTGTTTTTAAATCCTAAAACTAAGCAAAAATGTAAATATGCAGAAAATACAACGTAAGAGAAGCATTAAGGAATAGAAAATTTGTAGGAACTCAAGTAAGCATACATGAATTAATCATGAGAAAATCATTTAGCAACACCTTGAACACAAAACACGACAATGGAATCAACCTACTTTGTAACGCAAACTCCCTATGTTATAGAATCCTCTACACCAACTTCTGTTGAGTTTTAGACTCTAAACAAGCAATTAAATATGTTTGATATCTTTACAAAATGCAATAACATAAGCTTCCGTTGGTTTAGGTGATTTTTCTCATCTAAAATTCTTTCAAGCATTTAATCAAACACTTTTGATTTGTTAAACATCCTAATCTCAAAAACTAGGTGATCAATTAAGCTTCAGCAATAAGAACAACTATAGATGAAGAACCATGTGATAAATCCCAAATCTAACAACCCTATATCAACAAACCATGAAATCTCTTTGAAACCATAAAACTCAATTGCAAAGCTACTCAATTATTGCAGAAGAAAAAAAAAAGATGAAGAATGCATAATAAGATCTATAAACAAAAACTAGGGTTCATAACACTTCTCCAAAGATATGCCTCTCCAAATACTTTTAAACCTAAAAGTATAATAAAAATAAAGTTTAACTTAAACAATAGCTGAAAAATAAGAGATATAGTTTAAATCACGTTTTGATCGAATTTTAGGCAACACCAAACCAAAAATAAAGAAAACCAAAATTTATTTTTTTCACATATTAAACCGGCATACATACCAGTCTTCAGTACAACACACATATCTTTTGATTTAAGCAACGGATCAACCTCAAACTTGAGGCATTAGAAATCTAATTCAATTTATATATTTGGTGTAAATATATGAGAATCATCCATCGGTAGAAAGTCTTCAATCTGTTACTAGATTTCTGATGTATATGCACAATTTTGCATCCTCAATTTCCTTTTTGCATTCAGTTCAATCTCTTTTGCTATAAATAGACCTAAACCTATAAAAAATTAAAATAATACTAAAAGACACCAAAGTCTCTAAAACACATACTTTGACTCGATAAAAGATTCAAAACATAGGTTATAAAATAGTAAAAACACCAATATATCAATTCCCACATACTTGACCCCTTGCTTGTCTTCAAGTAAAGACTAACAAAACCTCAAAATATGGTGAAAAGTTTTGAAAACATGGTAACTCACATATTCTTTAAAAGGTCATGTCACCACTACTTGTTGCAAGCCACATTAAAAAGCACCAACCTTAGAAGATACTTCCATGTGTTTAACCGCATCTTATCAACCTAACCATTTTCATTTCATACGTCATAAGAGATATCCAAAATCAATATCACTGACCTCAATTAAGATTTTAAGGTGTAGTCTCATCGAGGGAGTATCGTTCATAGGACACATGAATGCTTACCCATTCAGATATCTGATCACACAAACAATCTTACTCTAGTTCTTTTCTTCTCTCTTTTCTCACTTCCTTCAATCGATTTCTCATTATTTTGTAGGGTATCATTTTATTTTATTTTTCTATAAACTGATTTTATTGGACATGCCATGAGACACAATAACAAAGAGTGGTAACCACTAAGCACTTGATTCACTTCTTTTGACCTTTACCCTCCACTCTTTTTTTATTGAAGGGAACAGAGAGGGAAACAATACTCACCCAGATTAGTCTTTACAGACTTGAACAAGGAATCCGATCGAGTGTATACCATGACCCAAGACAAGAGAATCAAGTAGATTAGGGGGAGGTCAGCTTTGGATCCTTCAGACACCCTAACAAGCATGAATGTTATTGGCGGATCAATCCACTTTGGCATTTTAATGTTGTACAGTATCCAATCAATATTTGAAAGAATGATCACTAAGATGTTGGTTATATGGTTAGTTCGAAGAAAGGTCCATAGTTTCTGACTAAATTTTGAAGACCTAGGACTCGAAAGGACGTCCTGACCCGAAAAGTTATGGCAAGGTCAAACAAACAGTATGAGAAATCATACTTCCCGCTTATGAAGGAGTAAACATGTCTACAAAGTTTATGGTAGTTGACTGCGCCTAGTCTTACAATATGATCATGGGACGCCCCTGGATCCACAACATGGGAGTTGTGCCCTCTACTCTTCACAGGTCGTCAAATTTCCTGTCCTATAGGACATCGAAGAAGTAAAAGAGATCAAGAAAACTCTATTTCCTACTACCAAACAATCCTTATGGGCAAAACTGATGTTTTATAGTAATTCTAGTAAATGCCTCCGATTCCACACACGGAAGAACCAGAGGTTGAAAAACTCAACGAGATATATTTGATAGAGAGGATTCCACATGAATCTAAAATAAGGTCCAAGCTACCGACAAGTCTCAGGTAAAGATTAATAGACTTCCTCTTTGCTTTCAAGAGTAAATTTGCTTATTTGTCATGTTTTCCATATTCTTAGATAATTTTGCTTATTTATCATGTTTTTAATGTTTTGAATAATAAATCATCAATTTAAATCTATATTATTATTTGAAACTTTATTAAATAAGTAAAAATAAAGATTAGGATAAAATTCTAAATATTTTGTTCAATTCAATCTTTAAAATAATAATTGTTATAGGATATGTAGTGAAATAAATATCAACCAATTTTTAATAGGTTTTAGGTAGTAGAAACTCTATCATATATAAATATATTATATACTAGTGAATTTCCAAACTTGTGGTATTTCTTTAAAAAAAAAATTGGAATAGCATAATCTAAAGTATTTTTTAAAAACCTGAAATCTTTGGAAAGCTTACAATTTCTTTAATAAATTAACAAGTCACCTTTGAGTTTGAATCTACTAGGAGACAAAGAGACAGAGACTGAGACCGAGACAAAACCTTCATCTCTGAATGTTGAGAAAAACTCAATTTAATCTCACGAAGACCCTTTTCTTCTTATTATTCCACTGCGCTTAAACCCCTTATGAATCTCCAACGATCCTCCTTTGAATCTTCTCTTACGCTCCTTGGCCGCCAAATCTTCTCTCCCCGACAAGCTCCTCCTCTACTCCCTCATCACCCACTTATCCTCCCTCCACGGCGGAGACACTCCCCTCAAGCACATACTCAAGCGCGCCTTCGTCGCTGCTGCTTACGTTATCGAGAAAGATCCCATTTTGCTCGACTTCGACATTATCCTCATGCTTCTTCAATCCATGAAACTTCTCAAAGCTGCAGCGCCTATGTTGGCTTTGGTGGAGTGTATGTATGAAAACAGGTACTCTGTTCCTTTTTATCTCTGGGGGCATTTGGTTATCGATATATGTCGGGAAAATGGAACCTTGGCTGCATTCCTTACGATGTTTAGGGAGAGTTGTAGAATTGAAGTCGATGAGAAGGTTGAGTACATTAAACCTGATCTGGCTGTGAGTAGTGATGATCTTGAAGCGTGTTGCATGCAGATGGAGTCTCTAGTTGATGCTGACAAAATGATGGAAAAATTTGTAAACTGGATTCGAAGACGAGTAATCATAAGAGGAACAGATTAATCACAACATTCCAAAAGAAAATTATAGCCAACAGCTTCTCGGTTGATAACCTTCCAGGCTTCCACTATTGATATTTGGGATAAATGTTCAAACAGGAAAACGAAAAAAAATATTAAAATTTATCTACTAAATTTCAACTACAAATCCTTTTTCATATAACTCAAAATAATCCTTAATATATTTTACTATAAAATCTTTATTTTGTAATAAAGGGAGATTTTAAGGAGTTTGTACAAATGTCTAGTACAATAAAAAATATTTTAAGAAGTTTTTTTAAATACTAGATCTAATAAAAAAAAAAGAAAACTGAAATTTTCTCAAATCATCAATTCAATCAACTCTTAAAGTCTAAAACCCAAACAGAAACCAGACCATTTCGAGTATCGGTTCGTAGGCTTGAAACGGATCGGGTATCCAGTGTATTTTAAGGTATTCAGATCTGGATCTTTATTTGGCATATCCATGATTTTACTATCTTTATCCGGATTCGGGGTTCTCGGATATCCGGGTATCGGATATCCTCCTAAAAATTGTAATATACGGCGGATATACGGATCTGGATTAGGATTCTTAAAATAAATAAAACTAATATTAAAATATATATAAACAATAATTTAAAAATAAAAATAATATAATGCTTTTAATTATTTCTAAGTATATTATTATAATTTTTACTTATATAATATTATAAAAATAAAATATAACAAATAAAATAGTTTATATATATATATATATATATATATTACTATTTTTTTAAAGAAATATCAATAAAAATTATGGATCCGGATATCTGGACTAAAAAATCAAGATATCCGGATCCGGATTCGGTTTTGACGGATCCAACATTTTACTATTCAGATCTCGGATAAAAGTCTTAGGCCTATCGGTTCGGGTAGTTTAGGTATCAGATAGTTCAGGTAGAGAATTAGATGATCAATTTAGTACTTGACTATTTTCGGTTCGGTTCGGGTTCGGTTCAGATAGTTTCTAGTTCGGTTTGGTTTGGTTCAGATAGTAAATCTAAGAACCATAAAAACCCGAAAAATGGTTCTCATTCGGTTTCATTTCTGGTTCGGTTCTTTCGGATAATTCAGATAATTAAGATTTAATATTAAGTATTTTAGATAAAATATCAAATAATTATGATGAATCAAATAAAAAAATTTGAATATTTTCAGATAATTCAGATATTTTATAATAATTTAGATTTTCAGATATTTATAATAAGTTAGTTTTTTCAGATATTTTTAGATACTTTTAATAAATTTTAAAGTTATATTATATGTATATATAATTAATATTTTTATATATTTGGATATCTATTCCGGTTTCGAGTATTTTAATTCGGTTCCGGTTCAGTTCTTCGGTTCTGGTTTTTTTCCAGGCCTGATAAGAACAAAGGAAAGATTTAGGAACATTAAGGTTCGTACTTATCTTTTTCATTCTCTTATGCAACCCTAGGTCAAACCAACCCTAAGTACAAAATTGAGCCGTAATTTTGTTTTCTTTGTTTCCATTAACTTAAAAAACCCTAAGGTTCTTCCATCGCCGTCTGATCATTCCGTCAACACTATAAAACCCTCCTTTTTTTTTTCTCAAGTTGCTCCTGTCGTTGTAACATGGAACATCAATCCTGAGAATTTATTTGAGTTCTGTCTAAAGTTTTGATCTTTCGGATAGTTCTTCTTATAATAGACTTGTGGGTAATATCAATTTTTTAAAAATAGATTTAGCGTATGAACATATACTCTAATAATTGATTTTTGGTGGGTTTTTGTTGTTAGTTGGTAATAATTGAAGAAGGGCCGATGCATAGAGGTAACGAAGGTTCATCTTTTGGGGATGATTACGAGACAAGTATTGGAGTATTGCTCAGCCAGCAGCAGCGACGGCAAGAAGAAGCTGATGAGCTCGAGAAAGAGCTTAACTTGTACCGAAGCGGCTCTGCTCCACCGACTGTGGACGGTTCCTTTAGCGCCGCCGGAGGGCTTTTTAGCGGCGGAGGTGGGGGTCCGTTTTTGGGGAGTGGGTTTGGTTGTGATGATGAGGAGTTTAGGAAAGATCCAGCTTACTTGTCTTATTACCATGCTAATATGAAGTTGAACCCGAGGTTGCCTCCGCCTTTGATGTCTAGGGAGGATTTGAGGGTTGCTCAGAGAGTTAAAGGGAGTAGCACTGTGTTCTCTATGCCGCCTGGTTTTGAGCCTGAGAGAACTAATGCTTCTTCTTCCGAATGGGATGCTAATGGACTCGCTGGTTTGGATCTTGGAGGCAAACATAAGAGTTTTGCTGATATCTTTCAGGTTCCTGAAACCCTTCTTATTAATAGTACGCAATGGATAGATACTGTTTATTCTTTTTTTTCTGTCTGACAATTGCTTATGGTGTTTGCTTTATTGAATTATTATTTTATATAAAATTCTATATTTCTCCTGAATATATTTTTTAATGTAAACTTGACGGGTTGCTTTTGTGCAGGCTGACCTAGGGCATGGGAATCCCGTTGTACAGCATCCTTCACGTCCTGCAAGTCGTAATGAAAATGGCGACTACGCAAAGAATCCGTCTTCAGCTGCGTCACAAGGTATAGGTGCGCAACCACCGTTCAGCTATGCAGCTGTTCTTGGTTCTTCATTGTCTAGGAATGGAACTCCAGATCCGCAGGCTGTTGCTAGGGTGCCTAGTCCCTGCCTTACTCCCATTGGAAGTGGAAGAGCGAGTGCAAATGATAAGAGGAACACAAGTAATCAAAGCCCTTTTAATGGGTCTGGTCTCAACGAGCCTTCTGATCTCGCCTCTGCTCTATCTGCCATGAACCTCTCAGGTAGTGGCGGGTTAGATGAACGAGGCCAGGCTGAGCAGGATGTCCAAAAGGTCAGGAACCTCATGTTTGGTCTGCAAGGTGGACATAACGAAGTTAATCAACACGGGTTCCCAAACAACTCTGATCAAGCACATAAGTCAACTGGTTCTCGGAGGAATCCACAACCGAGAGGCTCACAAGGATCTTCCTATAACGGCGGAGTTGGACTACCTGGTCCTTACCAGCATCATGATCTTGATAACCCAAACTATGGTCTGAACAGCTATGCTTTTAACCCATCTGTAGCTTCTATGATGGCTAGCCAACTTGGGACTAGTAACTTCTCTCCAATGTATGAAGATGTGTCCTCGCCATCTGCTTTGGGATTTTCTGGAATGGACTCCAGACTTCATGGTAGAGGTCAAAACCTCCCTGAATCACGTAATCTGGGCAGGATCAATAATCGAATGATGGGAGGAGGTGCCGACCCAATGTATCATCAATATGCTGATTCGCTTGATCTTCTTAATGATCCTGGCTTTATGGGTAATTCATACATGAGTATGCTTGAATTTCAGAGGGCTTATCTGGGAGCTCAGAAATCACAGTATGGTGTCCCTTACAAATCTGTGAGCCCTAACAGCCATAGCTATTATGGGAGTCCAACATTTGGGTCTAATATGTCATACCCTGGAAGCCCATTGGCTAATCATGTTATGCAAAATCCTCTTGTGGCACCTCTTAGCCCTATGAGAAGAGGTGAAGTTAATATGCGATATCCCTCGGCAGCAAGAAACTACTCGGGAGGCGTAATGGATTCTTGGCACTTGGGTGCTAGCTTGGATGGAGGCTTTGGATCCTCATTGCTTGAAGAGTTCAAAAGTAACAAGACAAGAGGATTTGAGCTTTCTGAGATAGCTAGCCATGTTGTAGAGTTCAGGTACTTCTTTGAAAAAGTGTTTACCTTTGTCCTTGTGTCTCCTTGTCCAAAGCTAACACATACTTGTGAAATGGCTGACCAGTGCGGATCAATATGGGAGCCGGTTTATCCAGCAGAAACTTGAGACAGCAACAACTGATGAGAAAAACATGGTTTATGAGGAGATCATGCCACAAGCTCTTGCCCTGATGACTGATGTTTTTGGAAACTATGTGATTCAAAAGGTAGTTTAATCTTCTTCTTTGTTTTATTTTTGGAGTTAATAAGTTAAGAGATTCTTACATGAATGTGCGAACCATCCTACAGTTTTTTGAGCATGGACTCCCGCCACAGAGGAGAGAACTAGCAGAGAAGCTCTTTAACAATGTTTTGGCTCTCAGCCTACAGATGTATGGTTGCCGTGTCATCCAGAAGGTAAAGCCTTTATGTTGTTGTTTTTTTTTTTATAACTCTCTGCCATTCTCTGTATCAGTTTTAGTTTAGTTTTGGTTCTGTTGTTTTACTTTTTTAGGCAATTGAGGTGGTTGATCTAGACCAGAAAATTAAGATGGTGAAAGAACTTGATGGAAATGTGATGCGATGTGTACGTGATCAGAATGGGAACCATGTGGTTCAGAAGTGCATCGAATGTGTGCCTGAAGAAAACATTGAGTTTATTATTTCTACCTTCTTTGGTCAAATTGTGACTCTCTCCACTCACCCATATGGTTGCCGTGTTGTTCAGGTTCTTTCCCTTTGTGATAAAAACAAGACGATTGTTTTCTTGATCTTATTATGCTTTCTCATCTTCTGTTGCAGAGGGTATTAGAGCACTGCCATGAGCCAGATACACAGAGCAAGGTGATGGAAGAAATCCTGTCCACTGTTAGTATGTTGGCACAAGACCAGTATGGAAACTATGTTATTCAGGTTTGTACAAACATGTTTTTTTTTTCTGCAACTGGTGGTTTTATTTTGTTTTGCTCGAAACTGACATACTTTTTTGGGACAGCATGTGCTTGAGCATGGAAAGCCTGACGAGCGTACTTTGATAATCAAAGAATTAGCCGGGAAGATTGTTCAGATGAGCCAGAAGAAGTTTGCTTCCAACGTTGTTGAGAAATGTTTGACCTTTGGAGGTCCAGAGGAACGTGAATTGCTCGTGAATGAGATGCTTGGCACAACTGATGAAAACGAGCCTCTTCAGGTTTGTCAAACTCAGTACTTTTAGATCACTGTCTTAAAGAAACCAATAAGCTCAAATGGTTCTTCTTCCTCCTCTACCTCTTGTGTATATAGGCTATGATGAAGGATCAGTTTGCAAACTATGTAGTGCAAAAAGTTTTGGAGACATGCGATGACCAGCAGCGTGAGCATATACTTAATCGCATCAAAGTGCATCTTAATGCGCTAAATAAATACACTTATGGAAAGCATATCGTTGCCCGTGTTGAAAAACTCGTTGCTGCTGGAGGTACTTACATGTTCCTTCCCTTCTATGTATCCAAAGTTTCAGCCTCATAAGCATTTCTATGGCATTTCAAAGTCTCTTAAGTGTTTCTTTTGTTATATTTGCCAGAGAGGAGAATGGGTCTGCAGCCTCAGGTGGCTAAGGCCGCAACTGTTGTACAGCTTAATTAGGGTGGTTGGCAGAATAGAGAAGTAGGTAAGATCCTAAACCAGCAAAAAAGATCTGCGGGAAATTGTGAGAGAGAGCCTTGTTTGATCCGCAAAGTATGTGTACATTGTGTAGTTGCTTACCGTTTTTCACTATACGTAGAACCAAAAGATCCCCTTTAGGCTGATGAGTTTGAGTGAAGAGGCAGAGACTGATGTAAAGTCAAATGGTGAGGATATCTAGAGTTTCCTCTGCATGTACAAAAAGAGTGGCTCTCATGCCAATGTGTAGAATACTATCTGTTATTATTTTAGACTTTTTAGTTTTTAACAAAGAAAAAAAAAACTCTTTCCATTTTTTGAAGTTTTTTAGTTTTGTTGTTTGATATTGGTTTAGTTTGCTGTTTCTTATGCAAGTAACATGATATAAACGATCACACCCAAACCTCTTTTCAACAAAAACCTAAACCCGTTCCTTAACTCATCCAAATTATCTCTCTTTCCTGGAAATCTTCTTAATTTCTCTTGGAGGTGTTGGCTATATAATGTAAGTGATTCTTTGGATGTGTTAAGCTAAATATTGTCATCTATTCGTAATGATTCAAAGCCTTCTTCCTTTGAATCATACAATTTGTGTACTTGGAAGCATTAGTGTTGTCTCTAGTTATTGTTCTTTTTGTTTGTTCAATGGTTCTTTAGATTCACCGAAAAAACTAAGAAAAGAAAAAAAGAACAATAGATGTATATTACTGATACCTATGACCAAATATTGGATAGGCAACTAAATGTTGTTCGTTTGAATTTTACAGGATTGTATGATTAATTGCAGAAAAGTTTGTATTTTGTCGCTAAACTTTTAGTGATATTAAACGACTAACAATTAATCGGTGCGATCAGTCACGACGATACAATGAACAATAAAAATGTATAATTATAACCAATAACAGTGTACCAACATAGCTACTTAATTAATTCTGTTTTCGTGTTCCAAAAAAAAATAATAATAATTAATTCTGTTTAGAATTAAGAAAAATTCCTGTAGATAATCTATTTTAGTTTGTTTTTCACAAAAATATATTTTAGGGAAGAAAATGATCAAAATAGGTTTTTTTAGAAATTAAATTTTTTATTTAATATGCATTTATACCCCTAAGGTTAACTAATTTAGATTTTAGGGTTTAGAGTTTAGGGGTGGGTTTGGGGATAGGGTTTCAAATTTCAAAAAAAAAAAAATTGAAAATTTCAAAAAAAAATGTTATTTTGGTCATTTTATTTTTTTGGGCTATTTTTTGATAAAAACTTAAAAATGACTATTTAAGAGAATTGTCCTAGAATTAATCTCTAATAGTAATATAATTTTTTAAGGCCCTAAATCTATGCATGATTGGCTTGTACTCAAGCACGATCCGATCCAGGTAACAGTAACAGTGAAAAAGCTGTTGTTCGTATCATTTCACCACTATTCTTTTCTTTTCTTTTCGTGCCGATTCTAAATTTATGATGTTTGCTTTTATTTTGCTTTTGTAGGTTTAGAGATTAAGTTAGGAAGCCAACTAATGTGTAGCAGGTGAAGGTTACAGCGACATGGTTATAATCATGTGATGGTTTCAATTGAACTGGTGCAAGTGACAGTTATTTTCTTATTAATAATGAATAATTATACCAAGTGGTCCAGTTAAATAGTTAAATAGTTAAACAAGTAACATAAACAACTGAGTGTAGTTTCCTTTCGGTTGGGTATGATTTTAGATTTCAGTTTGGTTATTTCTATTTTAGAGAAATTTCAATTATACCACTTTTCAAATTTACTATGACTATTTTCATAACTACCTTAAATTTGTGATAAAATACATTAAGTTAATTTTTAAAAATATTTATAAAACATTTATATACCTAATTCCACCCCTTAATATTAAACTCAAAACAATCTATATTATTAAAATAAAAGTATAAAAATAAAATATTCCTTAGTTTTTAACTTATTTACAATTACATGCTACTCAAGTTATTAATAACCTACTTTTTAGGATTCTTTGTCTTTTTAGTTTAATTAATGCATTTCCAAAATTAAATTCTAAATAAACAATCATGGTAACAATAATAAACTAATCTTTAAATAGTTAATGGAAAATATTGTTCTTAAAGCTATATAATTATGTTACATATATTCATATAAATAATACTTCAATGTATATTCAAAATGATAAATTATAAAATATATAGCACTATATATTTTAATAGTCTATACAATAAATTTATTATACATTATCATAAAATTTTGATCCATAAAAAGTAAAAATACATTTGTACGGATATACGGGTCATATTCTAAAACTATGAATAATACAATTAATGGTTTACAAGAAAAAAAAATTATTCAATATAACCTATAGAATTATTATGATTAGAAATGTCATATTAAACAAATATTTAAATAGATAAATTTTAAAATATATATTATCACTTTTACAAATAAATATTTATTTATAAAATAGTAAAAATAAATATCCGCGCAGGTGAGCGGGTCAATCTCTAGTAATCACTAAAGTTTAAACTTAAATGTTAATAAAATTTGATTTGTGGTATTTTTGAAAAATGGTACTAAATTTTGATATCTATACTATTATTTTCGAAATGACTTTTCACAACGGAGCTCTCACGTTAGAAGTTAGAGCGGTTAATATCGTTTATACCCTTAATAAATTTTACATATAATTAATTATATAATCAAAAACAAATTTAATTAATAATATTATTTTTTATAAAATAACTCTTATATATTGTGTTGTTGTCTTAAAACATATCTTTCAATTTTAAAAGTCAAAAAGATATAAAACAATTTATAATAATTGAGTGGCTAAAGTCAATATTACCCTTAATGATTTTTATATATAATTAATTATATAATTAAAAACAATTTTTATTAATAATAATAGAATTTTATTAAATAAAATAATTCTTATATATTGTTTTATCTCTTAAATTTTATTTTTTCAATTATAAAAGTTAGGAAATAACATACAAAACGAATTTTTATTAATAATATTAGAACTTTCTTAAATAAGATAATTTTTATATATTGTGTTGTTATCTTAAATTGTTTTCAATTATAAAAGTTAGAAAATAACATATCAACAATTTATAATTAAATATTTATCGAATAAATATTTTGTATACAGATATTTTCTAAAATATTTATAATATGTGAATATTTCCTTTTAAAATTACAACACAATAATAAACACACATATATATATATATATATATATATTCATGAATTTTTTTGGTATATATATATAGTTTTATGTTTGATTCAATTTTTTTGAAAACATAAATAATAAGTTATTATACTGGTTTTTGAATAAATTAATTATAAACTAAAAATATTTATAAAACAATTAAGCCCATATATGCGGCAAAACACATAGTTTTTAATAATTTATCTTCTATTTTTGGTTATCATGGGTTAATTTGTTAGAGTGGTTTGCCTGATAAAACAAAGAAAACACAATAAAATTTCGTTAATGCACATAATATTTATTTTAAAAAACTACTGAGTGTAGTAAGCCCTTCTAAAAAAAGACAATGATTTGGCTGACAAAAAAATGAAAATCTTGTCTTTGAGCTAAGCAAGAGGTTAACCTAAAAATATACATAATAATAGGTATGTTCTGCACTTTGTGCAGACTAATATATATTTTCAATATTTTTTAATATTAGTTTTTTGTATTTAATCTAATTTATTTAATTATATGTATATATTAAATTTATTTTTGTATGTTTTATTCGATTTTCTTTAAACAAATTCTAATTATATATGATTATGTAGTTAGAGTATTATTAAGGGGTAGCAAGGTAATTAATCATATTAATAAAATCTAGATTCGTGATTTTGAGGTTTGGATGCTTTATTGGGAAGAAAAAGTTAATTTGATGCATTTAAAAGCTATTTCTCTAAGCAAAATTACTAAATACATAAAAATAAGTAAAACTACATAAAACTATATGGAAATAACATAAAAAATATAAAATCAATTCTCAAACTGTTTAAAGATAAATATCAAATGATGATTATCTAATCTTTATTTTTATTAATATATATTGTATATCGGTAAAACCCACCAACTCCCACTAATATAAATATGTTGTCTCTCCTCATTTAGAAAAAAACGACAATACAACAACATTATTAATCACTTTTGATCATTCCTACCTCTCTTTCACGTACACAACATATATATATATATATATATATATATATATATATATAATATATTTTTACTTTTTAATTATTACACAACACGTTATTAGTATGAAGCTTTTATACTGATCAAAGTAATACTAATGAAGTGAGGTTTAATTTATGTCTTTCAATTATTTTTGTTATTTTATTTTATTATTATTTCGAAGTGAGAGGTCACACCTTCTCCGTTTATTTTTGGGATGATAGGCGTTGCTTTCCCCGACTGATCATTATGGTAGGCTATGCCTTCACGATCAGAGAAACACGTGGTAGGCTTTGCCTCCGTGAATCAAAAGAAAATGTCAATATGGTAGACCAAGTCTCCTCGGACCTCGAAAAAAAAAGTCAATATGGTAAACGATATCTCCTCGAACTTTGAAAAATGATCAATATGGTAGTCTATGACTCTTCGGATCATGTGGAAGGCTAAGACTCCAATTTTATTAATGTTCCTTAAATTTTTACAATTTAAATTTATCCAATTTAATTTCTGCCTTTATTTTATGCATTTAAATTCTCGTCTTTATTATATTACTATTCTAAGAATATAATTATCATGTCGAATTTGACAAAGCTCGAAATTAATGTCCTTGATATTACGGAAAATAATTATATGACTTGGACAGTGGGTGCAAAGATGTAGCTAAGAGGAAACAAGCTTTTGGATACCATCGATAGTTCAAAAACGGTGTCGGATGAGAAAAAAGCTAAAGTCATGATATTTTTATGACACCATATACATGATGGTTTAAAAGATGAATATATTACAAAAGAGGATCCTGGGAACCTCTGGCAACCTTTAAAGGAGAGGTTCGATCACCAGGAATATGTGATCTTACCGAAAGTTAAACACGAGTGGATCCATCTTCGGTTCCAAGACTACAAAAATGTTAGTGAGTATAATTATGTGATGTTCGAAATTACATCGAGGATGATGTTATGTGGAGAGAAAATAAGTGATTACGATATGATTGAGAAAACTCTCTCCACATTCCATCCCGGAAATGTAGTCATGCAGCAACAATACCGGGTGAGTGGATATACCCGTTACTCGGAGTTGATGCAAGTCCTCCTTGTAGCGGAGCAGAATAACCAACTTGTGACCTTAAACCATCATGCTCGTCCCACTGGAGCTGCTCCATTTCCTGAAGCGAATGTTGTATTGTCCAGTTATGATAATTGGAGAGGACGAGGACATGGACGTGGTCGTTATCATGGTCGTGGAAGAGGACGAGGAAGAAGATTTCGTCCGTATGATGAAAGAAATAAGAAAGACTTTCACGAAAATGAAAGGGACTGTGATGATAAAAGGAAAACAGAAAAGGTTTGCTACAAATGCGGAATGAAAGGACATTGGGTACGTGTTTGCCGTACGCCAAAACATTTAGCCGATCTGTATAGAGAATCCCAAAAGGGAAAAGAGAAAGGAGGTGAAACAAACTTCATCTCAGATGAACCTAGGCCGTCCTTTCATGGTTTAAATGATGATACTCATCTCGACGTATCAGACTTTCTGGTTGAGCCAGAAAATATCAATGTGTAATAAAATCAATGTGATGTAGTATTTACTGTATTATATTATCTTTATTTTTTATTGTAAAATATATGTTATATTTCATGTTTAATATTAATGTGTTTTATGAATATTTTAAATTCAGAAAGATGCTAAATTTTGAGATTTTGGATGGAGATTTGTGTTTGGCAGATAGTGCGTCAACGCACACGATAATTAAAGATAAGAAATATTTTTCCAGACTCAAAATAAAAGATTACGCTGGAAGCGTAATTACAATATCTGGTAGTGCAAAGATTATTATGGGCTCTGGAAGAGTGAAATTTTTAATGCCAGGGGAACAATATTTTACATAAATAATGCATTGTATTCCCCTGAGTCTCATAGAAACTTGTTAAGTTTTAAGGATACCCGGAGAAATGGATATCATATTGAAACTATGAGTAAAGATGGCATTGAATTTCTTTGCATTAAGTCTGAGAGGAAACATATATTGGAAGAGTTAAGAATGTTATCATCTGGGTTGTATTGTACAAAAATAAACATGACTGAGTCCTATGCCATGGTAAACATGAAGTTTACTGATATATTTAAAGTCTGACATGAGAGTCTAAGACATCCTGGTTCAGTCATGATGAGAAAAATAATGCAAAATTCGAATGGCCATCCGCTACAAAAATGAGAGAATTTTGCAAATGGGCGAATTTACATGTAATGCATGTTCTCAAGGAAAACTTATAACTCGGCCATCACCATCAAAGGTTAACAATGAATCATCAATGTTTTCAGAAAGAATACAAGGTGATATATGTGGGCCGATACACCCACCGTGTAGGCCATTTAAGTATTTCATGATATTAATTGACACATCTAGCAGATGGTCAAATGTGTGTCTTTTAACGATACGAAATATGGCTTTCGCAAAATTCATTACCCAAATAATAAAGCTGAGAACGCAGTTCTCAGAGTATGCCATTCAAAGAGTAAGGCTTGATAATGTTGGTGAATTTACATCGCAAACCTTTGATGATTATTGTATGTCAATGGGGATTGATGTGGAACATCCAGTACCCCATGTTCATACACAAAATGGCATGACCGAGTCTTTAATAAAACGATTGTAGTTGATTGCAAGGTCGTTAATATTAAGAACAAAACTCCCAATTTCAGTACGGGATCATGTTATATTGCATGCGGCTGCATTGATTCGGTTAAGACCGAGTGCATATCATAAGTACTCCCTAATACAATTGGCATCTGGGCAAGAGCCAGATGTATTCTATCTCTGAGTTTTTGGATGTGCGGTCTATGTTCCGATAGCACCGCTACAAATGACAAAAATGGATCCACAAAGGAGATTAGGAATATATGTAGGTTACACGTCACCAAGTATAATAAGATATCTGGAACCAGTAACTGGTGTATGTTTACGGCACGATTTACCGATTGTCATTTTAATGAGGATGAATTTCCAACATTAGGAGGAGAAATTAGAGAAATTTCTAAAGAGATTACATGGTGTACACAGTCGTTGTTACACCTTAACCCCCCTACAAATCAAAGAGAGCTGGGAGTTCAGAAAATTGTGCATTTACATAATTTGGCAAACCAGTTACCAGATGCGTTCACAGATACGAGAAGGGTGATGAAATCATATATACCCGCTGAAAATATTCCATCAAGAATTAATGTTCCTAAAGAACAAACTGATTGTAACAAAATGAATGAACCTAAGGTTCAGTTAAAGAGGGGAGAACAGTGGATTATAAAGATAAAAATCCCCGAAAGAAAAAGAAATTAGTTGAGCAAAATGGAAAGGTTCTAGAAGAACCTGATATTGAAATATGTCTGAAAGAAGACATAAATGAAAAGGTTCAAGAAGAACCAAATAAAGATAAGGATCCAGATGACGAGAAGAGAGCATAAAAGTATGAGATTTCCATCAACTACACCCGAGATGAAAAGTTATGGATCAGAAATAAGATAAAAGATGTTGATGAAACGTTCTCTTTATCTTTGTCCAAAGAGATCGATCATGAAATTGATGATCCTGATCCAAGGTCCATTTTAGAATGTCAGAAAAGACATGATTGGGAGGAGTGGAAAAACGCCATTCAAACTGAATTACTCTCCCTAAATAAGAGGAATGTCTTTGGACCTATAGTCACAATACCTGAGAATATAAATCCAGTTCGATACAAATGGGTATTCGTGAGAAAAGTAAATGAGAAGAATGAAGTAACACAATATAAAACCCGACTAGTTTCCCAAGGTTTTTCTCAGAGACCGGGAATTGATTTTGAGGAAACGTATTCCCCGGTGATGGATGCAATTACGCTTAGATTTTTGATGAGCCTAACGGCGTCTAAAAATCTTGAAATGCATCTCATGGACGTTGTGACAGCGTATTTGTATGGATCGTTGGATAATGATATATATATATATGAAACTCCATGAAGGATTGAAAATGCCAAAAGCATTGAAAGAAAAATCTAGAGAGATTTGTTCGGTCAAGTTACAGTGATCACTATATGGATTAAAGCAATCCGGACGTATGTGGTACAATCGCTTAAGTGAATATCTCTTGAGAAAAGGATATGTGAATAATGCAATATGTCCATGCATTTTTGTTAAGAAATCGTCATCTGGTTTTGTGATCATTTTTGTATATGTAGATGATTTGAACATGATTAGAACTCAAAAGGAGGTTGATGAAGCACGAATTCATATGAAAGAAGAGTTCGAAATGAAAGATCTTGGCAAAACAAAGTTTTGTCTTGGACTCCAAATTGAGCATCTCCAAGAAGGAATATTTGTGCATCAATCAAATTATACTAAAAGATTATTGAAACACTTTTATATGGACAAAGCGACTCCTTTGAGTACTCCAATGGAAAATAGATCTCTTAACGTTGAGAGAGATCCTTTTAGGCTCTGTGAAGATAGCGAGAAGATATTAGGTCCGAAAGTACCTTATATGAGTGCTATCGGTGGGCTTTTATACCTTGCAAATTATACAAGACCTGATATTTCTTTTGTTACTAACCTATTAGTATGATATAGTTCTGCTCCTACTCGCAGAAATTGGAACGGAATAAAGCACATATTCCGTTACTTGCAAGGTACAGTTGATTTAGGGTTAATGTATTTTAGAAAACCCGAGTTTGGTATGGTTGGTTTTGCAGATGCAGGTTACTTATCAGATCCTCACAAAGCTCGATCGCAAACCGGCTATGTTTTTATAATTGGTGGCACCACGATCTCTTGGCGGTCCCAGAAACAAACTCTGGTTGCAACTTCTTCAAATCATGCAAAAACTATTGCACTCCATGAAGCATGTCGAGAATGTGTGTGACTCCGTCAATGAGTCACCATATACAAGAATCAAGTGGAATAGTTAACAAGAAAGAGCCGACGAAAATATTTGAAGATAATTCGGCGTGTGTCGCTCAACTCAAAGAAGGCTATATCAAGAACGACATAACAAAGCACATCCCTCCAAGATTTTTCTCGTACATACGGGAGCTCGAGAAAAATAAAGAAGTGAACATTAAATATGTACGGTCATGCGACAACCCGGCTAATTTGTTTACAAAGGCTTTTCCCACTACAACATTCTGAAAACACGTATATGGTATCGGAATGCGGCGTTTGTGTGACCTATGAAAAAAAACTATGTCTATTATTCTCAAGGGAAAATTACGTTAATGTACTATTTTTCCCTCGTCATAGTTTTTATCCCATTGAGTTTTTCTATGATTATGTTTTTAATGAGACATTATATAATACAAAATGGATAATCAAAGGGGAGTGTTGAAAGATATATATCAAATGATGATATTCAATCTTTATTTTTATTAATATATATTGTATGTCGGCAAAACCCACCGACTCCCACTAATATAAATATGTTGTGTCTCCTCATTGGTAAAAAAAACGATAATACAACAACATTATTAATCACTTTTGATCATTCCTATCTCTCTCTCACGTACACAACACATATATATATATATATATATCTAGACATAGGCGTTTCTACCCCAATCCGAATTACTTACCTAAACCCGAACCAAAAAAACAAACCGGATCCAAACCGTTATACAAAAATATCCGAACGGGACTTGTGAACTTAATACTTTGGGATTTGGTTATAACTTGAACCGAACCAAAATCCAAAGTAGGATCCGAGGACATCCAAAGTTAGTTAAATATGCTAATATTTATATATATATTAAGGTAATTCAGATATTTTATAGTATTCTAAATATTTTATAATTTATTTTATTTGTTTTTTAATATTTTTTAGTTAGTTTAGATAAATTAACTAATTTTTAATTAGTTTTGTGAATAATTTATATATTTTAAATTTCTTTTTGTTATTTTTTATGATTTAAAAAAATATTTTTTTGACGATTTCAAATATTGGTTACAATCCGATCCAATCCAAACCGAATCCGGAAAAAAAATGAACTGAACCGAATCTCATTCAATAATAGATAAAAACCGAATGGAGCTTATAAACATAATACCAAAAATCCGAAAATCCAAATTAACCGAACCGAATCCAACGAGGACCCGAATTCCCAAGCCTAAATATATCTTAACTTTTTAATTATTACACGACACAAACAATAATATATAAATGTTTTTCATCCCGTGAAATAATATAGTGGACTTTTCCCGGCCCATATGTATTCTCTTTTAATGATGTTTATTCAATCTCAACAAAAGCGAAGTGGGTTATGTCTAGGAACTGAAGAGATAAGAGGGTGGACGAACGATGTCTGCGACAACAACAACTCCATATCTCTCTCTTCCGAGTTTCATACCAAGATTCCAAAATCCAGCTAAAATCCACCAATTAACTCCATTCTCTTGTTCTGTTTCAAGGAGAAGGATCTTGTCTTCTGACAGACAACAAGCTCCGACTGCTCTTCTTCTTCACCAGGAAAAAAAACAATCATGGAGATTGTCTGCAACTCCAGAGGAGATAGTTGCTTCTGATACTTCTTCTTCAGAAGCTATTGTGTCGGGTGGTGGTAGCCAAGATGGTGTTGCTTTGATTATACAAGTGCTTCTCATTGTCGCTTTTCTTGCTCTCAGTGTTCTCACTATTGGTGTAAGTTTTGTCCACATACCAAAATCTTATCCTAACTTTTCAAATCTATTTAACAATGTTGACTCAAACCAAAACCTCCAATCGGTTTGCAAGTGCCTAAACCGGTGACAGTAAGATTGTTACAGGTTGTTTACATCGGAGTGACTGAGTTTCTCGGGAAGAGGGAGAGAGAGAAGTTTGAGAAAGAAGAGGCAGCAAAGAAGTCTAAGAAAAGTGGCAAGAAGAAAACAACCAGAGCCAAAGCTGGACCAAGGGGGTTCGGTCAGAAGATTGAAGATGATGACATTGACATTGATCTTGAATGATTCTTTTTGTTCCATGGCTAGAGAGAGAGAGAGACAAGATTGATCTCTGTTTGTAAGACTGCGATTGTCATATCTATCATACTTTTCTTGCTTGACAAGCAATATAAACAAGAAAACTGCGAACTGGAGAAACAAAAGAGTGCCTTGCGAAATAGAAAATAAGAGTTTGATGAAACAAATTACATAGATGGGCAGAGAAACTCTAAACCTGGGATTGTCCTAAAAGCATAAACACTCTCTCTTCAACACATTTGGCACTATAACACGGCCATTCTCGATGTGTGAAGGAAACCCTATAATCCTCACCATTTCACAACCCATCTTTACACCATTCTCTGCTTTTTAACTCTCCCTCTCTCTCACTCATCAGCCTAAGGATGGATGCTTGGTTCTATGTATAGAAAAACCGTAGGAAACTACACAATTTTACAAGATTTTTGCAGAGAAAACAAAGCTTCCCGCAAAGATTATTTCCGGTTTTAGATCTTACCAACTTAAAATGCAACGGCAGACCCATACACCCTAGTTACGATGTACAACACTTGCAGCCTTCAAGCCATCTGAGGCTGATTTATGGACGGCTGTAAACCCATTCTCCTCTCTGCATATAAAGGAAAAACCAGACATTTTGGCAGTTTTGCAGCACAAAAAGCCTTAGCATTTACACAGAAAAGAGAAAGAATACCTCCAGCAGCAACGAGTTTTTCAACACGGGCAACAATATGCTTTCCGTAAGTGTACTTCTTTAACGCATTAAGATGCACTTTAATACGAGTAAGTATAAACTCACGACGTTGGTCATCGCATGTCTCCAGAACCTTTTGCACTACATAGTTTGCAAACTGATCCTTCATCATCGCCTATATACAGAAGAGGAAGAAGCATGTTAGCTTCTTTTCCAATACATGGTTTCTTCATCATCTTTTATCTACAATAATCTCTTAAGTATGAGTTTAACAAACCTGAAGAGGCTCATTTTCATCAGTTGTGCCCAGCATCTCATTTACAAGCAACTCTCGTTCCTCTGGACCTCCAAAAGTCAAACATTTCTCAACAACGTTGGAAGCAAACTTCTGCTGGCTCATCTGAACAATCTTCCCGGCTAGTTCTGTGATTATCACAGTACGCTCATCAGGCTTCCCATGCTCCAGTACATGCTGTCCAAAAACAATTGTATCAGTTTTGAGCAAACAATATAGTATCACCGTTAGCAGAAAACCACATGATTTTCAACAAACCTGGATAACATAGTTTCCATACTGATCTTGGGCCAACATGCTAACACTGGACAAGATTTCTTCCATTACCTTACTCTGTGTATCCGGGTTATGGCAGTGCTCTAACACCCTCTGCAACAGAAGATGAGAAAGCGTTTTACATAGAAGGATACGATCAAGAAAACAGTCGTCTTGTTTTATCACAAAGGGAAAGAACCTGAACAACACGGCACCCATATGGGTGAGTGGAGAGAGTAATGATTTGACCAAAGAAAGTAGAAATAATAAACTCAATGTTTTCTTCAGGCACACATTCGATGCACTTCTGAACCACATGGTTCCCATTCTGATCACGTACGCATCGCATCACATTTCCATCAAGTTCTTTCACCATCTTAATTTTCTGGTCTAGATCAACCACCTCAATTGCCTAAAAAAAGTAAAACAACAGAACCAAAACTAAACTAAAACTAATACAGAGAATGGCAGAGAGTTAAAACAAAAAAAACAACAGAAAGGCTTTACCTTCTGGATGACACGGCAACCATACATCTGTAGGCTGAGAGCCAAAACATTGTTAAAGAGCTTCTCTGCTAGTTCTCTCCTCTGTGGCGGGAGTCCATGCTCAAAAAACTGTAGGATGGTTTGCACATTCATGTAAGAATCTCTTAACTTATTAACTCCAAATATAAAACAAAGAAGAAGATTAAATCTACCTTTTGAATCACATAGTTTCCAAAAACATCAGTCATCAGGGCAAGAGCTTGTGGCATGATCTCCTCATAAACCATGTTTTTCTCATCAGTTGTTGCCGTCTCAAGTTTCTGCTGGATAAACCGGCTTCCATATTGATCCGCACTGGTCAGCCATTTCACAAGTGTGTGTTAGCTTTGGACAAGGAGACACAAGGACAAAGGTAAAAGCTTTCAAAGAAGTACCTGAACTCTACAACATGGCTAGCTATCTCAGAGAGCTCAAATCCTCTTGTTTTGTTACTTTTGAACTCTTCAAGCAATGAGGATCCAAAGCCTCCATCCAAGCTAGCACCCAAGTGCCAAGAATCCATTACGCCTCCCGAGTAGTTTCTTGCTGCCGAGGGATATCGCATATTAACTTCACCTCTTCTCATAGGGCTAAGAGGTGCCACAAGAGGATTTTGCATAACATGATTAGCCAATGGGCTTCCAGGGTATGACATATTAGACCCAAATGTTGGACTCCCATAATAGCTATGGCTGTTAGGGCTCACAGATTTGTAAGGGACACCATACTGTGCTTTCTGAGCTCCCAGATAAGCTCTCTGGAGTTCAAGCATACTCATGTATGAATTACCCATAAAGCCAGGATCATTAAGAAGATCAAGCGAATCAGCATACTGATGATACATTGGGTCGGCACCTCCTCCCATCATTCGATTACTAATCCTGCCAAGATTACGTGATTCAGGGAGGTTTTGACCTCTACCATGAAGTCTGGAGTCCACTCCAGAAAATCCCAAAGCAGATGGCGAGGACACATCTTCATACATTGGAGAGAAGTTACTAGTCCCAAATTGGCTAGCCATCATAGAAGCTACAGAGGGGTTAAAAGCATAGCTGTTCAGACCATAGTTTGGGCTATCAAGATGCTGATGCTGGTAAGGACCAGGTAGTCCAACTCCACCGTTATTGGTAGATCCTTGTGAGCCTCTCAATTGTGGATTCCTATAAGAACCAGTTGACTTATGTGCGTGATCAGAGTTGTTTGGGAACCCGTGTTGATTAATTTCGTTATGTCCACCTTGCAGACCAAACATGAGGTTTCTGACCTTCTCGACATCCTTCTCAGCCTGGCCTCGTTCATCTAACCCGCCACTGCCTGACAGGTTCATGGCAGATAGAGCAGAGGCGAGATCAGAAGACTCGTTGAGACCAGACCCATTAAAAGGGCTTTGATTACTTGTGTTCCTCTTATCATTTGCACTCGCTCTTCCACTTCCAATGGGAGTAAGGCAGGGACTAGGCACCCTAGCAACAGCCTGCGGATCTGGAGTTCCATTCCTAGACAATGAAGAACCAAGAACAGCTGCATAGCTGAACGGTGGTTGCGCACCTATACCTTGTGATGCAGATGAAGACGGATTCTTTGCGTAGTCGCTATTTTCATTACGACTTGCAGGACGTGAGGGCTGCTGTGCGATGGGATTCCCAGGCCCCATGTCAGCCTGCAACAAGAAGTACAATCAAATATGGCTTTCATGTCTAATTTCCTTATAACATTATCACAATAGGCGACACGTATGCTTGCATAACTAGGCTTCTAAATCTAGAAACATCCAAGGCACAAAAGCAATCACAGAGAACAAAGTTACGGGGAAAACAAAAATTAAGACAGTGACGGACAATCAAAAGCCGTAGATTGAAAAGATAAAAAGAAAATTCAACCAACCTGAAAGATATCAGCAAAACTCTTCTGCTTGCCTCCAAGATTTAAACCAATAAGTCCATTAGCATCCCACTCAGAAGAAGAAGCATTAGTTTTCTCAGGCTCAAAATCGTCCTGCTGCTTCATCTGCTTAAAACCAGGAGGCATAGAGAACAAAGATTGACTATCATTCACTTTCATCCTACCCCCAATACCACCCATCACAGTGCTACTCCCTTTAACCCTCTGAGCAACCCTCAAATCCTCCCTAGACAACAAAGGCGGAGGCAACCTTGGGTTCAACTTCATATTAGCATGGTAATAAGATAAGTAAGCTGGATCTTTCCTAAACTCCTCATCATCACAACCAAACCCACTCCCCAAAAACGGACCCCCACCTCCGCCGCTGAAAAGCCCTCCGGCGGCGCTAAAGGAACCGTCCACAGTCGGCGGAGCAGAGCCGCTTCGGTACAAGTTAAGCTCTTTCTCGAGCTCATCAGCTTCCTCTTGCCGTCGCTGCTGCTCGCTCAGCAAAACTCCAATCTCTTTCTCGTAATCATCCCCAAAGGAGGAATCTTCGTGACCCCTAAGCATCGGCCTTCTTCCCAGTTCAGGAATCATTATTACCGAACAAAAAAAAAAAACTCTTAAAGATGAAACCTTTCTACCTCAAAGTATATACAAACAGCAGAGTTCTTAATTAGAACTAACACAAACCTTAGGCTCTACTCAAACTAACTCAGAAGAGTTTCCATGTTACTTTGTGATTTAGGTAGCGACAAGATGAGAGGAGAGACATAGCAATATTGAGTTTTATAGACTTAACGGAATTATCCGACGGCGATGCAAGAACCTTAGGGCTTCTTCTGCTTTTTAACTATGTTAAATTAAATAAAAGATAAATTACTGAAAATTAATTTAAAAGAAACATGATTAATTCTCTAAACTACCACTTTACTGCCATTTTTCATATTTAACTTAACCATTTTTACAATTAAAATCTAAATAGGAAAAAAATATTTATATCCTTAAATAATTAAACATATATTTAATTTATTCTCTCTCACGAATCTCCAAATTCATATCTGAAGAGCTTCTAATTGCTCTACGGTGATCAAATCCGACGAGACCGAACAACGCACCGATGAACACCGACAAGCTCCGGTGAACAGGATCGACAAACTTAGAGATAATTTGTTTCAGTGAATTTGAATTATGAGTTCAAGAGCATAAATTCGTTCAATTGATCTATGTAAAGTCTCAAATCTAATTGATGTGTTTGAACTTTGAAGTACAATTTTTTCGAGTTAAATTACTGTGAATCTTGTTGGAAGTGAATGATGATGCATATGAATAATATGTGACTCTGAACAAGAATGTGATATGTGTACGATCAAAGAATTACAAATTTTATGATATTTTATTAAAGTTGCAGAGTTAGCTTCTTAACACCATCTTATCTCATCTTCTTCAGTCATATCTTATACTAAAACAATTGTATATCTCTCTTAGGACTTATAGAGTTGAAAAGGTTAGTTGAACATCTAAGTAAGTTTGATGTAATCGTTTTTACGCAAGAGTGCGATGTGGAGAAACCTTGATGTTCTCAAATTATGTTAGTAATGTCAAACTTTTTTCTTGAGAACAAAGAATTATCTCTAATGTTTAGATGAGAGTCTCCTATCAGCTTATAGTCTTGCTCTTGTTATTTTGCAGCTAATTAATTGAAACTACTCCTTTTTATATCACGTTATGTTTCTTGTAATAGAAATCAAACTTAGTTAGGTTGGTGTTGAGTAGTCTAGATTTTGTGCCAATAATCATGTGACCAAAAAGATTACATGAAGGAAAATTTATATGAAAGAGAAAACAAGAAGGGAAATAGTACACTGTATCTAGAATTCAAGGAAAGAAACATGTTTTCAGTGTGTTATCATGGTTTAAATTATGAAGAGAAGTAAGAAGTCCGGATCAAATTCGTTAGTGCTACTTGCTAAGATTGGTTACATCATATGTCATGCTTTTATGTATAAGATTTTATAAATATTATAACTGAATTATATACTCTTATGATTGATCAATGAAACCTTATAAAATGATTTTAAAACTCTCTGATTTATAAACTCTTATAAATCTTTCGTAAATATTCTTACAAATCCTACAAAATAACTTATAAACTCTTAATAACTACACATATATACATGATGCTTTTGATTTTTTGAAACAATTGAATGGTTTTGTAAACCCTTATAAATTGTTTTATAAACCCTTACAAAACTCTTAAAATGATTATATAAACTCTTTAAATAAATTTGTAACCTCTTATAAGTTTATTTATAAACTCTTATAGATAAAAAAGAGTTATGAGTAATGTTTTAATATGATTTTAATTCTTATAAATGATTTAGTTAACCCTTAAAATGATTTATAAAATCTTATAAATGGTTTATAAAATTCTAAAAATGGTTTATAAACCTTAATAAATGATTTAAAAGTTTTTATAAATGATTTAGAAACTTTTATAAAGGATTTATAAACCTTTGTAAGTCATTAATAATCATTTATAAATGATTTATAAATTACACATATATTCATGAAGCATTTGATTTTTCAACAATTAAATGGTTTTCTAAATCCTTATAAATTTTGTAAACCCTTATAAAACTCTAAAGTTATAAAATATATTTATAAATTCGTATAGATAAAATTATGAATAATATTGTTTTATATTATTTTTTAAATCCTTTTAAATAATTTTATTAACATTTAAAATGATTTAGTTAGCCCTTATAAATGATTTATATGATATAATATATAAAATTGTTTATAAAGTTCTAAAATGGTTTATGACCCTTTAAAAGCGATTAAATAACTCTAATAGATGGTTTATAAACCTTTATAAACGATTTATAAACCTTTATAAACAGTTTATTAACCTTTATATATTAGCTTATAAACGATTTACAAACATATATACAATTTATAAATCCTGATAAAATCTTATTAGAAACTTAAGCTCAAGTTCTTAGAAAATCTTTACAAGCTATTATATATGTTTTATAAGCTATTATAGATGTTTTTTTATAAATGGTTTTATGTATTTATAAATGGTTTTATAAACATTTATTGGCTGTTTTATATATTTATATAAATAATTATATAAACTTTGATAAATAATTTTTATAAACAATTATGAAAAATAGGAACCTAAACATTAAAATGTTTCAAACAGACAACTAGAAGGGAAAAAAAACACTGAAACCAGCATTTGAAAAGTTCTTTTTCTCACTTTCTTCTTCATTCAATGACTGTGACTTTCTGCATGAGAATCCCAATTAGTTTTCCTCTAATCATAACTCTTCATTAGTCACTAATAAATTCAGACATGTCAATGATGATGTTTCTCTTGGGTGTGGACAATAGAGTCTCATTGGAAGGCGCAAGAGCCTCATTTTGTATGTACAAAGGAAATTCATGGCATTCTCCTCTCTCAGTCACAAAGTTTAGATCCACATACTGTTGAGTCTGTCCTATCACTTGTTTCAGACTCCAGCAGTTCAAAATTTTTTTGAAACATATAAAGACAAAGGTTCTCATTTTCTTAATAGAGACTATTTCATTCTCTAAGTTTAGTTTTTTTTTTAGAAATTCATCATCAACAACTCCAGAGAAATCTATCTAAAGCATAAGATACATCATGAGAGAAAGAGAGAGAAAGAGGTATGCTCCAATCATTTAGGAGACAGACATGTATAAAATTGGGTCTCATGTTTCTACTGGAATAATCAAGTACACACATTAGCATCTAGGTTCACATTTTCAACTTTGTTTTAGTGCATCAATGATTTGCAAGCAATAAAAACTCAACATAGCTTGGATGAGATGCAAAACATCCCATCTCTCAGGGGAAAAATATGAAGAATTAGGATGGACTTGTAGCAATTCTTTGTCGTCTTCATCATGATTTACAATCCAATCGATTTCACCTTCATCCATATCATCAAATTCTCCGCAGCTAATGTTGCTAGAACCATGAGACCTTATTTCCTTTGTACACCATGGAGGTTCTTGAGCCTTTGAATGTATCAGACATAATAAGGCGTAGCAACTCAACTCAAACGGAGATTTTCGACGTCATCGCCGGAAATCAAGCTCGCCGAAAATTTATGTCGACATTCTTCATGATCAAGAGAAACCAAAAAAGAAACAAAATTAATAGAGGCTTACAATTGTCTTTTGCTTTATTAAAAAATGTGTTTTATAAAAAATGGATAGCTTGGAGAGGTAAATTTGAATATGGGCATTCATGATGTCATAATTTTGTAGAAGAACTAGTTTCCACAAGGAAAAATGGGATATAATATAGTTTTGGATTTTCAGGCTAATTAGGTAATGTTCACATTGTAAGAAGAACAAAAGCATACAGTTATTTTTAACATCAAAAGGGTAGACAAAAATATAACAGTTAACAAAAATTAAATGTTTATGAAAAGCTCGAGAAATCTTTGTTGGAGTGTTTGTTGTATGGGTCTGCGTCTTTTGTATGTATGTGATCTTGAAATTATGGAATCTTCTTTGAACATATTCTTCTACCCTTACTTTATAGATATATAAATATAAATAATTATTTAAAAATAATAAAAATAGAAAAGGTAAAAAATATATTTATTTGAAGTTTTCAAATTATACGTTTTCAAATTCTAACTTTTTATTAAAATTTTGAAATTTTTATATCAAATGTTTTTTCAAATTTTCTTTTTAAAATTAGAAAATTCTTTTTGAAACTATTTTAAAATATTTCCTTATATATTTATTACAATTCTAAACCCCACAATCCAAAACTCCACCTCTCAAATCTAAATTATAGGCTTGGGTATTTTACCCGGACCCAAAGACCCGAAAAGGAACCGACCCAAAAAAAAAAACGAACGGTCGGATATATGTACTGTCATTTTACCCCACTGGATCTTGCTGTGGAGGACCCGCGGGTCTTGGACCCGACCCGATGGAATACTCAAAATACTTGATTCTCAAAACATTATTGATCTATTGGTCAAGGCTGACATGGAAAGAACCTCTCCCTTCTCCCATAGCCACTTCTGGATTTTTAGTATATATCAAGTATATATGTATGTTTTAGATTTGAAGTTTTCAGATATAGTTTTCGTTTTCTGGTAAAATTTTAGATTTTCAAAATTATAATTTGAAAATCAAAAATAAATTGGGTGTTTTTCATGTATTCAAGTCAAAATTTAAGTAAAATTTTAGATATTTTGGGTATTTAAATATTTTCAGGTTTTTTGTGTTTTTGGATTTTTTTTGGCAGGACCTGAACCGAATCCGACCCGAACTGAATCCGACCTGAATCTGAACCAAAAAATTCTAATTACCCTATTGGGTTCAACTATCTAAGACCTGAACCGACCCGGATCCGACAAGGCCTGGATCGAATCCAAACCGACAAATTCTAATTACCCTATTGGGTCTTAATATCTAAGACCCTAAGGACCTGGATCCACAAAACCCGATCCGAACCCGAGAATACCCAAATGCTCAGACCTACTAGATCAGTTGAGGGGAAATTTCAATTATACCACAAGTTTGATACTACTTTTCAAATTTACCATTAATGAAATACTATTTTCATAAATACCCTAAATTTATGATAAAACATTAAACTAATTTTTCTAAATATTTATAAAACATTTATAAACTCAACTCCACACTCTTAATACTAAACCGTAAACAATAATCATTAAATATTAAATCCAAATATTAGTAAATTTTTGAGTAAGAGTTTTTAAAAAGTGGTACTTAACTTATGGTATTTTTGACAATTTTTTATTAGTCAACCTTATGGTTATAAATGCCTATTTAACTCTTTAAAACTAAGGGTAAATGTGGTTAAAGATGAAAAATAGTATTATGAATGTGGTAGTTTAAACAATTTTTCTAATCTTAATAATGTAGATAATTATTGTTTTGTGCTTAAATTAAAAAGCTACTTAAATTGATGCGTAGTAATTGAAAAATTAACCATAATTATTTTTATTTGTAAGCAAACCATCATTTTTTATATATATATATATATATATATATATATATATATATATATATATATATAATCAGTTTTAATATTTCTCAACTAAAGTATACTCGAGAAAATCTAAAATGTAACCACTATACTGAAGCAAAATCTTAACAATTAATAGAATAGATTTAAGTATAACTACCATTTTTGATAAATTAATTAAGTGTATTCAAACCATTAATATTTATATATAATATGTTTATATGTTTTCTATGTTAAAAGAGTAGATTTTTCATTCATAAAATAAACCATGTAAACTTCCTTCCAAATGGCTCCTCCCAAACATATTATCTTACTCAAAGATGTTTAGCCATTTTAAGAGTTTTTTTCAAAGATGACTCAAAACTTGAACTCAATTGGAAAAATAACCCATGATTTTTTTGAAACTTCTACTTTCCCTTTTCACCCTAGAAGTTCGGATAATTCACGAAAATACCATTACTTTTTTTTTTGAAAATGATTGTATTACCATATCATCCTCATCTTCATCAAGTATTTACAATATTATCATTGGCTTCAATACACCAACCACCATGAACAACCAATTTGAAGCTTTTAATGCTTCTAAAATCAACATCTACATCTTTATATTCTTATTTCTTACACACACAAATTATCCTTTCACTTTCTCTCTTATTCCTTCCCAAAATCCCAACTTTTTGATTTTAAAATTTATAAACTTATTAATGTTACTAAATTTCATGATTCTTGGTCAAGAACAAGTATATAACTTTCACTAAGAAATGATATGTACTTGGAGAAGTTAAACATGAATCTCACCAAATTTAAGAAGAATTTTTATTTTTTTCAGATCTGGTTCGTGGAGAAGACTAAACTGAAAGTCTTCTCCACCGAGAAGACTTACAAGGAAGTCTTCTACAGAAAGTCAAATTTCTGACACAATTTGGTCAATTGCAAAACTAACCTATTTTTCGAGAAGACTTACATGGATGTCTTCTTATTTTTTTCGAGAAGACTTACATGGAAGTCTTCTCTGGAAGTCTTCCTTTCTAAATTTATAATTGTAAAAATGACCTTTCCGGAAGACTTCCGTGGAAGTCTTTTACCAAAAGAAGACTTCCGTGGAAGTCTTCTCAGGGAAGACTTACATGAAAGTCTTCTAGTACATTATATGCTAGAAGACTTCAATAAAGTCTTCTATTACATTATATGCTAGAAGACTTTCCAAAAACTTATAGAAGATTTTCAATTTTAAATAAAAAAATCTTTCATAAATTCTTAGAAAACTTTAAGTGAAAGTTTATATTTTGTGAATTTGATTAAGTTTTCTTAAAATTCTTTTTCTTTTAATTTTAGTAAATTTAACTAAGTTTTTGTGTTGTTGTGTTATGTTATAAGTGTTAGATAATGTTGTAGACATGAACATATTTACCAAAAAAAATCCATTGACATCTCTTCAAATTTATAAAACAATCCACAAATAAAAGATTACACATACAAATCACAAAATAAATTATAAACAAAATTATTACACATGTACATTATGTTAGAAGACTTTCAGAAAGTCTTCTTGTACATTATGTTAGAAGACTTTCAAAAAGTCTTCTGAGAAAGTCTTCTAACATATAATGCACTGGAAGACATTCTGGAAGTCTTCCCATACAGAACAAAGTTTTCTCAAAAGTGTTCTCAAAAGTCTTCTAAAATCTGACTCAGATCTGAAAAACTTGCATATCCAAAAATATTCAAATATCCTCTAAACAAAGAAAAAGAGTAGAATATGAGATATATCTACCTTTATAGAATATACAAAAATATATATTAATCATATATATATATATATATATATGCTTTTAAAGGAGTAGAAGATGAGAACCAAAAAATCTGCAAAACATGATAAATTAGTGAGAAGACATGAGATAAAAATAAGAAATTTATATAAAGTTTATTGTTTTTCAAGTTCAAAAATATTAGAAAGAGGTTAGAGAGTTTTTGTTTGGGAAAAAGGTAAGAGCTTTAAGCAATAAGAAGTTACAAATGATGTAAATCAGACATGAAAATTTACTAAAACACTCAAATATGTTATGAAAGAGGAGACATGGAGAAGATTTCGCGAGAAGACAATTAGAAAGTCTTCCAGATCTGAAAACCTGCAAATCCAAAGAGTAGAAGATGAGAACTATATAATAAAAACTCGCAAAAAACAAGATAAATCAGTGAGAAAGCATGAGATAAAAATGAGAAATTGATATAAAATTTGGTATTTTCAAGTTAAAAGAGATTAGAGAGAGGTTTGCGAGTTTTAGAGTGAGAAACATTACATTTTTGAAGCAATTTGAGAGGAAGAGAGAGAATGTGTAAATTTTCTTTATATAGGGGGACAAAAATTGTAATTAGATTAAATATTTTCGATTCAGAAGACTTTCAGGTAAGTCTTCTGAGAAGATTTTCAGGTAAGTCTTTTGAGAAGACTTTCAGGTAAGTCTTCTGAGAAGACATTCAAGTAAGTCTTCTGAGAAGACTTCCAGGGAAGTCTTCTGAGAAGACAGAAGACTTTCTGGGAAGTCTTCTGAGAAGACAGAAGACTTTCAGGAAAGTCTTCTGAGAAGACAAAAGACTTCCAGGAAAGTCTTTTGAGAAGACATAAGACTTTCAGGGAAGTCTCTGAAAGTCTTCTACCATGTAAGTCTTCTGGCGTAATATCTTTTAGTAGACTTAAGTCTTCTAATACTTTAAACTAAATAACAAACTAAATATCAATAAACACTTCACTAAACTTAAAATCAACTCCAAAACTATTTAATATACACAAAACTAAACAAATATATGTAAAAAATGATTTTTCAAAAAAATTGGTTAAGCTTCCAAAATCTAACCCTAAAGATACATACAATACTATGACATATGTTTCCAAACCCTAGACCAAAGAATATCATAAGATGATACATTCACTCATCTATGTTGAGAACAAATTAATTTTACTAGATTTTAATTTATATCATTTATAAATGTTTATTATTACATGATTTAGATTTTTTCCCTACAAAAATATTTTATATATAATTTATAAATTATTTTTAAGATTTACTAAACGAGAAGACTTATATGTAAGTCTTCTTAGAAGACTTAAAAAATCATAGAAGACTTAAAAAGACAGAAGACTTAAATAAGCTATAAAGGTAAAAACGCATATAGTTTTTCTTTTGGTCATAAGGGGTATGTTGTAATTTCACTATCCTTTTAAGTTATTTTTGCATTTGATTGATGTTTGGGTCCACTTTTGCATTTGAATTCAAGTTTTAGGTTGGTTTTGGCAATTTACCCTAAGAATTGGCTAGTTAATTCAGGTGAAGACTATTCACATGTAGAATCAATACTGCATAATCAGTACCGGTTCTGAAATATTAGCTAGGCTCAATATGAAATTGAATATATAGACCCTAAATGATAAATAAAATTAATTAAAAGTTAACATTAAATTTGCAACTAAAAATTACATTATCTTTAAAACAAATGTATGTTTAATTCTAAAAGTTGACTCTTTATTTTTATATAAACAAAAAAGATTCAAGATTTATTTTGTTATAGCTTTGAAATACGTTTGGAATTCATGTATGTATAGTAAGTGACTTATATAGTATGGATCACAGACTTATCACATTTTTATTTTGTATGGTTTACACATATAATACATGTTTTATGTAATTTGAGTTATTAATGTGGGTCTTTAAATATTCTATTTATAGATATTAGATGATAGAATAATTAATGAGATGATTTTTAAAAGATAGTTCAAAATAAAATATTACACATGAAAAGAATTATGACATATGTTAATAAGAAAAATGTCTAACAAGACATACGAATTGTTAGCTCTATTTTTTTAAAACACTTTTTTTAAAAAAAACTGTTAGCTCTAATGTATAACAAAATATATGGACGCAATTTATATTTATAAAATCTAATGTAGAACAAGATAAATAAAAATTATTAAATAAAAATATTTTGTATCTACGTGGGGATCAAAAATTTATTTAAAAATTAAATTTCACACATAATTTTTTTCGAGACATCCAAGATATTTATTTCTCTTTATTTGTTAGATGCACAATTAGTGATAAAATGAAACCCGTTAAAAGGTGATCTCGAATCTAGATTGTTTTTTTTTTTGAATCTAAGATTGTTATGGGTGCATAATACATCATTTGTACATGTTCTAACAGAATATTCCTTGTCTCTTTCATTGTTGTTTGGATTAAGCAATGCTGAAGAATCCATCTGTGAAAACAAATACAGAACAATCAATGAAGAAGTCACACGAAACAAATGAAGAACAATCAATTACTTATAAACGAAGTCTAAAATCTATTAAGCAATCACAATCGATTAGGATAAGTAATCACAATCGATTAGGGTTTAGTTTACCTTCAATCTCTTTGTGAAATCTTTCGAATGGTGAGAGTATGAACTCATGCAATCTTCACTCTCCATCTTTATAGATGATGTTTGTAACCGTTGCAAGGTAGGCTAGGATTAGGAGACTTTTCGCTCTTCGGTAGCAAAACTCAAATTACTCAAGACCAAAACAAGAAGAAGATGAATAGTTATGTGAGTTACGAGACAGCTGTCAACTAAATGTATAATGGGCTGCTTTAAATCGGATACTCAATCGGATCTCACGTATAAACCGAACCGACCCATTACCCACGAGTATAAAACAAATGGCTCCATTCGGGTTATTTGATGTAACCGAAACCAAACTGAACCAGTTTTTTCGGGCCGGTACCAGGTCGGATCCGCGGATACGGTTTTAATGCCCAAGCCTAGGGTGGTGTTGTTGGTTTTGTTATTATTTTTCCTGCTAAGGACCCATTTGGACGTGATTGCAGGGATAAGTCAAAACTGAACTACGTGGACTTTGCAGCGGCCAATATAAAATAAGAGGCTGGATTAAAAAAAGAGAGACCGCTTTAAAAAAGAAGGAGGCCGTTGCTTTAAACAAGCATGAGGCCAATGGTTTAAGAAGGATAATGAGGAGGTCTAAAGCTACATGAGTGAAAAATCCAACAAAATTCCTAAAATAAGAACATATGTTACAAAGAAGAAACATATTGAAATTGACAATGAGCTTGAGGAATATCACCGATGAAATTGCCTCACAACAAAACGAACTATTGTTGGAGTCTTATGAGGACGAAGAGGAAATGATAGGTATGAGAGAATTAAGGTTATCAGGAGTCAAATTTTCAATTATCTCCAAATGAATTTTTAGTGAGGCCAAAATATACGGCTCAAGCATGATTTTTTCCTTATATTTGAGATAATGGAAAAGACGTGTATGAAGAATAATTATGAACCTTCACCAACAATCTATGATCCTTCTGTATCTGTTGGGCCGACTAATAATCAAATAATATGAAAACTTCTAGCATTTGAGAGTGTTATGTTCATTGATTCCACTATGTTCGTAGTCATCAAATTATACCTTTGGTATGAGAAATGAACATGCACCAATAGTTGGACATTGACTCTTTGGAGGTAGCCATGAAGTTCATGATTAATCGTTTCAATCTCCTCAAACATCATAATAAAGTCAACCATCCTAAAAAATCTTGCCGTTTTCTTCACCAGACGAAATACATATTTTCCTTTTGTACTATATCAAAATGTTTTTATATAAATAGTAAGTGCAAATTCCACAAGAAAACAATGAATACATATTTCTAATTGTTTCCATATAGAATTATGTCTATATGAGATTATCGTAAGAACTGCATCGTCATGAATCAAAACTTTTAGTTGCGTAAAGAACCAGTGCCATGAATCATCATTTTCAGTATCAACAACACCAAAGGCTATTGGAAAAATCTAAAAGTTACCATCCTGAGCTAGTTTTGTGAGAAGTGCCCATTTGTATTTACTATTAAAAAATGTATTGTTGACAATGACAACTTTACACATGAAAGGATACTCATTTATGCTTACACCAAACACAAGGAACACATACAAGAATTTTCCAAACTCATTAACTTGGAGACATGTAACTATACCCAGATTTTCCTTTCTTGTCATGTATATGTAAGAAGGAAAATCTTCAAACCCACTCTTATCAATTTTCCTTGCAAATCTTAGCGTCCTATGTGATTTTTAATAATTCATTTGTCCACACGGAAAATACACAAATAAGTTAGCTGAAACGAACTAATATCTCAGCCGAAATGTAAATCAGCCGTATCATATTATTAAGTCAGCTGAATCGTACTAGTATATCAAATGTAATATACCTATAAATCAGCCACATCATATCAAATGTGATAGTCAATTAAATTTTTATGGTATTAGATCATATGCTCTATGATGAACGATCATATATATTAACCAAAACTGGAACAATTTGGTCATATACTCAATTTGGTTCGAGTTTGGCAGAAATTAAAACAATTAGATTTTGAAAGTCTTAAAAAATATCAAATCTTAAAAGTAAGATATATGATCTAGAGTGGTAATACACATTGATCATTTCATCGCTTTTAGAATGTTAGAGCATCAACACGTTTGTTACTCATCCATGCTGTTGAAAATAAAAATAAAAATAAAAAAAAAAGAAAGAAGAAGAGGTACAGTTGAGAATTGTCTTATGTATGAAGAGCATTCCGAAAAATATTGAGAACTCTTTTACTTACACGTGTTTTCTTCATTAATCTATTTTCTATATTAAAATTTAATTACAAAATTAAACATATATATATTAGATAGAGCACCAACCAACTATCTTAATCTAACTTGATGTTAATATTGTTATATTTTTTCGTCTTGATGATATTGATTTAACAAAGAGAGATACAATGATATAGTACAAATACAGCCGACAGATAAACAGAATGTTCTCGGAGACTAAAGCCCACATATGGGAGACATGGTGAAATACAAGAAACACATAACTAAGAACATAAACCCTCGTCAAAGGAATGTTCAAGATAAGAATCAAATCAAACAAGAAGACCAGCCAGAATTAGACCATAAACGCTTAGGAAATGTAGTTGAACTTCTCACTTCTCATTTGTCCTAGCATGAATGTCATTACGCCAACAAAGCCATGAGTGATATCCAATCCAAATCACATCTGCTTTGCTTTATGAACCTAAGACATTATTTAGTTAATACAAAAGAAGCAAAACAGAGAAACGAAACCGACCAAACTTTCAAAGCCTCAACGATTTCCAACATGAAGGTAACAACAACACACCACATCGCCAAGAACTCAAAACCCGAACCGGTTACTACAAATCAAAGGACCATGTTAGAGGATTTGCGACGAAACGAACCAAGAAGAACCATGTGAGGATAATGAGAAGCCTCTGGAGCGTCTATGAACAGACGGTTCCTTATGACACCATCTTGAGTGGAAGTGTGCCCGACCCGATCTGATACTTCTAAGGTAAGGAGGTGAGATGTCGGAGATACTGCAACACCAATCTAACCAAAGACGAGAGAACACATCAACATGAAACCTATAAGTTTGAAAATACAAAAAAATCACTTCATCTACGAAATTAATCTGGATAAGACGGAAACAGAAAGGTCCCCAAGCTTTGTAGATCCATATGCAAGCAACTAAAAAAATCTTAAGCACAACAAAAACTAAACCGAAAAACATTAGGCTCTGGTACTATGAGAGCCACTGAAACCAAATCACAAATTTTAGATATGAATTTTTTCTAGAAAAAAAGTGAATTTTCATACTAATGTAAACTTATAAAAAGATTGATGTTGTTATATGTTTTGTTAGCGTTTTTCCATCAATTAAAAATAACTGTTTTACTCGCATTTATTTATTTATTTTTATTTATAATTAAATCAAAACTTCCCAAAGAATAAAAACGATGGTCCATGTCAGGGATCCGAAAAGAGAAAACACATATCGAACATCTCTAACAGCCGTTGATTTAGGTATTTAATCTCATCCATCCAACGGACACAGCCGTCTTACGTCAGTGATCCTCGTGAATTTATCTTATCCAATAGAATGTGTTTGTTCTTCCTTCTTAACATCTCCACAAACGCTTCAGAGTTTCTTCATCTCTAAACCTAATCTCCACTTCCGCCTCTGCTTTTCCGAGAAAATCAAAGAGAGAGAGAGCGAGAGATTCACGATGGCACCAAAGGCAGGAAAGAAACCAGCAGAGAAGAAACCCGCAGAGAAGCCAGTGGAGGAAGAGAAGGTAGCGGAGAAAGCACCAGCGGAGAAGAAGCCCAAGGCCGGAAAGAAGCTACCGAAGGAAGCCATCGGCGCAACCGACAAGAAGAAGAAGCGCAGCAAGAAGAGCATCGAGACGTACAAGATCTACATCTTCAAGGTGCTTAAGCAAGTCCACCCCGACGTCGGGATCTCGAGCAAGGCCATGGGGATCATGAACAGCTTCATCAACGACATCTTCGAGAAGCTTGCTCAGGAAGCGTCTAAACTCGCAAGGTATAACAAGAAGCCAACCATTACTTCTCGCGAGATCCAGACAGCGGTTAGACTTGTTCTTCCTGGTGAGCTTGCTAAGCACGCCGTGTCTGAAGGAACTAAGGCTGTTACTAAGTTTACTAGCTCTTGATTGAAATCGAAATCTCTTGTTAGGATTCTAGATCTGAGCGCTTTTTGGCTTTGTCTTTTGGTATGGATTATGATTTATGATCTTGTGACTGTGTAAGAACATATGGAATGATTAATCGTCAATTTTCTACTAAAATTTCATTCAAACATAATCCAAACACAAAAGCTAACGAGAGTTTGAACTGGATGTTCTTTATTGGTTAACTTGTAAGACTATTTATCTAAACCTCACTTGTCAAGAAGAATATAAATAGTTAATGTATCACTAACTTGAGATGTTAATCACTTACTTTGGTTAAACTGCTGCCACATACATTTTAATTAAAGTCAAAGCCACAAACTTTACTGGAATTTAAAACTACTTGTTACACTCATCATCATTGTAAATTCTAATGACTCAACCATTTTCAGCCAAGTACTCTCCTCTACAAAAACTATCATTACACAACACCTTCAACCTGAAACTAGTTTTGCGGTGGACATTCCTCGGTCGTTGGTTAGTTAGGTGTGATCATCAATAAAACCCACTCGCCACCATTTTTAAAAATTTAATAAAGCACCACCATAACCTTATGATAATATCTGATTGTATTAATAAACATCGGTACATATATACTATATTTTTGGATGAAGAGATGGCAAAACTGTAAATTAAAGAGGAGTTCACTAAAACGTGCAAGCGTCCTCTCTCCCACTCTTCTTTGTCACACACGCAGAAATCGCATCCTTCTTTTCCTCGTCTTCCTTAAGGCAAATCTCATTCAGATCGTTTCATTTTACAAAGAAAACTAAACATCTAATTTGGATGGAGCCAATTCTTAGGAAAATCTCAGCGCCTTGGCCGGTTATTGTACAAGCCGCCACGTGGACATTGCTCCTAATGGTGACGGTGGGTTTTGCGTCTTTCGCACCAGAGATGGCGTTTGTGTCTACATTGTCATCTTCCTCAAATCTCTGCAACGGGGTTAATGGGTTTGTGAGGATTCCCATTGATTTACCGGGAGAGATTGTCTGCGTGCCGTCTGAAACGGTTAAGCGATCAGCTTTCGACCTTTTCCTGCCGACCATATTTGCAGGAGTTATGGTCGTTGCATCAGTCTCTTTAATCCGATCGTGTTTTGGGGTCGAAACCCACTATTAGATAGTACGTGACTCTTTTGAAAGCTCGTTTAAATTATTCCATTTCTAGATTAATCCAATGTAGAAACTATAGTGTCCCTAGCGAAATACTTCGAATGACAATTTATAAATTTATGTTTTGGAATCGAAATACGTTCTTGTGGTTACATGACTACTTACATAGTTACATAATGATTCTTGGATCATATTAATTTGAATACGGATTCAACAGTAACACATTGAGGGTCCTTAGCTCAGTGGTAGAGCAATTGACTGCAGATCAATAGGTCACCGGTTCGAATCCGGTAGGGCCCTTCTTTTATCTTATTTTTCGAAGTTATATACTGACCTTTGATTATGCATTGCTTACAAGTTTTATCCTGGATCGATGACGTGGAGTACGGTCCTTAATTTGTGGTTTTTTCTTAAAACATCTGAAAGTTTCAAACTCTCCAAAAGTTTGCCGCGGAACAAAACATCTTAAAATTTTAGCTTCCGTGGGTCAATTTCACAAAACTGTAAAACGAAACTTTTAGATTTTTTTTGATACAACTATGTTGCTAATAAACAAACTTCGACAATGCAATTCAATTCGAAGACAACATCACAAATGATAAAGCTTAGAGCATCTCCGGTCAACTTCTATTTTTACCTTTGCAATAACATTTATAGATAAGATTACTTCAACATATTTCTATTTTTACGTTTAAAATAATTGCTATATTTTCTTCTATTTATAGATAAAGAAATAGTATTCCTCTGTATTTTTTCTATATTTGAAGATTTTTATTTTTGAAAAATACATTGGAGCAAAATCCATTTTTATTAGGGAAATTCTCTTAAATAGCCCTTTTTAAGTTTCTGTCACAAAAATAGCTCTAGAAAAATAAAATGACCAAAATAGCATTTTTTTTTTGAAATTTTCATTTTTTTTTTGAAATTTGAAACCCTACCCCCAAACTCACCCCTTAACTCTAAACCCTAAAGTCTAAATTAGCTAACCCTAGGAGTATAAATGTATATTTAAAAGAAATTTAGTTTCTAAAAAAACTTATTTTGGTCATTTTATTCCTTAAGAACTATTTTTGTGAATGACAAACTAAAAGAAGCTATCTAAGACAATTTTTTTTTTTTTTATTATAGAGTTTTATTATTTTAAAGATAAAAACAGAGGAATAAATTGAAGATGGTCTTAATAAAGAGACAAAAATTAATTTATTTTACTACTGTTACAAATGGGTATTAAAATGTTAAAATCATGCCAAAATAAATATCGAAAGACCACAATGTAGCAAATATATATCACAAACTATTAGTTTAACATCAAAATCAAACCCTAGACATTTGTTCCATATTTTCTCTTTAAAAATTCAACAAGATTGATAAATTTAAGCTATATAACTTTTTGTTCCATATTTTCTCTTTATAAATTCAACAAGGTTGATAAATTTAAGCTATATAACTTTCTGGGTATTAACAACAATTCCAATTCATTCTTATTATGCCATTTCACGAATATAACATTATTATCATCATCATCAGATTTATTAAGATTTAATAAAAAACTTGAATTGTATTCGCAAAATAAGAGATCTGATTAATCATATTTCCATTAACCGATAAAGACTGCAATCAAACCTATATTTCTTGACCGCAAGACTTAATCAGAACCAACAACACAACTCAGAAAAATAAAATTGAACATGATTCAACCACTGAATCCGTATAAAGTACGTCCTTGTCTCTTCAAAGCATAAACCACATATGTTGGTTTAAACTTAAGATAGCTTAAGGAGTAAGCTATCCTTTTCCTACCGAGCAATGGAATAAGAAAAAAATAATAAGAGTGTGTTTTTAATGAGTTTAGGATACTTATGAGTTATATATAAATGATGCTAATGTGTAGCATATCTTAAGAGTGTGGAAGCTTAGGTTTGAGATATTTTCTAAGCTATTAAGTGATTAATAAAAAGTTTATTAAGACATTGATTCAATATTTGGTATCAGAGCTTATATTGTTAAGTCATGATACTGGATGGCCAAATATATACTTAAGGCTGAAGAAAATTTTCTTTACACATAACCAAGTACAAAGTTTCAAGTATTTATCTGAAAGTTAAATGCTCCTCAAAAAGTTCATCATCTTATATGACAGTTAATCACATGACATATAGCTGTCACATGGAATTTGAATCGTCGCCATATGCAATGTGATAATATTTGTCCAAGATGTGGGAAACCTGATGAATCTTTAACTCATGCTATTTTTGATGTTCATTAGCGTTTCAGGCATGGGCTCTAGCAGCTACACCGTCTCATCCGAATATATTTCCAATGTCCAACATATACACTAACCTGGATTATCTTATTTGGAGGAAGAATAATATTGAGGATTCGGAGATTGACATAGGTACTTATATATGGATTATTTGATATCTTTTGAAAATAAGGAATGATAAACTATTTAGAAGGATTGATAGATACCCACTTGAACTGATCATATATACAGAAGGAGAATGCCAAGCATGATTCACGACAAATGAACCAAATGCTAATTTGATCCAAATATCAATAGCCATATCTGAAGTCTTACGGTTAAAGAATATATGCTCGGTAAATGTTTTAGGACCTCTACATTGATCTTTAGTTGATGTGGAAAGATAACACTGGGCAAACACATCTTATCGGTTTAAGAAATCAAAGACAAAAAGAATCTGCATTGCATTCAGAGCTGGAAGCGCTATACTGGATAATGAAAAGCATATTGTATCATTCGACATGTTAGCATTTTGGGATGGATTGCAAAGACTTGATAGCGATGTTAGGGGAATCTGAAGAATGAATTAATTTCTCGACACAGTTGAAGGAAATACAAGAATTGAAGAGAAGATTTCATGATTTCAGGATATACTATGTCTCTTGAGGACAAAATAGGACTACCAATTTTTACATGAATTGAAGAGAAGATTTCATGATTTAAGTTTTTGTCATAAAATAACATTCAAGGAAGAAAATAATTAAAATAACATTTTTTATTTTGAAAAATTTAATATTTAATATTTTATTTTTTAAAATTTGAAATCCTAACCCTAAAACCCCACCCCTTAACTCTAAACTCTAAGTCTAGATTTGTTAACCCTACAAATATAAATGTATATTTACCTTTTTTAATAAAACATTTTGGCCATTATCTTCTTTGTGTGCTATTTTTGTGAAAAACCCTTTTAGAATTATTCTATAATATTTCTCAACATAGCATTTTTATGTGGTCTAGAATCATTTACAATGAACATGGTGAATAAATAATTCAAAAGCGTAATTCTTATAATGAGTATGTTGAAAATGTTGCGGATTATTTGGAGTTCAACAAGTTGAATGAAGAAAAGATGAGAAATACAATTGCCATATGCCATTCATAAATTTCTTGATATTTTTATCATAATTATTTGAGAACCTTATAACATAAATAATATATTTATTGTATTTTACTATACTAAAATTCATAATTTTTACTTTGTAACTAAAGATTAGGTTCATTTAATTTTGGTATGAAAATCAATTTACTAGATTTTTATCCTCAGATAAATTGGAATAAAAATACACATTTTAGCTAATATACATTCTAACCTATGCAGAAATAGAAAAAATTAGAAAATATATTCTAACTAAATCATATGGAAAAAACATAATATATATTCTATAAATAATATATAGTAATATGAATTTTTGATGATGAAAAATATCAAATAATTTATATTCAATACCGATTTAATTTTACTAAAAATTTAGCATGTAAAATATTAATGATATTTTATTTTAAATATATTTATAAACATTTACATTTTCAGTTTGTTTTCTAAATTTAAAATATGTTTTGAAAAATCTTACAAAGGCCTTGTGGATAATAAGCTTCTCAATGTGTCTCATTTACACAATTCTCTAATATTTTCTTAGTCTGGAAAATTGTAAACAGTCGGTCATAAACATTCCAATGTTATAGTTACTCTAAAATATATAATTTTTATAAATCAAATTGTTTTATAATTCATTTTATTGATGAAGTACAATCATTGACTAATTTTGAAAATAAAACATATTTGATGACAAAATATAATATTCTCAATATATAAAAAGTTATTTTTTGAAAATTAATTATTTTATATTTTTGGAAAATTGTTAGCTATAGTAAATATCTTTTTAGTTTTAGTTAAGTTATGGATCAAAATATACACAATAAAAATTATTCAATACTTTTGAAAAGATGTAAATAGTAAAAGATGAATTGGTAATTTGTTTTCACTCGAAACATATTTTGAATATCTTTTTAAAAAATCATTAAATTATTAAATGTAATAGCTACAGTAACTGGCTACGGAAAACAAGATGGCAACTGAAATGCTTATATTTTTTTTTTTGAAACACATACTTCTTCTGTTTCACAAAGAGTGTCATTTAGACACATTTCACACATATTAAGAAAATGATTGAAATGCATTTATGATTGTATTAATTACACCTATTTGACCAATAGTATTTGAGATAAATAGATTTATTTATAAAACCAATACATTTTACAATTAATATTAAGCTATAAGTTACATTGAAATCCTAAAATGACATTTTTGTGTAACAAGAAAAAGTGGTAAAATGACATTCTTTGTGAAACAGAAGGAGTATATAAATATGTTGGAGCTTCCAAGAAGAAAATGCCAAAGCACTTTATGGATGAAGTGAAAAAATGTTTGAAAAGCCAACGCAGTTACATGGAAGGTCCAAAAATGGAGGGTTGATCTCTATGATATCCTGTTGTTCAAAAAAAAAAATTATGTCTATGATATCCTCTTCTGTTATCATCTCTCATGTGGATTTGGTATTCATTCATTTCAATACGATCATATTATACTGCATGTGGATAATTCTCATGTTTAAAGCTTCTAGAACTGTTAAATATTCCAAGCTATGGTGAATTGTTAGAGAGATCCCACAACTACTTTCCACTAGATTACGCCGAGGAATTATCCATTCACAGCTTTGACTATATTCCAACGATAAATTTGGGGCTGTTAAGCTTTCAGATTCAACTTCTTCCTTATATGTTTTGATTTGGTTCTTCGTAGGTATTAACCCATTTTGGGAATTATAATAACCGTGAGTCGGGTGGTCAGTCCAAAGGTAGCGAGTTAACGACTTTTAATTGGATATTTTCCATGTATATATAGGGATAAAAATATACCAATTGTGTAACATGTAGAATATATTTCTGTAACATAACCCGTGTTCAAATACCCTATGGTGTAATTGAAGGCTTCTTTTTCTTTTCTTTTGTTAAGTGAAAGACAAAATCGCCTTTAACTATCATATATTTTGGTCTTAAATACACAAAACAAATAAAAAAAAAACAAAATTTTAAAGATCTATATCTTATTTTGTTAAAACAAAATTTTTAGAGAAATATGAAACAATGAAAATATAGTTTAAAATTAAAATAAAAAACAATCAAATTAAGTTGAATTTAAAATAATTGGTGAAAAGAGAAAATTTAACAATTTTGATAGTTTGCATAGGAGTCTTCTCCATTAAATCTAATGAAATTTTCTGATAAAGTCTGAAGTCTAATATATTGTCATAAGATCTCAAAAAATAACATGGGTAAATTGCCCAAACCAGCCTAAAACTTGAATTCAAATAAAAAAGTGTATCCAAAAATCAATTAAATGCAAAAGTAATTTAAAAAATAGTGAAATTACAACATACTCCTTATGACAAAAAAACTGTATATGTTTTTACCTTCATAGCCTATATATGTCTTCTGTGATTTTGTAAGTCTTATCATTTAGTAAATCTTAAAAATAATTTATAAATTATATAAAAAATATTTTTATGGGGAAAAATCTAAATCATGTAATAATAAATATTTGAAATAATATAAATTAAAATCTAATAAAATTGAATTATTTTCAACATAGATGAGTGAATGTATCATCTCATGATATTCTTTGGTCTATGGTTTGGAAACATATGTTATAGTATTGTATGTATCTGTAGGGTTAGATTTTTGGAAGCTTAACCAATTTTTTTTGAAAAATCGTTTTTACATATATGTGTTTAGTTTTATGTCTATTAAACAGTTTTAGAGTTGATTTTAAGTTTAGTGAAGTGTGTATTGATATTTAGTTTATTATTTAGTTTAGGGTATTAAAAGACTTAAGTCTAATAAAAGATATTACGTTATAAGACTTATATGTAACTTTTCTGGGCAAATAATAAATTCAAGGGGTAGAAGACTTTAAGAGAAATCTTCTGAGACTTCGAGGAAGTCTTCTCGGAAGACTTTGAGGCAAGTCTTCTCAGAAGACTTTTAAGAAAGTTTTCTGAGACTTCCAGAAAGAAGAAAAGTCTTCTGTCTTCCCAGAAGACTTCCCTGAAGTCTTCTGAATCGAAAATATTTAACCTAATTACAATTTTTGTCTCTCCCTATATAAAGAAAATTTACACATTCTCTCTTTTCCTCTCAAATTGCTGCAAGAAAATCTAATGTTTCTCACTCTCAAACTCTCAAACCTCTCTCTAATCTCTTTTAACTTGAAAATACCAAATATTAAATCAATTTATCATTTTTGTTTCATGCTTTCTCACTGATTTATCTTGTTTTTGCAGGTTTTTATTATATAGGTTCTCATCTTCTACTCTTTGGATTTACATATTTTTCAGATCTGGAAGACTTTCTGGATGTCTTCTGACAGAATCTTCTCCCATGTCTTCTCTTTGATAACATATTTAAGTATTTTAGTAAGTTTTCATGTCTGATTTTCATCATTTGATAACTTCTTATTGCTTAAAGCTCTTACTTTTTTTTCCCAAACTAAAACTCTCTAACCTTTTTCTAATCTTTTTGAACTTGAAAAACAACAAATTTTATATAAATTTCTCATTTTTATCTCATGTCTTTTCACTAATTTATCATATTTTGCAGATTTTTTGGTTCTCATCTTCTACTCCTTTAAAGATATATATATATATATATATATATAAATGATGTATATGTATTTTTGTGTGTTCTATAAAGGTAGATATATCTCATATTCTACTTTTTTTTGTTTTGTTTTGAGGCTATTTGAATATTTTTTGATGTGCAAGTTTTTCAGATCTGAGTCAGACTTTAGAAGACTTTTGAGAAGACTTTGTTCTCAGTGGGAAGACTTCCAAAAAGTCTTATAGTGCATTATATGTTAGAAGACTCTGTCAGAAGATTTTCTGAAAGTCTTCTAACATAATGTACAAATAGACTTCCTGACAGTCTTCTTACAAAGTCTTCTCTCATGCCAAGTGGAGTCTAATCTTATCTTTGTGGATGGATGATCTATAGTTTCATATGTAATAATTTTGTTTATGATTTATTTTGTGATTTGTATGTGTAATATTTTATCTTTGGATTGTTTTATAAATTTGAATAAATGTTAATAAAACTTTTTTGGTAGATATGTTCATGTCTACAACATTATCTTGCCAAAAATATTTAATATTATTAAAATTATTGGTATCAAATTCAAATATACTAAAATTAGTCTAACACTTATAACATAACACAACAACACAAAAACTTAGTTACATTTACTAAAATTAAAATATTTTTTTTTAAGAAAACTTAATCTAACTCACATAAGATAAACTTTCACTTGAAGTTTTCTGAGAAATTTTCGGAAGAATTCTCAATATTTTTTCGAAAGTCTTATATAATTTTCTCGAAAGTTTTCTAGCATATAACGCACTAAAATACTTTCATGGAAGTCTTCTCTTATTATCTAGAAACATTAATAAATATAAATATTAGTAAGCTAATAATTATCACCAATTAAATTATAAGTTTAATTCAAGAGCTCCAATATTGATCAATATATGAATTAACAAGAAAATATTAAATAGTCTCTTTAATTTTAGAGAAAATAAAAGTTTATTAAACATTAACCTAGAAAAATTTCATGTAAGTTTTCCCTGAGAAGTCATTTTTGCAATTATAAATTTAGAGAGGAAGATTTTCAGAGAAGACTTCCATGTAAGTCTTCTCGAAAAAAATGAGAAGACTTCCATGTAAGTCTTCTTGAAAATAGGTTCATTTTGCAATTGACCAAATTGTGTTAGAAATTGTATTTTCTGTGGAACACTTGCAAAAAGTCTTCTAAAGTATTGATGGAAGTCTTCTCACTGTTGATGAAAGTCTACTTAGATTATTTTTGCAATTAAACTAATTTTAACCAGAAGACTTCCAGGAAATCTTCTGTCAGAACCAAATGTTTGACCAAAATCACAAAAAAGTAAAGCTAGAAGACTTTCTGGAAGTCTTCTAGTTAAAATTAAGTATTTAAGTTTTAATTCTCAATTGCAAAACTAATCCAAGAAGACTTTCACCGACAGTGAGAAGATTTCCACCAACCATTGAGAAGACTTCTTGGAAGTCTTCTATAGAAAATCAAATTTGTGACACAATTTGTTCGATTGCAAAACTAACCTATTTTTTGAGAAGACTTACATGGAAGTCTTCTCATTTTTCTTGTTAACAAAGAAAAGTTGGAAGACTATTAGAAAGTTTTCTCTAAAAAAACAGACATAAAGTCAATTGCAAAACTAACCTATGCATTGGCCAAAAGACTTCCAGTTTTAGTCTTCTCTACGAACCAGATGCGAAAAAATTAAACATTTTTCTTAAATCCGATGAGATTCATGTTTAACTTCTCCAAGTACATATCATTTCTTAGTGAAAGTTACATACTCGTTTTTGACCAAGAATCATGAACTTTAATAACATTAATAAGTTTATAATTATTAAAATAAAAAGTTAGGTTTTAGGAAGGAATAAGAAAGGAAGTGAAAGAGAAATAGTTTGTGTGTGTAAGAAATAAGAATATAAAGATGTAGATGTTGATTTTAGAAGCATTAAAAGCTTTAAATTGGTTGTTCATGGTGGTTGGTGTATTGAAGCCAATGATTTTATTGTAAATACTTGATGAAGATGAGGATGATATGGAAATACAATCATTTTCGAAAAAATAATAATTGCATTTTCGTGAATTATCCGAACTTCTAGGGTGAAAAGGGAAAGTAGAAGTTTCAAAAAAATCATGGGTTGGTTTTATAATTGACTTCAAATTTTGAATCACTTTTGCAAAAATTCCAACCAACATATCCAAAAACATTAGAAATTGCTTCACATAGAAAACCTCAAACATATAATTTTTTACGATTACATAAATAAAGAAAATAACATTAGATTAAATTTATAGTTTTATTCGAATATAACACACATAATATATATCTATAATTTATAAATCTGTATTTCTATGAAGAGAAGATGAAAATTATGAAATAAAAAACCTACAAAAAATAAGATAAAATTGTGAGAAAGAAATAAAACAAAGATATAAGAAATGACATAAAATTTGGTGTCTTCAAATTCAACTAGATTGAAAAAGGTAAGAGAATTTTAAGGAGCGAAACATTCTTTGTTGAAGCTATTTAAGAGAAAGAAAAAAATATGTAAATTTTTTTTATATATAGAAAAAAATTCAATTATGTGAAAATTTTAGATGTAGAAGACGTCTTGAGAAATCTGTTCGTGCATAATTTCTCATAATAGTTTTTAAAATGTATTCTACCACTAAACCCTAGAATCAAATAGTTTAACTAAATAATAATAAACACTTTATTAAACATAAAAATCAGCTTATAAATGTTTTAATATATAAAAAGTAACACTTATATGTCAAATTTTAGTTTCAAAAAACATATTTAAGATTCCAAAATTTAACTTTAAAAATATCAATATTACTTAAACATATATTACCAAACACTAACCAATGAACATTGATGACTTACAATATATATTCATTCATCTATATGAAAAATAATTCAATTTTATTAAATTTAAATTTTCATAATTTTTTTTATATTTACATGATTTTAATTTACTTTTTATGAAATATTTTTCATTTTTTTAAAAATAATTTTAAGATTAAATAAATAAGTAGACTTCTTAAGATGAGTAGATTTTTTGAAAAGTTTCTAGTAGAAAACTTCATTGTTTAGAGAAAATTTCTTGAAGGTATAACCATAAAAGTATATATAGTTTCTTGGTCATAGTAGATTATTTGTAATTTTACTACTCTTATACCTTATTTTTGCATTTGATAGAATTTGAAATATAAATTTGTATTTAAATATATGTTTTGGATCATTTTTAGCAATCTGCCCCAAATTTAAAGAAAATTACATTCTTAAAATTTTGATAGATTTATATATTGTAGCTTTTTAAAATGCATCAAATCTCAGGTATTATAAATTCTTGTTGTGTGTGGAGATAATAAATTATAAAAATAAGATAAACAAATGTTATTTAATCTAAATTAAAGTTATTTTCTATTTTTAATTTTATTTAAAGTAAATTAGGTTTATAAGAAATAGTAATCTTAAAATTATTTTTAATTGTTTTTGGGACTTCTAATTAAGCATTTTCCCATAGCCCTTTATTTAAAATGCCTTGTGCATGGGTCACTTTTAAATATTAATTAATTAACTCAAAACATTTTAAAATATGTAACATTACTGTAATTATAACTTGCGATTATAATTAGTATATTTCAAGACTGAATCTCTGTTTTGTCAAAATAAAAATAAAAGTTATCCACACTTTATATAGATCGAATGGTCATAGTCAATGGTCAATGAGACTTATTTGGTTTAGTAATGTTCCGTAGTTTTTTTATTCTGACTCTTGTCATATCTAAAAATATTTTTCTAAATAATCTATAAAAAGAAAAAATATATACACATATGCTAGGTAGAATATACAAATTTGACTAGTTCAAATGATAATTAATTTTTAAATATATTACCTCTTTAAATTGATTTGATGACACAATATACTTTATATTTCTCTTAAATATTTTATTTTGTATTATATAATAAGAAGAATATAAAACCCACACTCTTTAAAAATAAGATTTTAGGAGAAGCACATCACAAAATTGTCCAAGACATCAAAACCATGAATATACAGGCATCTCTGATATTCATGTTCACCCTCACTTTCTTTGCTTTACATGAGTGTGAGTGTCAATTTTTTTTTTTTCATTTTTTTTTTATATATTGTTTCATTTTTATTTCTTTGTTTTTCCATTTTTTTGGGTCAAAATGTTTCGTTTTTGTCGTTATCGTTAAAGTTGATGGATGATTTATATGTGAAGGTGCAAAGACGAATGTTAGAGGAATAGAAGATCAAAACATAGTCATAACATCGAACTGTGTTCATGATACGTGTTTTGGATTGTTTATAAGAAACTGTTGGTGTTGTCCAGGACTACATGTCAAATGTTGGAACGACAAAGCTGCATGTGATGCTATCTGTCCTCGTCCTCGTCTTCCTCCAAAATAATATTTAATAAATGAAAAATTTACATCTATTACATATTTTTATCTTATTCATTTACATTTATACATACTTTACGTAAATGAAATACTTTTCTCTTACAATTTACCTAAAATACCTTTATAACTAAACGCTATCTCTTCGCTTCCTTCTTATCCCACACCGAATCATTCAGAAGGACGAAGAAAAGCATGTTTTTTGTTTAGCTTCGATCGAAAGATCGATTTTTTTGTTCGCTGTGGCGATTCTCTAGTTTTCGCAAAGCGATTTTGTTGTGTGATTCAACCTGAAACAGAGCTTTTCTTCTAGTTTCTTCCTTTTATCTCTGTTTTCTCTAGGTTGATTAATAAATCGGCTTGTCCGAGTTTAGTAAGGTTGCCCCTTCCACAAATCATCCTTATGCCAGTGTAATTGAGTTGGAGTTCTCCCCTTCTCCGATTATCCTCATCTTCCTTTACATGAGTATAAATCTTGCTCCTTTCTTGTAGATGGAGTTTAGTTTCTCAGACGTAAAGGATGGTTGAGTTTTTGGATTCATCTTGATTAACTTCAGAAAGATTCAGCAAAGTTGGCATCTTTTATCTTGAAGATGGTCCAATACAGGATCTATTCAAAGTTGATCGAGTCTTCCTGGGATTAACAGTCGTCGGTGTTTGATGGAGCCTTTGCTCAAAAGCATGGTTATGGTGGAAGTATAAGATCAAAGGTACATATTAATGGTGATTCAGCTGTTGAGGAAGAAAAGATTGAAGCTGCGTTACCGGCTGGATGATCTCGCCGGCGAAGATTCCGAAAGCCATCAACGGAGCTAGTACCGAGATTGCATGACTTTTCCTTAACACGTGTAATACCTTTGATATTAATCGTACACGTGTATGGTTTATAGCCTTTGTGTTGTAAGCGTGTATGATTATTATATGTACTTTTATCTTGGGCTTTAATAAAATTAAGAAGTCGACAAAAAAAAAAAAAACTAAACAAACCTAAAAACTAATTGACATGAGACTTTTTATATATTTCAATGAAAACTCTATCAAATCAACCTACGAACTACTCTTGTCAAGAGAGATTAAATTGTAGTATTTAGAAATCGAATCTACGGGAAATATGGACATTCAATAAACTCAATACAGTCGCGATTAAACTAGGCAAATAGATTAATAAGCAGTGCATAAACTATAACAGAAAATTGATTAATTGATAATTAAACAATAATAATAAATAGTTAAATCTAGGGCTTCAAGAAAGTTGATAATAGAGGATAGAAGCTAATGGTATTAATCATAGAACTCGATATCTAATGTAAAAGGCTTTCAACTCTCGCTGCGAATCTAACCTATCGACTAAGCCGATGTCTCAGCTCTCACTTGTTGACATGGAATGACTGTCGATCAATGACAATGATCATGCGTCGATCGATGGTCTCTTGAGTCAAGCTTTATGACCTAATTCGATAAGTTCACTAACTTAACTAAATCAACTATCGTTTGTTTCTAGCAACCTAGCTCAATATGATAAATTCTGGTAGTAGACCATGCTCTCGCTTGCACCTAACAATCATATAATCAGGGTTCTAGTTAGCTATTCTAGAACAAAAGCAATAAACACAATTCTATTGATAGGTCTAATAATCACCCTAGCAATTCTATTATTTGGCTAATCCATCAATACCATTAATAAACCCTAAACCTAACAAGAGATCTACTTAGACATGATCTTTGTCACAGAAATCATAGATGAATAGAATAAATATAATATAAAGAACCAAAGTAGTTCCAAGAGGAATCTGAAGGAGTTCCTCCCTTCTCTCCTAACCCTAGAACAATAGATAAAAGAAAGCTTGATAAGTTATTGCATAGCCGTCAACAATGGCTTAGAAAACATATAAATAAGGTTTTAAGTCGTCCAAGGGTATTCTGGTAATTTGTGATGATTTCTGGGTTTAAGTCGGCCATAAAAAAATGTCGGGCCTGTATTCTGGGATCACCATCGATCGGCGCCAAGGCTGTGCCGTCGATCAACACTTATTCATCTTCTCGACAGCTTCCTCTCGCGAGGCAGACATAACACTCTTCAGTAAATCATGCATGACTTTAGATCTAACCGTTAGATGGACCTCAAACCGGTGACATTTGAAATCTAACTCAAAGCTCCATCATATTTCAAAATAGCAGCTCAATCGCATTGTAGAAAGGTCTCCATCTATAGCTAAACATATGACGCATCTGCTCAGTTCTACATCTCTAAAAGCTCTAGAATCACCAAAGTTCTCCAGAACGTACCTGAACCTAAAAATACTCTAAAATATACTCCAAACATATATAATAGACTCTAAATAGAGATGATATCATGACACAATAGTGGTAAATATCAGGCCATATCAACTCCTCCAGACTTAACCCTTTGCTTGTCTTCAAGCAAACAAAGCTGTGAAAGAGGTTTTGAAAAGTGGAGACTAACATAATATGTAAGTATAACTATCACCCTACTTTGTTGAAACCACATCCTATCAAGTCAATCACAGAGAAACTTTATATACCCTATCCTAGTATAGCAATCAAATCCATTCAACCAACAACTTAGCAAATACTAGTCTGACTCATCCCTTTACTGATCTCATTTCTTTGCATAAAATAAAAGTGCAAGCTTTACCTTGGGAGTATCGATCAAAGGACACATGGATTCTTACCTCTACAAGTATCTGAACAATTATGCACAAAGTCTTCTCTGATCCATTTCTTCTCTTTTTTTCTCACTTCTCTGAATCTTTTTAGATTTTTTCTTCTTTTATTATTATTATTATTATTATTTTTTTGGGCAAAGTTGTAGGTGAATAGTGGGGTCATTGGTAATTTACCTATCTATTGCTTCCAACAATGTGTGATCATTCCTCTGAATTAGAATAATGGAATCACTGGTAATGTACCTATCCCTCTGCATCTCGGGAAGTCATTTCAATCTTTTAAGCTTTAAAGTAGGTGCTGAAGAGAGAGACATAAGGGAACCAAAGGTGCAATGACTTGTACCTACAAACTTGCATAAGAAATCCGATCCAGTGTATACCAAGCTCCAAAGCAAGCTAATAATGTCAGAATTAATGTTGGAAATCAGCTTCGATTCCTTAAAACTTTCTAAGCAAGTGTGATATAGTGGTAAGATGATCCACTTTGGTATCTCTAGTAATCTCTGCAAACAACCTTCTAAGAATGATGCTTAAGTGTGGTTAGTCAATAATAACTCTTGATCATAGTCTTCTTCTTGACTCAATAAAACTTTTTGAAAAACTTATATATGTATATAGAAAATAAAACTCAAAACAAATCAAATAGCATTAGTGAACCTCTCCCAGACTTAAATTACACTGTCCCAGTGTAGCCCGTCCCGGATTGGTTAGAAAAATTTAAATCATGAGTAAGTAGTTAAGAGAGAAACTTGATACCAGACTCTGTAATAGACTTTCGATCGATGTCACAATGTTGATGTCGATAGATGGTCATGATCCATGGTCGATCGATGTGGATGTTTCAAACTCGATCGAGATAGTTCACCTGTAGGTTTCTACTATTTTTTTTTCTTGAATAAGTATAGAAAATAAAACTCAAAATATAACACAATATCAGTAAACCTCCCCCAGACTTAAAAAACACTATCACTAGTGTTATACAGTCTGAGATTGGTGAAGAAAATAAACCATAAGGACAAAATTTAATGAAGGAAAATGGTATACCTGCTTGCTGGATGTGATCGTCAATCGATACAGTTAAGTGGCGATCGATCGATACTAGGATTGCTCTGTCGATCTATGCTGGCCAGCCATTGATCGATGCTTGTGCAAACGCATGTTCCTTAATCTGGAATAAATAAAACACAAATAGTCTGTAATAAACAAAAATAAGTTTTTTTGTCCAATGAATAATATCGTGCTACAGTAGCATTGTTACAGTGTCACAACTACATTAACACATCTACAATGTCGATCGATGTCTATGCTACAGTGTCGATCGACGCTACAGTGTCTATGCTACAATGTCCCTGCTACAGTGTCGACACTGTTCTTTTTTTTTTTACCTGAAATCAATAAAAACAAAAAATCAGTAATAAATGAAAATAAAAACAAATTTAAAACAAACATAACAGTGAGTTGCCTCCCACTCAGCGCTTATTTTTAGTCATTAGCTTGACTTCTGGAGATGTGATTCAGTTCTGATGAGAATGAGAACTTGCTCCAAAACAATTCTCAATATCCAATGTCTTCAGCTTCACCACCCTTTTTGTAAAAGTCTCTATAGACTCTTCTCCTTTGACTATCATCTCAGCGATAAGGAGTTCTCGAAGCTTTGCAAATGACTGCCATAAGCATCAGCTGCTCACTCTGTACTTCCTGACACCATCTGATAAGTGGGGAATCAATGATAACTAAGGACTATCCTTGGTCTTTTTGCTCTTCTTCCAATTCTTCCTCTTATTTCCTCAAGACTTGTCTGATCTCGTGGTGCCTCCATCAAAAAGATTTAAAAAAACTTCAGACTTTTGCTGCTCTGATCCGTGATGAGTGTCGATCGATTCTCTAGTGTCGTTGTCGATCGATGGTATATGGTAACTGTCGATTGATGGTATATGGTCGGTGTCGGTCGATGCTGCTTCTGCTGGCCCTTCATCGACTTCACCTCTACATCTCGATCCTCTCTGAGAAACTCTATATGGTGGGATAGGAAATTCAACTTCCAATATTGCACAAGGAACCACGATCTTCATAGGGTCATGTATCAACTTCACTCTTTTGTGAATCCCAACAGCTTCTTCTACACAAATAAGTGGTTGCAGATGTTTTGTAATAGCAAGGTGTGAACCCTTGGACTCATGCATTCTCTCTTCAACCGTTTTTGGTTCAATCATGTACCATGGCTCTTCGTCCAATGATGGGTATCGATATCATGTGGTGTTTGTCGATCGATATCAGGTGGTATTTATCGATCGATGCTCTCTTTGAGTGTCGATCGATGCTCTCAATTGGGTGTCGATCGATGCTTTGCTTCAATGTTGAGTCTTCAATGTCGTGAGGACAACTCGAACTATCATGGATTTCAAGAGGTGTCGACCAGCAAAAGGGGTTAGTGTCGATCGATGTTGAGGTCTTAGTGTCGATCAATGTTGAGGTCTTAGTGTCGATCGATGTTGAGGTCTTAGTGTCGATCAATGTTGAGGTCTTAGTGTCGATCGATGTTGAGGTCTTAGTGTCGATCGATGTTGAGATCTTAGTGTCGATCGATGTTGAAATCAGATCACTAGTATCAGTTTCTTTTGCTCTGCTCGGCTCTCCATATCCATCTTCTTCTTCCTCTACCATATAGCTCATCATAGATTCCATCTCGATCTTCATATTTGCTTCAGTATCATAGAGGAATTTGGTGAGGAAGGCGTTCGTGATGTCATTCTATGTAGTGAGAGATCTTGGTGGCAACGTTTTGAACCAATATGCTGCTTCTCCAGCAAGAGAGTATGGGAATAGTTTGCATAAGTAGTAATCTTCAGAAACTCCATTGCACTTAATGGTCGATGCTAAATCATTGAAGGATTTTAGGTGATCAGTAAGACATTCATAAAGAAGACCATGAAAAGGATGCTGACCCACAAAAGAGATATATGTAGGATGCAGCCCAATGACATTCTTCTGAAGTTCAAAACGACGCATAACAAACTTCTTAGCGTAGAAATCTTCAGGTCTGTTGTAATCTCTAAGTGCCTTTTGTCGTTCAATTCCAGCATTCACAGTAACAACAATAGCATCAGGGATTACAGTCCCCTTTACATGAATCAACTGCCCTGCCCTGTTGCGCACGCGACCTTCTTCGTCTCGTAAAATACTATTCTTGTCAAAACTCAGTATTAGGTACTTCAACCTTCTTTGTCTTCTCGCGAGTAATATCGATCGACATAGAGTGTTTGGTGTCGATCCGACATAAAGTTGTTTGTGGTGATTGCCATCGAGTGGTTGGTGTCGATCGATGCTCGCTTCTCTTTGCTAGCGATCACTGCTTGGAGGGTGTCGACTGCCCTCATAGACTTATGGATCGTGCGCAAATCATCAGGTTCCTTTTTTAGAGAACCCAATAATTTTTTAATGTAAGTAAACTAATATAGAAAAATACCTAGACTAAATCAAACAAATTGAGTCTAATGGCGAATCCTTACTCCCCAGCAACGGTGCCAAATTTGACATGAGAGATTTTATGTATGTCAATGAAAACTCTATCAAATTAACCCTACGAACTACTCTTGCCAAGAGAGGTCAAATTATAGTATTTAGGGATCAAATCTACAGAGAACGTGGACACACAATAAACTCAATACAGTCGCGATTAATCTAGGCAAATAGATTAATTAGCAGTGAATAAACTATAACAGATAATAGATTGATTGATAATTAAACAATAATAATAAATAGCTAGATCTAGGGTTTCAGGCAAGTGGATTATAGAGGATATAAGCTAAGGGTATTAATCAAAGAACTCGATATCTAATGTAAAAGACGTCCAGATCTCGCTGTGAATCTAACTTATTGACTAAGCCGATGTCTCAGCTGTCGCTTGTTGACACATAATGACCATCGATCAATGGCAATGATCTTGCGTTGATCGACGGTCTCTTGAGTCAAGCCTTATGACCTAATTCGATAAGTTCACTAAATTAACTAAATCAATTCTCGTTTGTTTCTAGTAACCTAGCTCAACATGATAAATTCTAGTAGTAGACCATGCTCTCGCTTGCACCTAACTATCCTATGATCAGGGTTCTAGTTAGCTACTCTAGAACACAAAAAATAAACAAAATTTATTGATAGATCTAATAATCACCCTAGTAATTATATTAATAAACCCAAAACCTAACAAGATCTACTCAGACACGATCTCTGTCACAGAAATCATAAATGAATAGAATAAATATAATATAAAGAACCAAAAGAGTTCTAGGAGGACTCTAACGGAGTTTCTCCCTTCTCTCCTAACCCTAAAACAATAGATAAAAGAAAGCTTGATAAAGTTATCTCATAGCCGTCAACAATGGCTTAATCAGACATAACTTTAGATCTAACCGTTAGATGAACCTCAAACCGGTGGAACTGGAAGGATAACTCAAAGCTCTATCGTATGTCTAAATATAAGATCAATCTCACCGTGGGAAAGTCTCCATCCATAGCTAAATATATGACGCATCTGCGCAGTTCTGCATCTCTAAAAACTCCAGGATCACCAAAATTCTCCAGAACGTACTTGAACCTGAAAATAATCTAAAAGATATTCCAAAAAAATATAATAGACTGTAAGTAGGGCTGATGTCATGATACAATAGTGATAAATATCAGGCCCTATCACTAACATCTTAAAAATCATCGCCGCTAAAATCACTTTTTTCTACCCAGTTTTAATCTTCTCCAATTTTCACCATGTCAGTGATCCCATTTCTGAACACAATTTTAATTAAATCTTTTTTTTTTATATTTAGAGTCATTTAATACAAACAAAGTAGTAAATGATTCTATGGTCTGGGTTTCACTGAAACCGACCGTCTCTCTAACTCTGGCCACTCCGTAATTATTAAATTTTGGTTATCGTTGCTTTAGCGCTTCACAAATGATAAGACAAACAAAAATGATTTTGTATTACTCTTTCCCTGCTGGTTGACAATGAAAAGTTTCAACTTTCACAACTTATTTTAATTTTCCTTTAATTCATTTTATATTTGTTTACAAATCTTAAATCAACTAATTCTTATTAGCCAACTTTTCTGTTGTCAAGATATCAATGAATATGTCTGACTGATTATGAAAGACTCCCACAGCCTGATTATGAAAGACTCCCACAGCCGCGTCCACCATTTCCTGCCTCCGACTGATTATGACAGACTACTTTGACCACATTAACCTGACTACGTTCTTGAACACACAAATCTGACCACACCCTTCATCATTTTTAAAACACTTTAACCACTTAAATGTGACCATTAACAATATAAACCTGAGCTCTGTAACCTTTAAATTCTCTTCTCCTACTTCTAGTGTAGACGAGACATTCTTTAAGTGGTAAACAACCAAATCTCCAACCATTTGTAGTGCCCACAAAATCATGACCACACAGATCTAACTCTTGATCACACAAACCTAATCACGCTCTTGAATACATAAACTTGACTATATCCCTTGTCAATTTTAAGACACATTAACCACACAAACGTAACTATTAACCACACAAACCTGACCATATCTCTCTTAGTCAAAATTCTTCTTTCATTTGTAGAGGTATTTTGGTCATAAAAAGACTACATATCATGTGCAAAATACACTTCATACACAAAGTACCTAATAATGTAAAAGATAAAGTCCAAAGTATGTCTGTGTGTAAAATTCTCTTAATACATTTTATGTATTAGAAATTTTTGTTAAAAAAAAAGAAACTGTTGTTAAACCTGTGGAACAAATAAAATATTAAATAATAAAATTAAATTAGTTTTATGACTTCATCTATATTAATATTATTATTTATAAGTTGAAATTTTATTTAATATTTAAACTAGTTGTAGGAAAAAAATTTAAGATTTTTTTTTGTTATATTGGTACTGTTTGTTTAATGGACTTAATCGATAAATTCAGATAAATTATCTGGATGTGTCTCGAAAATTCAGCTGAGTTTTTTTTTTAAAAAAATTTACTGAGTCTAGTATAAATTTATGAATCATGTTTTAAACTGTTTATGTTTATGACTTTAATTCTACGTTTACGACTTTTTATGCTTATATGCTGCTGGTGAGAATCACGTTGGGAAATTGAATTATGTTAAAGTTTATGATCAAACCATTTTTGGATTTTAGTTTGAATACTTTTATCAAAATTTATAAAATATTAATTACTCTGTGATTTCACTACTTATATTTAGTGAAAATGAAATTTTATAAATGTTAAAATAGCAATTATAAAATTATTTGTTGTGACTATAGTTTAGATAAAATATTAAAATCAATATGATTAATATGATTATTATAAATATGTGATTAAGAGTAAAATATAGTTAAATTAAAAACATGTCTAGTTTAGTTGTTTTAGTAAAAAATGCATCTATATACATATACAATTAAAAAAATAATCAAATATAATTGTATTTAGATGGTTCATCCTGATGCATAAATGAAATACACAAATAAACAACATTCAGATAGAATACCTGGATAAGGCATCTAGATGAACCATTTGAATATACCTTCTAGATTTACAAATGAACATGACCATTCTTTATATGCATTTACAAAGTTTATATAACATCCCGATTTCTGGTATCTGATGAAAGATTTGATAGAATTGATTTAGTTACCTATGTTATCAAAATGCACTTATTTTTTTAAATAGACATTCATTTAAAATTCCAGCATGCTCGAGCTGTAGTAGTCAAATGATTGGTGACCTATCGAAAAAGTGATTCGCGATATCGTGCGAGTGAGACCAAAGCACGGAAAAGCCATGTAGTGATTGCAGAGTCAATAAACAAGATTTTCAAACCTTCAAAAATTAACACACCATCCGTCGCACATAATGCAGTCAAAGGCTTATCAAGTAAACTGAACTCGGCGTAGTTTATTAATAGACATTCAAAGAATACACCAAATTGAAGAAAATAAAGAAAAAAGCCGGCTATAAAAGAAAACGACCAAAGAGAAAGGGCATTTCACAATCACATAAATGTCGGCACATGAACTAGGGTTTACACAACTTTACCGGTCTTGGTGAGTTCGTTATCTCTCTACGATTTCATAGTCTTTTCCTTGTAATCGCCTCTAATCATTCAATAAACGTCTTTCAAATAACTCACCACCAAATTCGTGCCTTCATCTCGTATGTGCCAAATTCATATTAAACGATTAGTGCCATCTGTGAGAACATTAGAAAGAAATGCCAAGAAGGATCAATGGACGATCTTAATGACATGGAGATTACTTCGTCGACAAAAAATCTCGCCACCATGATGACCATGATGTAAGACTTGATGGAGCGTCTTAATCAACCATACACTACAAATAAAGTAACAAATTATCACCTATACGCTATAGTTACTGCCGTTACGCCACACACTGCTGAGGATGAAGAACCCAAAACAACAAGGCATCAAATACTTCAGAAAATAACCCTACAACTTAAAAAATCACCATTCTTCAGAGAACAATATATGATATCTGATATACCATAGATTTTACCTTATTTAGACCATGGTATATGTCCCATTTAGAGTCTATTATATGTATTTGGAGTATTTTTTAGAGTGTTTCAGGTCCATGTACGTTTTGGAGAACTTTGGTGATTGTAGAATTTTTTTAGGTGCAGAACTGCAAAGATGCGTCATATGTTTATCTATGGATGGAGACCTTCCCATGATGCGGTTGAGCTGATATTTTGTCATAGGATAGAAATTTGAGTTAGCTTTCAGATGCGGCTGGTTTGAGGTCAATCCATCAGTTAGATCTAAAATTATGCCCGTTCTACTGAAGAGTGGTACGTCTGTCTTGCGAGAGAAAGCTGCCAAGGAGATGAAGGAATGTCTATCGACGGTATACTGTTGATGTCGATCGACGGTGATGCCAGAATGCGGGCCAAACCTATTTTTTGACCGAATGAAGCCCAGAAACCACCACAAGTTATGAGAATATCCCTGGACGACTTAAACCCTATTTATATGTTTTCTAAGATATCGTTGACGGCAAAGCTTTCTTTTATTCATTGTTCTTCGGTTAGGAGAGAAGAGAGGAACTCCCTCGAAGTCCTTTTGGAATTCCTCTGGTTTCTTATTCGGTTTTATCTATTTTATATCTATTCATCTAAGATTCCTGTGACAATTATCATGCTTGAGTAGATTCATCTGCTATGGCTAGATTTTCTAGGGTTTTGATGTTCTTCTGATTTATAGATTAGGGCGATAGCGCTTTCCTAAGGCAGCGTCGACCGACGCTCATACCATAGCATCGATTAACGCTCAATCCGTGTTGACATGCGAGAGCTGAAACACTGGACTTAGTCAATATATTAGATTCACAACGAGAGCTGGTTGTCTTTTGCATTAGATATCAAGTTCTAGGATCAAACCCTTAGCATTTATACATTAATTTCTAAAACCTGAATGAAACGCTAAGTCTAGCAGCCCATCCTTCCATCACAAACAACTCATTAATCTATCGAATAACTATTTGTTCACCTTGCTTTACTTTATTTATTGGATTAATAACCTATTTACCTAGCTTAATTGTGATTGATTGAGTTTATTGTGTGCCCACGCTCCTTGTGGATTCGATCCCTAAGTACTACAACTGAACCTCTTATTTGAGAGAGTAATATCATTCCTTAGGATAATTTGAGTGATACCAAATTTGGCGCCATTAGACTCAAGTTGTTTGAGTTAGTCTAGGTTATTTTTTTTTATAGTTTACTTACATAAATGTTTTTCTACTGTTTCAGGTGCATACATCTTGGTACCATGAAAACAATGAAGAGAGGATATTTAGGTTCTTCAAAGAAGGAGCCTACTGATTCACGCACGATCCGTAAGTCTACGAGGGATGTATCGATCGACACCCTCCAAGCAGCAGAGATCGACATCGTAAACCAGTCATCGATCTACACTGTTCATCCGAGCACTGTTTACCGTGCACTGTTCATCCACTCACTGTTCATCCTCCATTGATCGATATTGTTCATCTCCCTTCTATCGATATTGTTCATCTACCATCAATCGACACTGTTCATCTTGCATGGATCGACACTATTCATCACAACACTGTTCACCGAGACACTATTCACCACGACTTTGTTCATCGAGGCACTGTTCATCGCGATACTATTCATCGTGTATCGACCGAGGACAACACCTCCATGTGGAACGACATTGTTCATCCATTGACGAATGAGACTATTTCTACTTTGTCGCTCGACACTTGTGACAGCATTGATTGACACCTCAATTCGAACAACGATCAACACCCTCCAAGCAGCATTGATCGACATCTTAAACCAGTTATAGAACGATGCTATTCATCCCGCATCGATCAAAAATGTTCATCTTGTGCCGAACAATGCTATTCTTCGCGTCAATGTTTATCCGATATCAACCGAAACTTCTTGCGTAAAGACAAAAAATGTCGAAGTGCTCATACTGAAGGTTGATGAGAATGGGATGTTAAGAGACAAATAAGGCCGCCCTTGCAACATGGCAGGAAAATTGATTAATGCACATGGTGTTGTAATCCCTGATGTGATTGATGTTCTTGAGATGAATGACTTTTAGCTAAATCGCGAATGGTATGATGGAGTAAGTCAGATTCCCTTCGAGGGTCTTTCTCACCAAGATCCCATAAACCACATAAAAGAACTTGAGCATCTGGTCTCAGCGAACGGGGAGGATGAAATTCTTCAATTCGATATTCTCTGCAAGATCTTCCCCTATTCTATTTCTGGGATGCATTCAGCTGGTTTAGTCAACTTCAACCGTGATCTCTAACCAGCTGGGTAGACAGTAAAAGAGCATTTCTTTACAAATTTCTTGATGATGCTGAAGCAACTCGAGAAAGGGAGAAGAATAATAAATGGAAAAGGCTCTGTGAAAGTTAGGAGATGAAGAGGAAAGATCGATTCAAAGACATATGCTTCACTACATTATGATATTGTTTGGTGAACATCATGGATCTGAAAAGCTGAGTGGAGTTGAAGAAGCTATATTAGTGATCCGACCTCAGCATCGATCGTCACCACTACCTCCACATAGATCGCCACCACTACCTCAACACCGATCGACGCCAGCACCTCCGCACCGGTCGATGCAGAAACCAACATCGATCAACACCTACCTGAATGGATCGATATACACCCACCTGATGATATTGATTGACACCAATCATTGGATGCGCTACCAGGATACACATTTGAGCTGGAACCGATTGAGGAGAGAGTGCACAAGTCTAAAACCTCACATATTGCTGTCCCCAAACATCTAAGACCACCTATATGCGCAGAAGAAGCTTCAGGGTTTCACAAAAGAGTGAAGAGGATACATGACCATGCGAAAATTGTGGTTCCATACGTTGTACTTGAAGCTAAATTTCTTATCCCACCAGATAAAAGCGACATCAACAAACCAGCATCGATCAATACTACCACTTCACCATCGATCGACACCCATTGCGTATCAAAGTAGAAAGAGTTTGAAGTGTGTCAAAATCTCTTTGATGGAGACACCACCACGCGATCAGACGTCTGGGGAAAAAGGAGGAAGAATTGGAAGAAGAGAAAAAGCATCAAGGACAATCCTCCGTTATCATTGGTTCCTCAATTCTCAAATGGTGTCATGAACTCCAAAGTTCGCAGTAGATGCTTCTCACAGCCATTTGCAAAGTTTCGAGCACTCTTTATTGCTGAGATGATAGACAAATGAAAGGAGTCTATAGAGGCTTTCCCAAAACGGTGATGAAGCTTCAGAAAGTAGACATTGAGACTTGTTTTGGAGCAAGTTCTCATCCTCATCCGGACTGAATCAGATCTCAAGAAGTCAAGTCAATGACTGAAAATAAATGCCGAGTGAGAGGCAACCCACTGTTAGGTTTGTTCTAAATTTGGTTTTATTTTCATATTTTACTGTTTTTTTTTTGTTTTTACTTATTTCAGGTACAAAAGAGAGAGAGAAAATGATGATGAACAGTGACAATAACACTGTAGCAAGACCGTCGATCGACACTGTAGCAGCACCATCGACTAACACTGTAGCAGTGCTATAGTAGCAGTGATACTGTTCATCAAAAAAATATAAAAAAGTTTGGTTTTATTTTTGTTTACTTTTAACTTTTTGTGTTTCATTTATTTGAGGTTAAGAAAAGAAGACCCAAGGAAGACGAGTTTGCACAAAGAATCGACGATGGCTGGCCAGCATCAATCGACAGAGCATAACAGGCATTGATCGCCACTTAACTGTGTCGATTGATACTCATATCAAAAGAAGGTATACCGTTTTTCCTTGTTAATTTTGTCCTGTGATTTATTTTCCTACCAATCTTAGATTGTATAACACCGGTGACAGTGTTGTTTAAGTCTGGGAGAGGTTCTACTAATGTTGTGTTTTCTTTTGAGTTATTTTATGAGTTTTATTGAGTTTTTACTGAGTCAAGAAGGAGATTATGAACATAACTTATTATTGACCAACCACACTATAACACCATTCTTAGACATGTTGACTGCAAAGATTACTAGAGATGCCAAAGTGGATCTCCCTGCCATTAGATCACGCTTACTTAGAAACTTTGAAGGAACCAAAGCTGATCTCCAACCTAATACTGACTAATTTGCTTGCTTTGGGGCTTGAGATACACCAGATCATATTCTCCTACAGATTTGTAAGGTACAAGNTCTCTCTCTCTCTCTCTCTCTCTCTCTCTCTCTCTCTCTCTCTCTCTCTCTCTCTCTCTCTCTCTCTCTCTCTCTCTCTCTCTTCAACATCTAAATAAAAGTAAACAGATTGAAATGATTTCCTGGAAGATACAGAGGGGTAGGTAAGTTACCTATGACCCCATTATTCGCCTACAACTTTGTCTTAATATAAAAAAATCAAAAATAAAATATGGCAAGATGGACTAAATCATCATCATTGTCCATTAATTTGAGATTTAAAAAAGATTTCGAGAAGAGAGAAATGATGGAAAAAGGGATCGGGAAAGATTTTGTACCTATGTATGCAGGTTTGCAGGAGTTGAGTCCATGTGTCATTTGATCGATACTCCCTAGGTATAAGCTGCACTTTATTTTTATGCTAAGAAATGAGATCAGTAGAGGGGTGAGTCAAATTAATATTTGTTTAATTGTTCACAAATGGGTTTGGTTGCTACACTAGGATAAGACATATAAAGTTTCCCTTGATTAGCATTATTTGATGTGGTTGCAATATAGTAGTGGTGATAGTTATCTTTATACATTATGAGAATCCATGCTTTTCAAACCTCTTTCACATGCTCCCTTTGTTTTGCTTGAGGACAAGCAAAAAGTTAACTATGAGAGAGTTGATATACAATGGATTTTACCTGATTTGGACCATGGTATATGTCCTATTTAGAGTCTATTATATGAGTTTGGAGTATGTTTTAGAGTGTTTTCAGGTCCAGGTACGTTTTGGAGAACTTTTGTGATTTTGGAGTCTTTTGAGGTGCAGAACTGCACATATGTGTCATATGTTTAGCTATGCATGGAGACCTTCCCATGAGGCAATTGAGCTGATATTTTGACATAAGATAGAGTTTTAGTTAGATTTCAGATGCTGTCGGTGTGATGTATATCCATCGGTTTGATCTAAAGTTATGCATGTTTTACTGAAGAGTGGTACGTCGTCCTCGCGAGAGAAAGCTGCCGAGGAGATGAAGGAATATCGATCGACGGTACACCCTTGGTGTCAATCGACGGTACACCCGTGGTGTCAATCGAGGGTACAACCTTAGGGTCGATCGACCGACTGAAGCCCATAAGCTATGACAAGTTACGAGAATATCTCTGGACGACTTAAACCATATTTATATGTTTTCTAAGGTATTGTTGACGGCTAAGCTTTCTTTTATTCATTGTTTTTAAATTAGGAGAGAAGAAAGGAACTATTTTGGAGTCCTATTGGAACTACTTTGGTTTCTTATTTGGTTTTATCTATTTTATATCTATTCATCTATGATTTATGTGACAACTATCATGCTTGAGTAGATTCATCCGCTAGGGTTAGGTTTTCTAGAGTTTTGATGTTTTCTGATTTATAGAACTGCTACAGTGATTTATTGTGTCCTTCACATGATTGTTCTTACTGCTTGTTTCTAGAATAATTAACTAGATACATTCGAGAGCTGGTCTACGCATCTAATGAACATATCGATTAGGGAGATAGTGCTTGCCTAAGGCAGCGTCGATCAACCTCATACCATAGCATCAATCAACGCTCGATCCATGTTGACATGCAAGAGCTGAAACACTGGACTTAGTCAATAGATTAAACTTGCAGCGAGAGTTGGTCGTCTTTTGCATTATATATCAAGTTCTAGGATCAAACCATTAGCATATATACATTGAGTTTTAAAACCTGAATGAAACCCTAAGTCTAGCAACTTATCCTTCCATCACAAACAACTCATTAATCTATCAAATAATTTTTTTTTCACCTTGCTTTACTTTATTTATTGCTTTAATAACCTATTAACCTATCTTAATCGTGATTGATTGAGTTTATCATGTTCCCACGCTCCCTGTGGATTTGATCCGTAAGTACTACAATTGAATCTCTTATTTGAGAGAGTAAATTCACTCCTTAGGGTAATTTAATATCCCCTTAAACAATCACAAGGTAAAAGTTTGGCTTCCCCAAGATAGAGTGCGTCCTTGCCTCAACACAGAAGAGACCCTTCACGACGAAGATCACAGACATCCAAGTTTGTCACATAGATAAGCTGAGAGTCTCATCCTTCTCCGGAGACTCCGATCCTAGCGGTCACATGACTGCGTTCAACATAGACATGAGACGAGGACACTTTACCAATGAGGAGAAGGATGCATAGTACTGTCAGCTGTTCGTGGAAAATCTTAATAGACCAACATTGACATGGTTCTCAAGGATCTCTGAGAACTCCTTAAACAGTATTTGTGATCTGGCGGAGTTTCTCAAACAATAATCCATGTTCACCCGACGTGGAGCATCAATAATTGATATGTGGAAGACGTCACAAGGCACAAAAGAAGGGCTCAAAGATTTTATGGAAAAACTCAAAGGATTGGTTTCCGAAGTGCACATTTCAGACACCACAACAATGTAAGCTCTGTGCAACACACTATGGATACATTCCCCCTTCAGAGAAGACATATGGATAAACAAGACCATAACACTGGAGGACACTCTTCATTGCACTAATTGCTTCGTCACCATGAAGGAATATAAGCATGCTTACATGATGATTGATAACACGATGAAAATGCTCAGCGCAAAAACGGCAGATACTTATCATGAAACCTCAACAATATTATTCCTACAACAAGCAGAACAAGAAAAATATGACTGTGTACTCTGTTGCCAAGAACAAGCCCATCGACTCAGCTGCAAACGTACCAGAAATACTATGGATGTGTGAGACATATATATAGAATGATCGGCACCTCATACCTATGACAACACAAATATTGCAACTATCATAAGAAAAAGGGACACAACAATAGAGAGTTCAAAAAACTTCAGGATGCACTCTTGTCCGCATTCAACAAAGGTGGGATAACTTCTGATCCTCTAAAACAAAACTTGCAAAAAAATAAAAAGACCTTGAGCAAAAAACGATCATAATTGTCAGAAGTCCCATGACTAATCTCAAGTTGACCTCCTTAAAGACCAAGACATAGAGGTCCCACCTTAACAACACGAGGATCTAGCTTTCTGACAAGGAAATACCGCATATCATGTAACACCCTCGACCCTGAATTCGACCAGATGGACGTCCTATGGACAATCACAGTCAAGTTTTAGATGAAACATCAAACCGAATACTCCATAAGCATGTAAGAGAGGTTGTTTTAGAAGCTTGGGTAGTTTCTGCGATCTAAATAAGGTTTCTGGTATCTCAGGATAAGTATAGTCAACTTAGAACTAGTATAGGTAGCTGAGGTTAGATCAGTGTGCAGCTAGGGTAATCATATTGGATCCTTCACAAGATTGTTCTAATTGCTTGTTTCTAGAATAGCTAATTAGAAATCTGATCGTAGGAACATCGACAACGCAATACGTAAACTGAATCATGCTGAGCTTAGTTGATAAATACAACGAGAGGTGGAACATTAATGTTTGCCTTGAATAATTAGATCCAAACGAGAGTTGGCGTTTAATATTTTGGACATCTGATAGTAATTGCATGCAAGAACTTGATTACTTACTATGTGAATTCGAGTTCTATGACGTTTCTTAAACCCTTAGCAACTATAAATTTGAGTCACTATAACTTGTTTGAATTCACTAAGTCTAGCGCCTTTCCCATTTATCTTGCAAACTGGTTTACTGTCATATTTTATTTATTTGTTTTCATATATTTTCCTAGCTTAATCTTAAATCTAAAGTCTATTATGGGGAGCACCACTCATCGGCTGAAGGTCTTGCGGTAGGTTGTCTTTGTGTGGACTAAATCATCATTAGGATGAGTATCATTAGGGATTTGGTTGGACTCACTAATCATTAGGATGAGTTATCATTAGATTTTGAGACTTATACCTACATGTGTTTACAGATGGGTAAGTCAAAGACATCTCCAAGAATAACAAGGAGAAGGCAGATGATTTCGGCCCTATTGTGGGTGCCGACGATGGCAACAAGCAAATCAATGTTGCACTGGCTGTGGTTGGTGACATGAGTCGCGTGAATGTTGCACCTCCACTTGGGAGAACTAGGACAATTGGTCTTATGAGTGCCATCATGGAAGGAGTAGATGCATGGGCCTAGTCCTCTAACACGGCTCTTCCACCCCAAGTTCCATTGACGAATGGGTTGAATGATCCGACTTGTCTAGGAGGCAAGGTCGTGACACCCGTCGTTGATGCTGCAATTAGAAGCCATTTGAGCCATGTTTTTTCGAGTGGTCAGGGGTCCATCCGCTTGGCTATCGACCCATAGACTGGTTGGTGTGAAATCGGACTTGATTATGGGAATTTCTCTTGAGCGAGATCCCATGAATAGCAATGAGGAAGTGGTTGAGATAAACCCACCTCAAGCCGGAGCAGTCCAAGTTAAGGTACCCTACCTGAACGTACTGAACCACATGATTCGGTTGGAGACGAGAGTCTTCATAGGTAGTGCTGATCCAATTGAGGGCGACCAGTGGAGGAGTAGGCTAGTTAGGAAATTTTCTTCCAATAAGTGCATTGGAGAGTATATGAAGAAAATTGTCATACACTTCCTAGATTGAGAGACACAAAATTGGTGGACTGCGGTTGAGAAACGCACTGGTGGCTGCTTAAGCACCTTTACTGAGTTTAAAACTAAGTTTGACTAGAAGTAGTTCCCATTGGAAGCTTGGGACCGGCTTGAGGCACATTTCCTCCAGTTGACCTAGAGCAAGAGGTCCATTAGACAGTACAATGATAAATTTAATAGGCTCCATCGTTTCATGTGAAATGAGATGGTGGCCGATGTCATCCATGTATATCACTTCATGCTATGACTTAGAACCGAGCTACAAACCCATCTCTAGGTCTGAACCTACAAATTGATTTCTGAACCGGTAAAAAGGGGTGCGTTGGTCGACACTAGTCTCGAGGAGACGGCTGTATCTAACCGCAATAAGCCTCATAAAAAATCCAATACTGTTCCTATATCTAATGATAAGAAACATAAGAGGGGACAGTCGGGACATGAGTCCAAATATGTTAGGCTTGTGGAGTGCTAGTCTTGTGGTAGGTTGCAAGGTGGTCAGTGGTAGAGGGCTTTAAGATCTTGCCTGCGGTGTGGTAGTATGAACTACTAGGGGATTCAGTGATGGAGTTAGTACTTTCCACAAGTGTGGTATGCCCGAACACTTCACAAGGGAGTGTCGCGGTCAGACCAGTAATTGGGTGGTTCAGTCGTGAAACCCTGGAGTTAATGAAAGACAGTCTGGGGGCAAGTAGACCGTCTGTTTTACTCCGGGATTATGAGATGACTACAAAGCCTAGAGAACCCAACAATTTCAAGGCCATCACTGGTAAATCTCTTGTGCAAGTCTGTTCAAATACTGCATGACCCCGTTGGTTTCTTAAATAGAAACCTAGCCTTAGAGAAATATGTAAAAACCATAGATGTTGGTAGAGTATCTACCTACGTCTTATTTGATTATGGTGCTACAGTGTTTTGTGAGTCTGTAAACAGTAGTTAGGGGCTAGTTCCAGAAGGAACTGGATAGTACTATAGGGACTGTGAATGCCGCTGGCGGTCATGCCATGCATTAATTAACAAGGATAGTCGGGGGCATCCAAATTAGGATAGAGGATGTGGTCACGTCAGCTAACCTAATAATTTATTCTACTCAATAATCACGTGGTGAATTTGGGTTTGAACTAGTTGAGGAAAGCCGAGAGGATCCCAGCACCGAGGTGCATGGAGAGACGGGTCAGTTTTCTGAATATGTTGTCCACAAAGAGGCGGACAGGGTAATTCCATCCAGTTACCTTGTGGTAGCAGAGCGGGTAATCCCGTTCGCTGTGAAGGCTTTGTTCGACAGGGGAGTGATATTCCCTCCTCACAAGAAGCCTCAAGTTGACATGTCACAAGGTTGAGTTTTACTACTAGAAATCAACACCACTGATAAATGACCGAGATGCTCTTACTAAATTTGATTGTCAGTTCAAGTGCGGGACAAGGAATCTTCCTAAAGTGTCATACTTGATTTTTCCGGACAAGTACAACAGACGTTGTCTTGCGAAACTGATCGAGATGGGCCTGAACATCTCACAAGAGGTGATGGATCAGATAGCCAAAGATGAGTCTAAGTTCAAGCAACAAGTCAAAGAGATGGAGGTCGAAAGTATCAGAGTTGACAATTTTGTTGCACCCAGTTTGTCTGATTATCAAGACGCGGTTCCATTGGCTGCCAAAGAGTTGACCCCACGAACGAGTTCCAAAAGAGAGATCGACATTCACATCTCACAGGTGTTGGACCAAGGTCAGGTCAACGATGCTCAAGAGGTTGCTGAGGGACTGCACCAGTCTGAAGATGTGATATAGCCTATATTTATTACCAGTTTTATGCCATGTTATAGGCTCTATTTAGGGTATATTATGTGTGTGTAGGCTGTGTTTTAGAGTATTTACACGTACCTGAAGGTTTTCGAGATATATGAGATACATGGAGCTTTTGGAGCATTTAGAGGAGAAAATTCGTAGCTGATCATTTAGGAATCGAAGAAGCCATCGATCGACGACACGTACTTGGAGTCGACCGATAATTAAAGACCAAGTTTGATCGATGCAGCACATTTACCATCGATCGACGACTAACTCGACAACATCAGATTTCAAGCCCAAATCAGAATGACGAAAATATTTTGGATGAGTTTTGACCTAAATATAGGGTTTTATATTTATGTCTTGAGAAGACAGAGAAAGAAAAAGAGAACCAGTTACTATTCTCAAGCTTTACTATTATTCTATTGTATTAAGGTTATGAAAGAAAGAAAGAACTCCTTCAGAGTCCTCCTGGAACTCCTTTGGTTTTTATTTAATTTCTATTTTGCATCTATTTTATCTATGATTTCTGTGATAAATATCATGTTTGAGTAGTTATCAATTAGATTTAGGGTTGAATGATAGCAATCATGGATTAGCCCAAAAGTAGGACTGCTAGGTTAAGTTCATATCCATCAATTGAGTTGTGCTTAATGCTTGCATTCTAGAGTACCTAACTAGGATCTCGATGATAAGATATGGACAACTACGAGAGTAGGTTCTGTGCCAGAATAGATTATGTTGAACTAGGCTGCTAGGCGCATGCGAGAGCTGGTCTAATAAGTCTGGTGGACTTATCAAATCTCGCCCCACACTTCCTTCTGATTTCACCATTGATCGACATCAGGCCTTAGCTGTCAATCGATGATCTTTCCTTTTGCTCGCATACGAGAGTTGGAGTTAAAAATGTCAGAATAGTTAATATTTGAGTTCTAGTATATTTACATTTCCGTGCTTCCTATTCTCTATAATCCATTAGGCTTGAAACCATAGATCTAACATATTTACATTTACATTTAGTTAATTAAATATCATATTTCCATATTTGCATTAAATAACATATTTCCATATTGCATCCCTACCTCTTGATAAAGAATATTTCCTTAATTAATTGTTCACCACTACTATATATATATATTTACCTAACTTAGTCTTTAGAAATTAGAAATCTATTGTGTGCCATTGCTTAATTAATTGATCGATGGTCTGTCCCAAGAGCTTCTTAACCCTTCAGTAGGTCTTTGAGAGATTGTCAAAATCTTATCCCTTAGCTCTTAGGTCTTTGCATCATCAAAAAAATTAGTCAGAAACGCAACCTTGACATCGTTCCAGGTAGTGAGAGATCCTGGTGGTAGAAGTTTCATCCAAACAACTGCATTCCCAGAGAGAGAATACTTAAATAACTTGCAGAGGAGATAATATGTAGTTCCTTCATGCTCCAGGATGCTAAACACAAAATCTTCTAGTGTTTCAAGGTTGTCCATGGGATCTTCATGGAGAAGGCCATGAAAGGGGTGCTCATGCACATGATTAAAGTATGCAGGTCTTATCTAGCTGTCGATCCCATGAATTTCTCGAGGTTGAATCGCAGACCTGTTAACATAGAGTTAAGTATGGGAGAGTTGATATGGCCTGATCAATTCTGCTATCGACCGATGCTTGTCTTTCTATGTCTTCCCGCAAATAGTATCGATCGACGGCAAAGTGTGGTCATCGATCGATGTCTTGATGTTAGTATCGGTTGATGGTGAAGTATTGGTGTTGATCGATGCTCGCTTCTCTTTGCTAGAGATCACTGCTTGGAGGGTGTCGATCGATGCTCGCTTCTCTTTTCTCGAGATCACTGCTTGGAGGATGTCGACTGCCCTAGTAGACTTATGGATCATGCGCAAATCAGCAGGTTCCTTCTTTGAAGAACCCAAAAATCTTCTCCTCATTGCTTCCTGGTACTAATATGTATGTACTTGAAACACAAGAAATTATTTTATGTAAGTAAACTTATATAGAAACATACTTAAACTAAATCAAACAAATTGAGTCTAATGATGAATTCTTGCTCCTCGGCAATGGCACCAAATTTGACAGAAAGGTTTTTATGTATTTCAATGAAAACTCTATCAAATTAACCCTACGAACTACTCTTGTCAAGAGAGTCCGAATTGTATTACTTAGGGATCGTATCCACAGGGAGCATGAACACACAATAAACTCAATACAGTTGCGGTTAAGCTAGGAAAATAGATTATTAAACAGTAAATAAACTATAAGAGATAATTGATTGATTGGTAAGTAAACAATAATAATAAATAGCTAGAGCTAGGGTTTCATGCAAGTGCATTATAGAGGATATAAGCTAAAGGTATTAATCATAGAACTAGTCCGATGTCTCAGCTCTTGCTTGTTGACACGGGATGACCGTCGATCGATGGCAATGATCCTGCGTCGATCGATGGTCTCGAGTTCACTAAATTAACTAAATCAGCTCTCATTTGTTTCTAGCAACCTATCTCAACATGATTAATTCTGGTAGTAGATCATGCTCTCGCTTGCGCCTAACTATCCTATGATCATGGTTCTAGTTAGCTACTCTAGAACACAAGCAATAAACATAATTCTATTGATAGATCTAATAATCACCCTAACAATTTTATTGTTTGGCTAATCCATCAATACCATTGATAAACCCTAAACCTACCAAGAGATCTACTCAGACATGGTCTTTATCACATAAATCATAGATGAATAGAATATATATAATATAAAGAACCAAATGAGTTCCAGGAGGACTCTGTAGGAGTTCCTCCCTTCTCTCCTAACCCTAGAACAATAGATAGAATAAAACGTTGCGTAGCCGTCAACAATGGCTTAGAAAACATATAAATAGGGTTTTAAGTCATCCAAGGGCATTCTGGTAATTTGTGATGGCTTATGGGCTTAAGTCGGCCATAAAAATGTCGGGCCTGTCTTTTGGTATCACCGTCGATCGACGCCAAGGCTGTACCTTCGATCGACACTCATTCATCTTCTCGACAGCTTCCTCTCGCGAGGCAGACATACCACTCTTCAGTAGATCGAGCATAACTTTAGATCTAACCGTTAGATGGACCTAAAACCGGTGGAATTGGAAATCTAACTTAAAGTTATATCTTATGTTAAAAGATCTTCTCAATCTCATCGTGGTAAGCTCTCCATCTATAGCTAAACATCTGAAACATCTGCGCAGTTATGCATCTCTAAAAGCTCCAGAATTACCAAAGTTCTCCAAAACGTACCTGAACCTGAAAATACTCTAAAGCATACTCCAAACACATATAATAGACTATAACTAGGGCTGATATCATGACACAATAGTGGTAAATATCAGGTCCTATCAAATAGCATAGTACATTTTGTTCAAATAACATAGCAAAATCGAGAACTTACAATATAGACGAGTGGTGGTGGTGGTTATGACGGAAGAGGTGGTGACTGATATCATGGAGATGGTGGTTTTTAAGAAAAATTGATTAATAAACAAGAGCAATGATGATAACTGCTATGAAGATAGATAGAGATCCATTGATATTTTCTTAACAAAAAATGATAGTGGATTGGAAGAAGTGATGGTGGTATGTAAGGGAAGTTTATTCTCAGACACCCTTGTGCATATTGTAAAATTCTTAATTCTCCCTAATATTAAATATAGTTTATTTTTTTATTTATTTTTAAATACAAAACGTGGTAAAGACATTTATAACCTTATTTAAATCAAGTTATTACACAACCCGACCACAGAAACTCGGGCTACCTAAACTCACACGGTACAACCCAATTTGCAAAGCTAAATTGTGCGCTTTTCCTCATTTGTTCACTTTCTGAGTCTCTCTCTAGTCCCTCTCTCTTCTCTCTTTTTCTCGTGTGGCGAAAGAGACAAGATAAACCCTAGATCAAAATTTTACCGTTTCTTCTTCTTCCTGTGTGATAATCGAGCCTCCATATTCCAAATAGACATCCTTTATCGTGGTGGTGATTTCTTGACCTTGATTTCGTTGTATTTTGTATTTAGGATTGATGAAATTGGGGAAAACTTCTAAATTGTAGACGAAAATAAGGTAGTGTCGTAATAAGCGAAATTATGGTTTGAAATTGAAGAAAACATGGTGAAATCTTAGATTTGGCATATGTTGGAACAAAATCCGAAAAGTTACGATTTTGTGAGGGTTTTCCGTTTTTTTCACTTGATTTCTCCTAAATTGAATATAAGTGGTTTTCGTTATCTCCTTTAATGGTTGATATATGAAATCGAAATTTTGATTGACTCTTTGAATGTTAGGCAAACATAAACTTAAAGAGAGTTGAAAATTTGTTTTGATATTAGACAAAGTATTGATTCTGGATTTTGGATGGATTTTGCCTTTAAGTGTATTATTTTTTGATGTTCAGAGGAAAGTGATAATGACAGCAAGTAAGCGTGGAGAAAAAAAACAGAGTAAGAAGAAAAGTGGGAAGTCAACAAGATCCTAAAAAAATATTGATCCTGTTGTAGAAGAGTATGTGGAAGAGCTATCAGACGGGAACGATAATGATGATATGTGTGAACCCTCTGAGGTAAAATATTTTGTTGATTTTAATTGAATAAAGTGTCAGTGCTTGTGTGTGTATGGTTTTGCTTAAATTGAGTGTGTATGGTTTTGGTTGAATTGAGTGCCATTGTTGTGTATTCGGTTTACTCCTTTTAGTTGAACAAAGTGTCAATACTCATGTATTTGTTTTAGTTGAATAAAGTAGGCCAATAAAGTGTGACTGCTCGTGTATTATCGGTAGTAGTAGTGCTAGTAGAACGTAATTGTATTATTGGGTTTACTAGTGTCAGTAGGACATAATTGTATTACTGGTTGGATTAGTATTACTATGAATAAAAAGAATTATTCTGGTTTTGCATGGCGTGCAGGAATGCCAACCACTCCCACATGATAAGCTCTACTTCAAGAACACCGAGTTCACCAAGACATGTAAGATACAGAGCATGTGTTATGTGAGCAAGACTGTGGAGGTCATCAAGAAGCTTAAGAACGAGTTACCCTGGATTGAAAAGCACCCGCAGTTTAGGCATTTTTTCCACATGCCGAAAGAACCAAACTTGAAGCTGCTTGGTATGTGGATACTTCTGCTACGAACTATTCCCTTAGACAAAGAAGAGGGCACATCGTGGTTTGCGGTTAATGGCGTGCCCATCCAGTATTCTATGAGGGAGCATGAACTCATCTCTGGATTGGAATGCCATGAAAACCCGGCTAATTATGAGAAGTTAGGAAGTTTTGAGTTTGTTGAAAGGCATTTCAAGTCACATGGTGAGATTACTATGAAATCTGTGGAAGCGAAGCTGTTGAGTATGAGGTCATGTGGGGATCGACTCAAGATGGCAATGCTCTTCTTCCTAGGCACGGTTATCAGAGGGAATGGAAAATACAATGGACGCATTGACTCTTTCATACTGAGAGTCATCAATGATTTGGATGTGTGTGAAATCTTCCTTGGGGTCGGTTGACATTTGAAGATGATATCCATTCAATAAATCATGTGATGAAGCATCTCAAGGGGAATCCAAGAAAAAATGTCAATTTTCCGGGACTCATAGTTCCTTTAGAGGTAACCCTTAATGTTTAAGTGTAATTTAAATGTTGTATGAGTGGATTTTGACTAAATCTTTATGCAGGTCGTAATATTTGAGTCTATTTCCAGCTCTGAATGCTAAACTTAGAGAAGGAGTAGATGACTGTCTGTGTTCCTGTCTGAGGATGTGCAAGAGGCGCTTCCAAAATAACAGTATGAAGGGTTATCCGCTTGAGGAATTGTATGATACCCTTAAAAATACTCAGGTACATAATTATAATTTTTTTAAAAGTAACTTGTAAACAATATTGTGAATTATATTGTTTTGGTGTTTATTTTCAGGAAATTAAAAGTTATCTGGTTCCTACAGTGGATGAAGCACCTCTCATGGTGCGAACAGTGTGCGAGGAGCCAAATTATGATAAAGAATATGGAGTAAGTGCCTTGTGGAACACATGGTTTACTATAAAGTAGAAGCCAATGTGGTGGAAAGAGTTGTATGAATTAGATGTGGCAGCAAGAGAGTTTCTTAAGAAAAAAGACAAAGAAAAATTGAATGAAGAAGCAGCCTCCTTTGATAATAGATTAGAGGACGTGTTGAAAGGACTTGAAGAGAGGATAATGAATGCCTTGAGAGAAGTAAGTGTGAAGATGGAGACAATGGACAAGCAGCTTGATGGGATTGAAAAAAGCCAACGTGTTTTAAAAGAGAAGTGTAAGAAGATGAAGGGTTTGAATAAGAGATTGGAGGCCATTGAAAATTGCCAATACTTTCTAAAAAAAAAAGTAGGAAGCAAGAGGTAATAGAGACCAGACTTGATGCCATTGAGAAAAACCAAGGTCTGATGAAAAGGAAGGTGAGGAAGATGATAAAACAACTGAAAGAGAAGGATTCATTCAACAATGAAGGTTTTGAGAATCAAGAAATGGATTTTGACTGGGAATATCACAGAAATGGAGTTGACGAAGAAAGAAAACAAGCGGGAGAAGAGGCTCAATGATGCCATCAAACCAGTAGTTGAACCGGAGGTCGACCCAACAACCCACTCAATCCGCCAAGGCGCTAATCAGGATATATGGGAACTAAAAATGTCATATATTACAAACCAGGAGGGTTTTAATCACGAATCCAATTTTCATGGATTCTACACTCAAGAAGGAGTCCAGAACAATTGGAACCAGGCAAAAATATTCAAGGAGAAGGAAGTTATGAATTTTACAATTCAGAGGTTTCTCAGCCCGTCCAGTTGCGAGTGTCAGACTTTAGAAGAGGATTTCAGCCCAGACATGAAGCGGCCTTATAAGAAATCAATCATGGGTTCAAGAGGGATCTATTAGCTTTCCAGAAAGCCCAAAATCAAGAGAAATGGTCAAGGCAAGAAGAAGTTATGATCAATTTCCCAGAACCGGCCAAACCGACATCATCTATGGAAAGTCTTCAACCAATTCAGTTTGGTTCGACCCAAAGCTATTTATAGAGACCACGAGATATTATCAGCCAATCAGAAGACATTCCAGGAGTCCTTAGATGCACCATTACCCATAGGATCAGGCGGATCCTTGAAGAAGTTGTCAAGCCCACCCGGAGCCGTTTATGGAAAGATTTAGCAATCTTTCGGTTTGATCATTTCCAACCAAACCAACTCCGACCAGAAGACATTCAGATAGAACCAAGACATCCAGGAGACATTATACTTTACCAAGAAGAGTTCTACACGTTCATACCATGCACCAGCCAGCATAGGATCAGGAGGATCCTCATTTACTCCAAACTGCCTTATTTGGAGCTTTGGACATTCAAACTCCAACAGCTCTTTTGCCTTGGATTTGTGCACGACATAAGGACCTTCCAACACATACAGAAGGTTCCCAGGATGATCTATTATCCCCTCAAACCTTCCAGGTTCAAAGAAGGAACAGATTCTTTGCTTGGAGCCAAAACCGCATTAAAGGCTCCAACGGCTACTTTCCGATTTCTTGCTTTGTCTTTGTCTTTGATTTGTTTCCTTTCATTTTCTTTTAGCACGTTAGGACCTTTGTTTCTGAGCATTATATAAGCTCATTGTCGACATTGTAAAGAATCACCCTCAATCATCAAGTTAATAAGAAGTTATTCAGTTTTGTGTAAAATATCGGTCTTTAGGATTCAAGGAGAGATTTCTTGTTGTTCTATTGATTTCATGAGTCTAGTTTATTTGTTCAAATCAAATAAGCTCAGTACACAGGTTGAGAGAGTCAATCACATCGTCCCATCATCCCACCAGATTGAGAGATTCAATCAAACTTCTATCCGCAAATCCACTTCAATCCATCATTTGATCAAGCTGAGAGTGATATACATCCAGCAGCTTGATTCTGCCATTTCTATCCATTTGCTTTCATTTTATTGTTCTTATATTTATCATATTCATCCGCATCTAATTCGTTTTGCATTTGTTTCAGGTTTAGAACCTCCATTCCATCCATATCGCCCACCCGATCAACCCATTTGGTCGATCCATCAAGCTTCCACCATCCATCCTTCCATCCACGATTACCAGCCTGTGTCATTTGGTATCAGAGCTCAAGTTCCTGATTAAGGTTATATCTATCCATTGCATCATTCATCTTGCTTGCATTTGTTTTCATTTCATCTTAAAACCGAAAATCCATAAAAACTGTCTTTTTGTTTCAAGTTTTGTTTTTGCATTTTTTGTATTCTTGCTGTTCATCATTCTTAAAGCCACGAAAAAGAAAAAGAAACATGTGTTTGATTCATATCATTTGCACTTAGTTTCGAAATTCTTGTTAGCTCCCTCATATATTTTGTTTCCATAATCAAAAGTGTCATTAAAACAAAAAAATCTGCATTAAGTTGTTTCCTTTTGTTTTGCATTGCATATCAAGTCAAAATTCAAAAAAAAAAAAAACCATTCTAGTTATTGTTTTATATCATATTATTTGTTTCATTTCGATCTTGCATCAGAAAAATCAAAAAAAAAATATTGCATCTTAGTTTATATCATTTTAGGTTCATAATTGCATAATTATCGGTTTAGTTTAAGTGTTGCATTGTTTCATTGTTTCATTGTTTCTTGCTCGACCACCACTTCCCATATCTTCACTTGATCTTAAAGATTGATTTCAGGGATAAATGGGAGAGGCAGCACACGGCCAAGCTCTAATAGCTTCTCAAAAACAACTATTGGTTGCTATGCGAGAATTAGAAGATCAAATGGCCCGGTTAGAAGAAAGAAGCAAACTGTCTAGGAGAAAGACACAAGGCCGACGACCAGACCATGGAGAAAGAAGACTTGGAGTTGCAACAGAGGCTGTCTATGTTGAGCCCAAACCACCAGATCCTTCATGGATCACTCCACACCAAACTTCTTACACTCATGAGTACTTAAGTCATTCTAATCATGATTATAAATCTGCTAATGTTGTTAAAGTTTATTCTTTTTCAGAGAAAAGATGGACAGATGACTATTTATCATGGGAAAGAACCATGGATGATTGGTTTTCATACCATGGCGTGCCAAGGAAAGAGAGGCTGACCCAAGCCATCAAGCAACTCAATGGAAGTGCATACAAATGGTGGACAAGAGTAGGTTGTTCACAAGGACAGAGTAGGGTTGAGACTATCAAAACGTGGGAAGATCTTAAAGAGGCCATGGTCAGGAAATATGTATCCTCACTTCCAACTCCAAACATTAGAGAAAGGTACCCAAGAAGATTCTCAAGCCATGGGTCTAAAGAGGCAAAGAGAGTTGTACCAAAAGAAGGCCATAGAAGCTTGATCCATTATGACCAGATTCGGCCAAACCAGAGACCCACGGTTGTCTATGATCAATACCAGCATGCTGAGTTCCCAAATACCATGGAGAAGAAGAAATATCACAGCCAAGACACGTTGGCCAGACACAAAGAAAAATCAGACAAACCGATTTTTCAAGAAAAGGCTAAGGTAAGTCCTATACTTGATAAATTTGTTTATAAATCAACCCCCACTGGTATGGTTCACTTGTCTTTGTCCAAGGATGATAAGACAGATCTTGAGGTCCAGGAAGACACGAAATCCACATCCTTGTTGGAATCAAATGTTCTCAAAGACTTATGTCCAAAGAACAAGAAGATTTTGGGTCCAAAGGAGAAGGAATCATCAAGCCAAGGTAAGTCTTCTAACTCTAAGAACTTAAAGGATCAGACTTGTTATAGATGTCATAAGAGAGGACACTTTGCTGTAGTTTGTCCAACTAAGAAAGTATTGAAAGAAACATCACTAGAAGAGAAAACTGATTTATCTATGATAAGTGATAGTTTTATTCAAACTGATTTATTTGTTCAAAATTCTTGTATAATGCACTTGTCTTTGTCAAAGGGTGTTGTAACAGGAATTAAGGAGCATGAATCCAAGGGAGAGGAACCATCAGACGTCATCCATGTGATGGACTAGAAAATGGTTCAAGACACCAAGCAGTCCATATTGCTTAAAGAAGCAAAACCAGTGTTAAAAATGTCCTACCAAGGTAAGTGTCTAACACCACCTTTAGATACTGGTACTGACGTGTGTGATCTTGGTGTAGGGAGCATAAATAAAAGCTATATGCTTACTGAAATTCCAAGGAGAGAACCAGACCATAAGCTCAGTCATGAACCAACTTCCAAGCTGAAACCGAAATTTGAACAATGTGTTGTTCAAATGCCAAGTCTCAAGGTATGTTTCACATTAGACCATAAATTTCTTATTAATTCTATGACAAGATTAATGCACTTGTCTTGTCCAAGAGAATGTGAAATTGTTTTAGGAACCAAGGAGGATCACACTGCTCATAGAGAAGAGACACCAACCATGATGTTACAAGATGCTGAACCAATGCCATTTAAAATCAGCAAGGTAAGTGTCTCTAATTTAAATTCGTCCTTATTACTTGATAAAGCAGATATCACGCACTTGTCTTTGCCAGAAATTTTTGATCCAGGAATAAGACAAGAAGAAGGACATACAAGCCAAGTCCAAAGGCTGCAAAGAAGGCAGCCAATCAATACAAGCTGTCCAAAGAAGAAAACAATTCTTCAACTTGTTTATGCGATCAAAGTAAGTCTGGAACTTTCACATTATGATTATCAGTGTTCAACCACAGATATAATGCACTTGCTTTTTGTCCAGAACATTGAGATTATTTCAGGTTGCAAAGAAGAAAGCTTCAAAGAAATCCCACCGGATGATCTTATGTTGCTAGGAAAATCAACTCCAAGGAGGACCATAAACGTGGCCACCAAAAATTTGAAGAGCCATCCATTACAAAATGGATCCAATGACCATGTCCAGGGCAGAGGCGTGATCATTTCCTTTCTCTTCAAAGAAGAGCCACCAGATGCATCTTGCATGACCAAACCGAAATCATATCAAGGTAAGACTCTAAACTCCCAAAGGAGGATGGAAGCTAACTTGCTCTATCTTGGTGCAGGTTATCCAGTTTCGAGGTCGAAACTTTGTCAAAGGGGAGGGGATTATGCGGCCATCAAACCAGTAGTTTAACCGGAGGTCGACCCAACAACCCACTCAACCCGCCAAGGCGCTAATCAGGATATATGGGCACTAAAAATGCCATATCTTACAAACCAGGAGGGTTTTAATCACGGATCCAATTTTCATGGATTCTACACTCAAGAAGGAGTCCAGAAAAATTGGAACCAGGCAAAAATATCACGGAGCAGGAAGTTATGAATTTTACAATTCAGAGGTTTCTCAGCCCGTCCAGTTGCGAGTGTCAGCCTTTAGAAGAGGATTTCAGCCCAGACATGAAGCGGCCTTATCAGAAATCAATCATGGGTTTCATGAGGGATCTATTAGCTTTCCATAAAGCTCAAAATCAATAGAAATGGTCAAGGCAAGAAGAAGTTATGATCAATTTCCCAGAACCGGCCAAACCGACATCATCTATGGAAAGTCTTCAACCAATTCAGTTTGGTTCGACCGAAAGCTATTTATGGAGACCAGAGATATTATCAGCCAATCAGAAGACATTCCAGGAGTCCTTAGATGCACCATTACCCATAGGATCAGGCGGATCCTTGAAGAAGTTGTCATGCCCACCCGGAGCCGTTTATGGAAAGATTTAGCAATCTTTCGGTTTGATCATTTCCAACCAAACCAAATCCGACCAGAAGACATTCAGATAGAACCAAGACATCCAGGAGACATTATACTTGACCAAGAAGAGTTCTACACGTTCATACCATGCACCAGCCAACATAGGATCAGGAGGATCCTCATTTACTCCAAACTGCCTTATTTGGAGCTTTGGACATTCAAACTCCAACAGCTCTTTTGCCTTGGATTTGTGCACGACATAAGGACCTTCCAACACATCCAGAAGGTTCCCCGGATGCTCTCTTATCCCCTCAAACCTTCCAGGTTCAAAGAAGGAACATATTCTTTGCTTGGAGCCAAAACCGCATTAAAGGCTCCAACGGCTACTTTCCGATTTCTTGCTTTGTCTTTGATTTGTTTCCTTTCATTTTCTTTTAGCACGTTAGGACCTTTTTTTCTGAGCATTATATAAGCTCATTGTCGACATTGTAAAGAATCACCCTCAATCATCAAGTTAATAAGAAGTTATTCAGTTTTTATCGAAGAGTGTTCTTTGTGTAAAATATCGGTCTTTAGGATTCAAGGAGAGATTTCTTGTTTTTCTATTGATTTGTGAGTCTAGTTTATTTGTGAAAATCAAATAAGCTCAGTACACAGGTTGAGAGAGTCAATCACATCATCCCACCATCCCACCAGATTGAGAGATTCAATCAAACTTCTATCCGCAAATCCACTTCAATCCATCATTTGATCAAGCTGAGAGTGATATACATCCAGCAGCTTGATTCCGCCATTTCTATCCATTTGCTTTCATTTTATTGTTCTTATATTTATCATATTCATCAGCATCTAATTCGTTTTGCATTTGTTTCAGGTTTAGAACCTCCATTCCATCCATATCGCCCACCAGATCAACCCATTTGGTCGATCCATCAATCTTCCACCATCCATCCTTCCATCCATGATTCCCAGCCTGTATCACTCAAACTGATTAAGAAGAGAAAGAGAAGGAAGGAGAGGAAGAGAAGAACAAAGAACAAGATGATGGTGCTGATGTGATAAATGTTCAAGAAGAAGGGGCTCAATTTTAGGTTGAAGAACTTGAGGCTGAGAAATTAGAAGAAGAGATTGAGGTTGAGAAAGATTCAGAGGTAGAGGCAGAAGCAGATAAAGAGAAAGAGAGAGAGAACTCATGCTCCTCCTCCTGCTCTTTCTGTGGAAACAGATGAAACTGAGGGAACTCCTGCTCCTTTTACTCCTGTTGTGGTGATCAATAAGCCACATTTGTGGCCTAAGACAATGACGGTGAGGAAACATACACCTAAGAAGAGGTGTAGACCGAGAAAGGCTGAAAAACCACAAAAGTTCACAACACCACTACCGGAAAAAGGACACGTGCACCATCACAATGGGTTTTTTCTCCTTTCACCGAGGGGAATACTGAAGAGATTGAAGAGCTAAAGAAAAAGCCTAAAACAAAGGCTTAGAAGACTAATAATATGTTAAAATATTTTGGATATTTAATGATATCGGCTTTGTAATGAACTTTCTAGGATGGTATGTTTAAACTTATGCTTTGTTGATTTGTAATGAACTTATGATTATATGATTGTGTTGTTGTGTTGAAGTGTTGTAACAGGTATGGATAACTAGAAAATAAGACAAAACTATGTCTAAAATTTCAAATTTGTACTACTGTGTATTACTAAGAAAATAGTAGGTATACATAAGGAAAAAAAAACACAAATTGACCTAAATATTTCGACCAAAACACATGTAAAACGTGCAAAACATTTTCAATATTTTGACCAAAGCACGTGCAAAACATGTAAAATGTGTAAAACATGATGACTTAATTTAATATTATTATTACTCATAGTAGTACCCAAGGTTGTAGTAATACTACCTTGTTCATAGTAATACTATATGAAAATTTCAACATTTATTAGTAATACCACATCAAAATTATACTTTTTGTGGAAGAACCAATACATTTAGACAATTGTAGATTATATACAATATATTGGTAGAAAAATATTTGACAAAAGATTAATTTTGTATTATTCACTTTATTATGGTCTTACCATTGAGACATTAGTCATAGAAGTATAAGGATGAAAATGAGAAGTTTTCTATCAACTTAAGAAATACCTAATATTTTATGTATAATTTCATAACTATACACATATAAATACATATAAATACAAAATATGTGAGTGACATCTAATAACAATAAATAATAAGACGAAAATAAAAGATTTTTAAAAACGTGCATATAAGACATAGTAATACTAAGAAGTACCAATAGTCTACAAAACATTTAGTAATCCCAAGAAGTACCAGTAGTCCACAAAACACATAGTTATCCCAAGAAGTACCAGTAGTCCACAAAACACATAGTAGTATGTAATAGTACCATTAATACATAATACACATAGAAATTTCAAGTAGTACAAGTAATCCAAATTTCAAAATAATCTAAGTAGTAGCATTACCTGACCATTTCCACATTTAAACCATGGGCCCATACCTCTTCCTCTGGATCCGTTGCCTCTGGCTCTCCCTCTCCCTCTTTTTCCTCTTCCACGAGATTCTTCTACTGATGGAAACCTTGTTTGTTGCGGTCTTCCTTTCTTGACCTCATGATCCGGAGGAAATACTTTTAGTGCTCTAACTTCTTTTGGTATAACCTAATCAGACATATGAGAAACATGATATATTGTCATGTGATAATTCAAAGCCTATTGCTCAACCCAATAGTACTTAGTACAATATTCAGATAGATGGAGTTCCCTTTCCGCTTTATCAGTCATGAAAATGTGGCAGCAACTACAACATGAACACATGGGTATTTGTCTTTATCAAATTGCTCACAGCTGCAAGTTAACATAACCATGTCAACAAGTATAAACTTTTCTGTCACAACCTTTCACATTGTACTCAAGATGGAAGTTTTTTAACTCATCAACCTCAAGAAAACCTCCATAAACACATCTTTTGGACATTTCCATTTCCACAATAGGCACAAGCTTTATTGTGGGTGGTATTTCAGTTGCCTCTTTCCTATGTTTGTTAAACCATTCAGCTATTTTTGCAGCAAGGTGAACTTTCTTGCGTCCTTAATGACACCATTAAAAGATTCTACTGAATTGGTGGTGTAAACATTGTATCTATCTCCTTCAAAGTAACACCTAGCTCATTTCCTCTCTTCAACATTTTTGTCAAGATACGTTGCTGCAGAAGATTACTTTCTGCGAAAAGCATGATAACAATATAAGAACTTAGCCACTGTATAAGCGTGTGCGCATTCCATAAACTTAAATGCATAAGTGTCTCTGTTGTTAAGGACGTGACCTTTAACATTTTGAGACAAATGCCATATATAATATCCATTAGCGGCCTGAGGGAACACTTGACCTACTGCATTGATCAAGCTTTTGTTTTTATCTGAAAGAAATACCAATCCTGGGACATCGGATATACTGATTTCAAATGTTCCATAAACCACATCCAGTTATCATTTTTCTCACCATCTGCCGCACCGAAAGCAATTGGGTAGGTGTGATGATCGGGATCCTGAGCAGCCGCAGCAAATAGAACTCCACCATAAACATTCTTAAGGTGTGTTACATCCACAATGAGGACTTTCCTCATCACGCTGAACCCTTCTATGCTAGCTCCCAAAGCAAAAAAACAGATACTTAAATTTGTTGGCCTCATCCACTACCACAAGAGTTATTGTGTCAGGATTCATCTTCTCGAGCATGTACATGTAACTGTGTAATAAAGAAAAGCTCTCTTCTGGACTTCCTCACACTTTATTAGCAGTTTGTCTTCTTCCTCTCCATGCTGTTAGGTATGATACATGCCCACCAACCCTGCGATGAACCAAATCGATTAGAGAATTGAGAACTGGTGTGTCAAAACTACCAGGATAATCTTGAGCTAACATAGCCGCAACGATTTGTGGTGTGCCTCTCCTTCTATTAGGCAGTGTTCTTGTAGTAACACCAAAATATGTATGCTGCTTGATGCTGCTTGATGTAACTTCTAACCGTCCAACGATCTGAATTCACTAGATTTGCAACTCGCACAAACCACTTGTAGCCGTCTTTTGCTCCTCGGCATTTTATCACATATCTCGATCAGTCCGACTTATTTATCTCATACTCAAAACACTTCTGATGAGAAGTTGTCTGAATATGAACTTGTGTTTCCTCCTTCGATCTAAATTCTTGACCTAAAACCAAATCCACACCATCATCCCAAGTCTGATAGACAACATGTGTGACTTCAACTGATGGTCTTACTTCTGTATCTCCTAGAACATGCTCGTCTCTTTTGGTTAAATTCTCATGCATCACAATATCTTCGTAGAATGTAAGCACACCATCAATACCGTATTCATCACCTGCCTTTGTATCATGAGCCTCTGTATCAGTATCCTCTCTACTAGTAGCCTCTTTATTTGTAGCCTCTACATCAGTAGCCTCTCTATCGGATAAACTGGCATAGACATCAGTTTCATCATCATCTTCTGAAAGTTGCACTTCTTCATTCATTTTGTATATATCATTGCTGAACTCCACATGTAAAACACTTCTACACTTCTCATGGTTTACTTGCAGTAGATATCCAAATGCGTCTTCATCATTTCAAATATATGATGGCTTGTTCAAATTCAACACCATTGGAAAGTAACTAATCCTCGCTTCCATATTAGATTCTTCTACCTTTATCTTTCTGAAAATACGTTCAACCAAACAAGAGTATGTCACCTCCTCTACTGATTTCTTCAACACAATCGTGTGAATTTCTTATTCTCCTTCACCATCACTAGAGACCCATTTCATTTCAGCCCCATCTTTCATATAATATCCTCCGTATCAAAACAAATGAATGTGCAATGTGGATTTTACATTTTTCCTGAAAATAAAATGGAATAATCATTATAATTATCATTACTAAGGAAAAAAAATCATTCTCACACTCTACATTCTCTTTCTAATACTAATTCTTTCAATTCTACAAATTAGTAATACCAGTAATATTAGTAGAACTCTAAAACATATTAATACTAGTAAAACATTTTTCAATTAGTAAAATTAGTTATCTTAGTTATACCCATAAATTGTCTTCCCACTAACTAATACAATACGATTTTGTTCAGTTTTTTAGTACCCATGGTATAAACTCTATCTTAATGAAATTACACAAACAAAAATCATCAAAAATAGACTTAAATATAAATTTCCGGCGAAAGCTCATAAACAAAGTTCTTAAAACTGTCCTTTTAAATCTTTCTTAATTTTCATTGACACTTATCTTTTTTACGCAAGCCGAGTTATATATTTATTTTTAATAATATTCGAGTAATAATTTCATCAAAAAGAAAGGAAAAATACCTGAAATCCATAAACACAATATATCCACACAATATTCAAAATCGTCCCTAATATCTCAATTTTTTATGAAAACTTACATTTTTAACATTACTCATCATATACTGTATATTAAATGATATTTCTTATATCATTTCTTCACAAAAGTACATAAAATATACCTAAAATCAATTAACACAGTATTCTAAATCTAGAATAAAATCTCAACTTTTTCATGAAATCTTATCTTTTTACCATTACCAATTATATACACTACATTTAGATGATATTTCTTTAAAAAATACATCAAAAATGGACTTTAAATACCTGTGTTATAAACTTCAACTCAGCTATGGAGATGAAGAAAAAGACTTCTTCTCATGTCCGGTGAGAGGGAGCTGTCCTTGGAAAAATGAGAGAGAGTGAAGACATATGGGTCATCTCATATTTGATTGGTTAAAGTTGTTAGTGGACCATGTTGATGGATGGTTTATTTAATTCAAAAAATTAATGTATTTATGAAGTGGATGATATGTAATAAATAAATGGAATGTTAGTTTAGGATATGAAAAGACAAAAGGATATTGAGAATATAAAGGAGATATGGAGATTAATTTTTCTCCTGAGGCATCTTCTTTGTAGCTGATTCATCTACAAGATATACATTTCCTTGGTTACTCTTCGGCAACAAATTAATCTTTGCAGTCAACTCATCTCTACACTTAGCCTCAACAATGTTAACTTTCCTAGTTCGATCAGGCTCATGGCACTTGTTAGCTGATGCTGCAACCATGGTCTCAATCAGCTCGAATGCACCCTCTGTCTTCTGAGTCATATTCTACTTGCTGAGTTTAGTGCATTTCGATATTCTCAGTCAATTACATCATAGAAAATACCCAATATGTGATCATCAAAAACCCGTAGTGAAAAAATTACCGGCGGTAATCATTGAACCTATCCTATGTATCACAAAATGGTTCATCAACATGTTTCTGAAATGATGAAATCTTGTTCCTTAGTGCAGCCATTTTTTCTTTGGTGTAAAATTGTCCCAAGAAGGCTGATTGAACCGGTTCCCATGATGGGAGAGAACCATTTGGCAGTAACTTCAACCATCTTGAAGCTTGTCAGCAAGAGAGAATGGAAATAGAACACATTATGAAATCAGGTGTCACTCTATTAGCGCGAGTTGTGCTACAGATATCTTCAAATCACTCAGTGTGATCCATTTGAATTTCTGCAGGCAGTCCATGAAACATGTTCCTCTGCACCAATGTGATCATAGAAGGTTTGATCTCAAAGTCTTTCCTTGCACATGTTGGAGGAGCGATGGAAGAGCACGTAGTAGGGAAGTTATGCGGAAGGTTTCTCTTCCCAATCAGAGCGGATTGTACCTCTTGCTCTTGTTTCTGTTGTTGTGCAGCTTGTTACTGCTGGATTATGTGTTGCAGCTTATTTGTATTTAGCTCATCTATATAGACACCCTAACACCCTAGACTAAAAAAAATTGACTACTCAGCCATTAATATAAAAATCACAGAGATAAATGATGAAGAAAATATGACAAAAGTCGATAACAAGAATAATAATAGGGTCAAGGTTCTTCTCCAAAATGTGAGAGATTCTTCTCCCTTACAAAGAAGCAAATCGCAAGTATCTTCTCTAGAGTTTTATGTCTAAAGTAAAACTGAGATCTTCTGTGAAAATAAAATAAAAATATGATATATTGTAGGTCACAGGCGGCTACAAAAAGAGGGGAATCCCTAGGGCAAAACCCTGATTATTTGGAAATTTCCTTAAAAATCTCCATCTTAGGAATGGTTGCTCCATTCTTAAATCAAGTGCTCCATTCTGAAATCTCCAATTTGTATTCTTTTATGCATTTTTTCCCTCCAAGTGATCCAAAACATACTCTAGATCTGTAATGACTCAAAAAGACTAAAAGTACTCGATAATGGCTCGAAAACATTTTAGAAAACTATGTACAAAGTATCAAACACACAACACATCAGCTGATATGCTGGAGTTCACAAGTATAGACTACCTTGTATTTTGATGTTGTTATTTTTTAATCCTCGTACTATCCCATGTATGAGTAAGCAGATTTATGCCTTCTCGTTTTGTCATGATTCCATTGGGTAAGCAAGTTAATGATGTCGATCTCCTTGATTCGTCCATGTGCCAGTCTCATATAATGAATCAAGTGGAGGAGTAGATAGGTCAAGACCAAAGATTTATGAGAAGAAGCATCCTAGTTAGGTCAATTGTTATGAGGATGAGGAGATTTATTAAGAGACCTAGAGGCCAAAACTGATAATCCTCATGTTTGATTATGCTTGTCTTGCTTACATCTATTTTGTGTCTTTTTATTAAGACTGTGATCTTTGTTAGACTTGTAATACATAATAGTGGCCTTTCATTTAAGATTTTAAGTTGGTTCCCTTTATTTTTTATTTTGAAAATTTTCTCTTCCTTGAGGTTTAATGTTGTAGCTTCTTACTTTTTCTCAAGGTTGTACCTTGATTGTTGGCAAGAGGACCTTGGGCATGTCGCTTTTGAGTCATTTTCAAAGTTTTTTTTTGTTATGGTAGGCAATATGGAAATACTACATTTTCCATAAAATAACCTTTGATAGTAGGGATCTTTTGGGATGTGTCATTCGGCTACCTAGTGGTAATCACAATGACATATCGTCCTATACCCGGAGTTCATCTGATTGATTTTGTAATGTATTGTTTTGGTACCCTGAGGTAACCTAGCAATTCCTGATACCTTGAGATAATCTCTTGGACATGTCATCTTGATAATATCTTTGATTATGGGACTTGTGCTCCAGGTATCCTGAGGCAACTAATCAATTTTGAGATGCATTGTTCTTATACTTGGAGGTAGCCTAACTGGGGACATGTTTCCCTATTGTCCTTAGTGAACAATAGTGTTTGACTATTGACATTGATTTTTGTCCATGATGGATAAACTAAGTGGAAACTTCTGTTGAAATATGCTATTGCTTTTTGGCAACTCTCAATTGTGTATCACATTGCAATCTTTCTCTGGAGATAAGTCACTATCGATTCTTGAAAGGTACCTTGAAGTTTAAGGACATGTTCTTCTAGAATCCAGAGGTTTTGATACATGTCCTCCTGAAACTGGAAGGTTTTAGGACATACCCTTCGCTTAAATCAAAGGTTTTTAGAGTTTGTCTTTTTGGAACCCAGAAGTTTGAAAATGTATCATTCATTGCACCCAAAGGTTTTTGGATGTATCACTTTGGAACTCAGAGGTTTTAGGGTGTATCTTTTTAAGATCCGTAGGTTTAAAAGATATAGTCAATCTTTGGCTCCGTGAATAAGCTTCTCTTAATTGTATATGACATTGCCTCTAGGTGGTCCTTCGCCTAGTAAGTTTGCATAGCTGCTGCATTTTCTCTAGATTCCATGCTACCGTTGTTGAGTACATGAACGATACATGGTATAGCTACTAAAATAGACACAATCTTCCCTTTGTTCTCCTATAATATCGAGAGCCCCACAAAGGGGGAGGGAGTCGACTGAACATCTCAGCCATTGGCGTTTTCAATATAGCGAATCCACAACTGCCGCAGAAAGAACATGATTTTTAGTTTCATTTAATTCATATATTTCTCTCGGGCCAACTAATGGTTAAGAATCAATATCACGGTATGTTCTTGAGTCAGGGAGTCGTCGGACGTCGTGAGGAGATTCACGAGAAGAAGGATCGTACCTGATACAGCAATGGCGACTCTCTGGTTATGGTTCTTCTGTTTTGCTAGAATGTGGATTTATCCTGCAGAGATCTTTTTTTCAGGGCGTTTTGAAGTGAGCTTACATTGGAGTTCTTGATCTTGTTATGTGCATCAGTAGGGGTGAGAAGGAAGAGGATGAGTCCTGTTGAGAATTGTCGTGATGCTTTGAAGGTTCGATGCCATTAGGATGCCCACCATTGAGCCATAAAGCTTTCTAGAGCATAGTTTTGCGTGACGGTGTCGCTTATTAGCGTTTCATAAGTCTTTGGATATTTCTAATGATGGTTTTTTTTGCTTTTAGAGCATATTTTTGTGTTCACATGGTTCCATTGAGGATATAATTTTCCATGGAATCTAACAAATTACATCCCTTTCTACGTTGGCTGAGTACTTTTATTGATTTTTAACTTATTGTGATTACATATATGGAACTGATGTATCTTGTGTTCGTCAAAGTTCAATCAAAATACACCAAACTGATCTCCTTTTTTCTAGTTTCTATCTACTAATGTTGGCTGAAAACATTACGACGTGGTTAATTTTTTGGTTACCAATCCCAAAAGAAGCTTCTTGAGCAAGTAATATTTCAGCCGCTTTCATATCTCAAAAATGTCAATTGACGACTTATTTTTATTCAGCCGATTTGAATATTTCTTTATAATCGTCAATTTTTTCTTTTCATAAAGAGATTTTTCAAAAATCCACCATCAAATTTGTTATCCTTAGGTACGCTGAGTTCGGATTCACAAACTGTTTTGAAAGTTTCAAAATATTTCAAATTTGCTAGGAAATGAATTTGTTTTTCTCTCTACAAGTTCATATTGATACCTTGAAATGTATCACACCTTCACTTCACATGTTGATAAACAGCATACTACTTCCTATCCATCTTCTTCTTCTCTTTGGAGATGGAAATCCATATTTAAAATTTTGAAAAAAATAATTATGAATAAAATAAATAAATTACTTTTAAACTTAGAAACAACTAAATTTGAAATTAAAACTGAAACTATTATTATAAAAAATTAAGATCATTAAAAATTTAGTTAGTTTTATTCTTAAAATATAAAATAAAGTCTGAAATTTTCAAAAAAAAAATAATGAATTTTACAGATTTTTTAAGTTTTCTTTGAAACTTATTATTAAAATGAGCATATTTTGTGTATTAAAATAAGCATGTTTTAAAAGTAAGCGTATTAAAATGAACAAAATAATTAGTTTGGATATTAAACCGGGTAGCAAAAGTTCGCGTACTAAAAAGCTTAACAAAATCTAGTTGAAGTATTATTATGATAATTTTATTTTATTAATTACATAGGAACAATTACATTGTTTTAAAAAGGTTTTGTTAAATAATATTTGAACTTTAAAAAATATATATGAACTTGTTATAACCAGACTGCGTAATATGAAAATATGTCTAAAGGATGTGAAGAAACCCAGTTATAAAATAATTCTACAGTAATTATTGCGTAATATGAAAATACTCCACAACACCAACAATTTCTTCTAAACAATCCTGAACATATTCCATGATAACAATTTGATGATATGACTATGTTTGGTTCCATTATTTCTCTAACATCCGCAATTTCACCTTTTTATTGAAATCACACATCAAGAAAATGTTAACAACAAGTAAACACTTAGACAGAATAAGAAAAAAACAGAAGTAATATAATTGATAAAATCTATACGTACACTGATGTAAAGCAAAGAAAGAGAGAGTGAACATGCATACGAGAGATGCCTGTATGTTCATGGTTTTCATGTCTTAAAGAAACTTGTAACGTTCTTCGTTTGTTTAAGAGTCCAGCTTTAAAAGAATGTGTTTTTCTTCTTCTTCATATTATTATGTGTAAGAATATACTATTTAAAGGAAAAATAAAGTACACTGTGTCATCAAATCAATTTTAATAGGTAATATATAAATCATTAATTATCATTTAGACGGGTCAAATATTATTACTTTACCTACCATACATCTATATATATTTTTGAGAAATTCCCTTAGATAACCCATTTTAGTTTGTTTGTCACAAAAATATATTTTAAGGAAGAAAATGACCAAAATGATTTTTTTAGAAGCTAAAAAATTCATTTATATGTATTTATACCCCTAGGGTTAACTAATTTGGACTTTAGGGTTTAGAGTTAAGGGGTGGGTTTGGGGTTAGGGTTTCAAATTTTAAAAAAAAAAAATTCAAAAAAGAGTATATTTTGGTCATTTTATTTTTGAAGGCTATTTTTGTGACAAAAACTTAAAAATGGCTATTTAAGAGAATTGCCCTATATTTTTCTTCTTAAGGATTATTTAGAAAATCTTGCAATTTACATATTCGTAGATACCAAAAACGTAAAAAAAATAATAAATTATGGAACATAACCAAACAACATTAGGGTTCTTAACATAAATTATGAACACAAATTAGTGTCTATAGCTGTTATATTTTAGTATTGTTTGAATTATTTAGTATTTCTTATTAACAAAACATACAGGTTATATTTTTATTTTTCCCAGTAATAGTCATATATTAGTGTACAAAATATAACTTACCCAACATTTCATTTGGGTGAATATAGCATCATAACCTACAAAAGTAAAACTTTGTGGTTTTGTAAGGAAAAAATAAAGTTGGACTGAATAACGCATGAATTAAGAGCATCTTCAATGGGGATTCTTCCTATTGGTGCTCTTAATATATATACTATGTATATATATATATATGAATATATATTATATATATAGTACATATATTAAGAGTTCTAATGGGAAGAACCTCAATTGGAAGTTGTTTAAGTACTGCTTATTTACGTGTAGGTACCGATTCTCTCTTTGATGTTTAATGGTAGACTGACAGGAAAAGACATGCATGTATGACTGTGGTTAAGTGGTAGATAAATTACAGGAATTTGTTACAACACTTCCTCCTAGATTCGAATTTTTTGAAACAAACTCACAATTATGTGAGAATTTTATGCTTGGATTTCTGTCAAAATAGTTTACTTAGTAGTCTGGTAACAGACAATCCAGCCACCCTTTGGAATTAGTCAAATAGCATTCCAAATTCGGGTTAAACAATGTAGTAACCAGTTTATTGTATAATACTTAGTGTGTTCCTCCTGCAGCCGACTAGGTAAACATGAACTCATTAGAAAAAACAATTAAGATGACATAAGGAGGAGAGAAGGTCCCTTAATCTCATTCCATGAGCAAACAATGAAGATATGTACTCATTTTACACGCATGTACAACCTAACTATCTGGGTATAATACATGTTTAAGAAGAGTTCTAATACATCTTCCATATAATGCATTCTTTGTGGTTATACCAAACATTCACATCAGATAGGAAACCTGATCTCCATACAAGACTTCTAATTAATCATACCTTCCAATAAGCCATTCTCTTTTGACGCCAACTGATTTGAGAATCATATAGTCTTTGTAACGGAGATTCCTTGTTTTCCTTACGGAGGTCTTCTAAGACCGTTCTACTTGGTTATGCAAGGTTGCAATAGGAACACCTGGAGGCCTGAAGCTATTACATTGACTCACTCAGATGCATGAACCTTCTCTTAGAGGATAAAACTCATACTCTAAACTAAACCACAATTTCATTAAACTAAGATGCATATTTGACTATTTCAAACGTCATAGATTAAAATATCTATAAGTTTGAGCATACAAAATTAATTATTTTATTTTATTTATACTATTTAAAAGATATTTAGATATTTTCGCATATGTTGAATGCGGATAACTAACCATTGACAATGAAAATAATCGTCCATTAAGTCAAACTAAAAACATACAACCTTACATGTGATAATAAATAAAACTTAACTTATATCATCCCCAGCCTTAAAATCTTACATATATATTTATTATACATCATTTTACATTAAGGTGTAACGAACGGATTACTTAGATAATTTTTAGTTCTTCTTCTTCTCCCTTTTCTCTAGTTAATAAACCTTGTGAGCTTCGTTTCCGACCAACGGTGTGGGCTCTCTCAGCCACCGTTGGTCCGGCTTCTCTCTTTCATGTTTGTCTTTCGTTTTTTCTAAATCTTTTGGTTAGGATTTTGCCTCTCAGTGGTTGATATGTCCTAGATTCGGATAAGATCACTCAATCGGACTTAAGGGATATGAACTCGCCAAAAGGGAGAACTGTGGTTTGAATAGTGACACAAGAGGTGCGGAAAGTCTCTTGATACTACCAGATTTCGATTGTTGCTTGATGTGACACACAAGTACAACAAAAGAAAGGTTTATTTACTCGGAGATAACATCACCAATAAACAGAGAAGTGTTCTACAAAGAACAAAGGAGATAAACTCACAAACAAAGGGAAAAATTGATTATATTATTCATGGAATGATATTACATATTTATAATAGCAATGGTCAAAAAAAGACATAAAGAAATTGTGGAAAACTAGAAACTTAGAAAACAGAAACAAAGATTAAGACTTTTGACTAGAAATAAGTGTGTTGTTGAATGCCCCTTGACCTGACCACGACTTGGACTCATTTTGTTGATATTTCTTGATGCAAATGAGCAGAAGACCACCAGCAAATACCTGGTCGAATTTGGAATTAAACAGACCCAAATTGAATTTGTTATGAATTTTTCCTTAGGCTAAAAAGGCTCATTTCGCCCATCAACTGAACCAGCTCCATATTCAGTGTCACTTAGCTCACTCAGCTCAAATATGTAAGTGTCACTTCGTCCAGCTCGTCCAAAATGTTCATCCAAACCACCTGGGTCGATGTGGTAGGCAACACGGTCGGTACTGTCGGCCTTTTCTGAAGGGGAAACCTTGGTTGGGCTGTGAATAGAACCCCGTGAATGAACTTCTGTAGATGCAGAACCTCATGTGGATTTAATCCATGGATGCGTCTCTGTGGATGCTACATTTGGGCTAAGTTGAGTAACATGATCACCACTTTGGGCCGTATCTATGATCCGCGGGTCGATGCTCGATCCGAGGCACATCATTCCCTTCATCTTCAAAAGGATTTGTCCTCAAATTTATTTTACCTCTATCAAAAGGAAATTATTTAGACCAAAAGAATTTAAAAATCATGTAAAATTCAGTGAAGGAAAATTTTGGACAGAAACTTCCTTGGAGTTTTGAACTTGTTTTCCTCAAGTACTTCCAGTTCCATGTCCTTGATACATAAGAACTTTGTTGTCCTGTGCTTGCTCTCCTTAGGATTTGATCATGAATATCCTGTACTTTCAAAACAACTAAAGAAACCACATCAAATCTGTGAAAGAATTAATCGAAGGGTTTCTCTATCCTTAAGACATAAAAAACAGGATCAAAGCTCTTAGGATAATCATCAAGTACATGGTTAAACATCAAGCAAGTAAACTGAGTGCCAAAATTGGTTTACTTGTTTTAAAATCAAGCAAAGCTTTGAGACCAATAGGAAAAGAATGAGAAAGTGCCAACTTTGAAAATTTCTCAACATGAACGAAATTAAATTGATTCTCTGGTCAAGGAATCTCGGTTCATGACTTTTCCAAATCCAAATTTCTTTCAATGCATAGCTCAATGAAAACAAATCATAAAAATATTTAAGCAAAACGTTTTTGTACCAAGTAAAAATCTGTTTTCGCAACGAAATGTTTGTGTTCAAAACGTTTTCATGATGAGAAGAGACAATCAACTCATGATCCTTACAGTGCTTTGGATTTGACAAGGTATTGACTGAGAAATCATATTTGGTTCATTGAGGATGGTCTGCTCCAACGGTTTTCTTTGTGTTGAATTATTTGCTGCCTTTTTTGTTGAGTTTTCTTTCAATTCATCAGAATTAAAAGAAGGAAGAAAACATTTAAGCTCCATGGACACGTCCACGGTAATCTGATTCCTGCCATGACACTTAACAGATTCATCAGCACAAATAAAAGTAAAAGTTTTGGAATTACCTCCAGTTTCATGGCTAAGTGATGAAAACTGTTATGTCTTTGGTCTAGCCGGGTTCTCCTTAGAATAGATTGGCTCTTGGCTCACTGCTTCAGATCTTGAGAATGGGGACGTGTATGTGCTCTTTTTGTAACTCTCTTCCACGGCCTGAAGTGTTGGGAACAACCTGATCCGATCATCAAGCTTTCTAGGCCGTTGGGAACTTTTGTGATCATCACGCCTACAACCATGAACTGCTCCATCCCTTAAGTACATGCATTTCCTAAACTCAGGCTGATGAGCATGTTCACTGCTATCATTTCTTTGAGACTGAACCTGTTTTTCCTGGACACTCAAAACAAATATTAAAATACCAGGATCATATGTGCAAGAAATGTACTTGATCAAATCAGAAATCAAAGTCTCTTTCCCTAGAACAAGTAGCACAAGTTTCAGCCTTTCAAAATGCACATCAAAGTAAGCATTACATAACAGAATGGTATCAAGGCATGAGATAATATTGAGCATTTTTAAAACGTGCCTACCCTTCTCAAAATAAGAACACATAAGAGTAAGTTCATATTGAGAATCACTTAACAAAAACTCAGTATATATTTTTCAAAGAAAATGTTGTAAACCAAGATAACATCAAAGCTCAAAACAACATAATTTTTAAGCAATTATCTCAACACAAGCCAAGGTCTATCAGTTTCAACACACAATATATCACACTTTAAAACAGAATCACAAAAATCGGTTTCATCTCTAGGTGATTTCTGTTCCAGCAACTTCTTAACCAAGAATTCGTCCAAGGAACAAGTGGATGCAAACAAATTTCCAATGATTAGTGCATGTCTATAAGAACTCAGATTAAAGCCATTTTCTTTGAAGACAAATGAATCAAATGGTTTTCTAGCACAAAATACAGGTTGTTGCAATTCAAGCTCTAATGACTTTTCAAGGTGGTCTAAACTTTTGATATGTTTCAAAAACTGATCAAAACTCAAAACAAATCCAGAATGGATGTCACTGCCATTTTGAAAGCGTTTTTGATCAAAAATTCCATCAGGTTCAAATTTCTCAAAAGAATGAATCATGTTATCAAAAACAAAATTGGAAACACAAAAAATTTTAACTTTATCAAAACCAAAACGTTTCACATCTTAAGAACTGATCTTAAAAAACATTTCAGGCAGAAAATTAATCAAATCAAGTTTCTCACAGTGCTCTTGAATGTTTGTGGACAAAGGTGTAGGAGTTGTGTCTGGATCAAAGCAAAGATGATTCTCCATGTTAATGGATGTGATGTTTGGTGCTTCCTCATCAAAGATTGGACCAAGTTCGTCTGCTTCATCAAAGATGAGATCTGGATCATCATCCAAATATATCCTAGTGTCAAGACGTGGTCCTTGTTGCGGGTAGTCCAATGGCTCTTCCTCAAAACCTGTAAAACTAGAACAAGACTACTCGGATGCTCCAGTTCAAAACAGGTTTAGTCCATTAGTCTCTTCATTATCAATATCAAACATAAGATCAGGTTTTGGAGAAGGAAAATCACATTCATCCTCACAAGTGATCAAACTTTCCATCAGCTCTTCATCATACTCATAAAAAATTGGTAAATAATCTAAAAAATCTTTTAGATCTTCAAGGTGGTTTTCAGATTTACCTTGGGTGTTTCACTGATGAAAAATGATGGCTCAGCTACAGGTGCACGTGTGGATGTACTCTTCTTATGGATCTTGCTGACATTCTTGAGTGCTTTCACCACAAAGGTTATCACAAAACTCTTGGACTTCAAACTGACTGAAAAGCCTTCTTTGAACAGCTTCATCTCTGGATGTTTTAAACTGATACTTGCACCTCTGGTTCGGCATCTTATGTTGTCTCCTTAGAGTTGGTCTGTCCTGCACAGTAACAAAATCATCAAAAATATTCAACAAATTTTGATATGAAGATTTAGAGATAGCTTGTTGTTGGCAATTTTCGTTGCTACTCTTCTTGAGAAGTCCAAACATCTTAACCTGAAAAATTCTCAACACAAAAGAATAACATATACAAATAATCTTCACACTCTCAAGTGCTTAATCTCACCCATACAAGTGTTTCTCTCAGATTTTAGTGGTCACTCAAGAGTCTCCTCTCAAAGTTCTTAAAGAATAAATCAAGTAATCCAGTGGATTTCTCCAAGCAACAAGAGAAGAACACAAGATAGAAAGATAAGAGATTGGGTTTTGAAATCCGTTTTAACCACTCCAAGGCTGGATTTCTCCTCAACCAGCAGAATTTCTCTTCCACCACATAGCCAAACAAAAATCAAACTTTCGATTTCTTTTTTTTTTTTTTTTTGATTGATCTTTTTCTTTTTCGTTTCTTTTCTTTTCTTTTTTTTTTATAGAAGGATGGCAATAGGTAAGGTAGTAGCCCGGATTTGAGATAGAAAGAAGAAGAAGAAGAAGAAGTGTTTAACGGAAGATGAGAAGGATGGGAAGATAATACCAGTTGAGTGGCTCTGATACCACTTGATACGTCCTAGATTCAGACAGGATCACTCAATCGGACTTAAGGGATATGAACTCGCCAAAAGGGAGAACTGGTGGTTTGAACGGTGACACAAGAGGTGCGGAAAGTCTCTTGATACTACCAGATTTTGATTGTTGCTTGATGTGACGCACAAGTCCAACAAAAGAAAGGTTTGTTTAGTCGGAGATAACCTCACCAATAAACAGAGAAGTGTTCTACAAAGAACAAAGGAGATAAACTCACAAAACAAAGGGGAAAATCGATTATATTATTCATGGAATGAGATTACATATTTATAGTAGCAATGGTCAAAGAAAGACATAAAGAAATTGTGGAAAACTAGACACTTAGAAAACACAAACAAAGACTAAGACTTTTGACTAGAAATAAGTGTGTTGTTGAATGCCCCTTGACCTGACCATGACTTTGACTCATTTTGTTAATATTACTTGATGCAAATGAGCAGAAGACCACCAGCAAAGGCCTGGTCGAATTTGGAATTAAACAGACCCAAAATTGACCCAATTTGAATTTCTTATGAATTTTTCATTGGGTTGAAAAGGCCCATTTCGCCCAGCAACTGAACCAGCTCCATCTTCAGTGTCACTTAGCTCACTCAGCTCATCCAGCTCAGATATGTAAGTCTCACTTCGTCCAGCTCGTCCAAAGTGTTCATCAAAACCAGTTGGGTCGATGTGGTAGACAACACGGTAGGTACTGTCGGCCTGTTTTGAAGGGGAAACATCGGTTAGGCTGTGAATAGAACCCTGTGAATGCACTTCCGTGGATGCAGAACCTCGTGTGAATGTAATACATGGATGCGTCTCTGTGGATGCCACATTTGGGCTAAGTTGAGTAACATGATAGCCACTTTGGGCCGAGTCTATGATCCGAGCGGGTCAATGCTCGATCCGAGGCACATCAGTGGTGACTCTAGATCTAGATCTACAGATCGTTTGCTGTTGATTGAGTTTCCCCGTTGGCAGTTCTCCCTCAGGTCTGTCTCTGTTCCAATGTGTTTCTCTTCTTCCTGAGTTATATTGATGGTGTATGAGTCCTTTGGTTCTGTTTTTCGGTTTCAAGGCTCTTCACTCTGTCTCGATGGTTTCTACCAAGGATTATAGGAGCTGCTTTTCCTTGTTTTTTTGCAACGGAATAGATCTCGGATTGTATGTCTTATCGCTTGCTTTGATGCATGGGATCTCCGACTGTTTCTCAAGGAATTGGGGCTTCGGTCTTATGTTCCTTTAGCCGTGGAAGTTTGATGTTAAGAAGCTGTCTATCATATTCCTGGGTTCTATGGTCAGTTTTCTTCCCCGTGGCTTGCGGAGTGATCTTCGAAGCAATAGATTGAGGTCCAGCCTCTTCCCTAATAAAGTTCGTTGTTTCGTGCGCTATTCTCCACTTCTTGTTCTCTTGGTAGCTCCTTGCTCATGGTTGTCTCGTTATTTCGATCTAGGATGGCTACATGATTGTATTTTAGCCTTTGTATTAGTTTGTTTGTCTCTGGAGAATTTGATTAATTCTGCCCGCTTATGCCTCCAGAGGAATTATGTTTCCTGCTGGCTCTGTTATAGGGGTTAGTTTTAACTTGCTCGATTAGTATATCATCATGTGTAAATTTCTGGTTATGTTCAATGAATATTTTATTGAAAAAGAAGCATTAATGTGTAATGAAAGAAGACGAGAACGTAGGGATAAGACGATATTTCTTGTCCCCAAAGATTCCATGATTAATCTGTCATGTTTTTAATGATAAATATGTGAATACTATCATTTATCATAATGAGAGAGTTTGTACTAGTACAAGGATTTTAAACGAGAAGCAAACCGAAGCCAAAAAATAAAAATGGGGGAGAGCTTAATTAATTCAGTAAATTCGAGTAAGAGACTATTCATCTTCAACCAAGTCCGCATCAAGTTTTTGAATTTGTTGTGGTCCTTCCTTGCCAAGATTTATTAACAAGATAATGAGAAATAAAGTTATTTGATACATAGCTCAAAGAGCTTGATACCTCTTTAATATGAGTTGTATGAACAGTACTAACCCATTTGTTATTATAGATAGCATAGAATACAAAAACCTGTAGAAATTTCATTACCTTTTTCTCTAAAACATTATTTATATATGGGTTTAATTTCCTCTGATGTTCTACAAAAGTCATCAATCCACTATTCTATGTACGCAAAAATCAGGAGATATACCAAAAATATTATCTAGTGAGTATTCTAGCACCTTTCGATACTTTCTAAATTCACAAACGAAGTAAGGCAGTCTACACATTATTCATTTGTGAATTTCCAATCACAAGATATGTGGAATTGGGTCCAAAGAACGCGTACCTGAGCCATGTGGCTAGAGATTTGAAACCAATATTTGGAGCCTTAAGCTTGCTCCATGGTACATTGATTGAGTTTTTTTGGACAGTTGCTCCCTTGGGAGCGGTCGCTCCAGATGGTTCAACTTGATCCCTTTCTCTCTTCTCACCTAGACTCAAGTAGGGAACCATCTTCTCCATGCATTTACTTAAATCCAGCATCTTTGCATAGCCATCAACATCGACATTCAAGAAATTCTTCTCAGCTTCATCCCTTGTCAATGCGATTTCCAAAGGGTCATTGGCTAGGATGTCCTGGATCATTCCAGCATGTGGTTCCAATGCATCATATCGACAATTAAGGTCTGCCCATCAAGCATTGGTTTATTAGGCAGATTATCCATCTCAAACTTCACGATGATGTCTCCCAAAACAGATAAATTTTCCCACTTCTCACATCAATATTTTCACCAGGCCACCAGCTGTGCACAAAAATATTGGTGGATCCTTGAGTTTGTCATCAATTTCCAGAAACAATAATATCGGTTGAAATCAAAGCATTACCGATATGGACATGGAGATCTTCAAGTTGAAACTTGAGCCAAGATCGCACAAATAGCATGCAGAAACTGTTTCTCAAATCTGAACTGAAAGAACAAACTTGCATGGATCATTTAGTTTCTTTGGCATCTTGTTCTAAAGTAGAGCACTGCATTATATGGACACTAACATAACATCACTGCCATTTGAGACCTTACCATATACCAGACTCTTCATATACTTATGCATCATAGGCATCATCTGAATCGCATCAACCAAAGGAAGCTTCACGCTTAAATCTTTTAGCATCTCTCTGCACTTTACCTCTTCCAAATCGTTTCGAGATTTCTTTGGTGGATCATGGTAAGGTACATTGGGAATGTAGGTTCAAACAGGTGGAGCCCAACTGGTGCCTTAGGATCATAAGTTTTAGAGTTAGTCGGCTGCTTGGTGACATCTGATATAGTCTATTTATTACCAGTTTTAGGTTATGTTTTAGGCTCTATTTAGAGTCTATTATGTGCGTCTTGGCTATATTTTAGTATATTTACAGGTCCAGAAATGTTTTGGAGATATATGAGATACTTGGAGCTTTTGGAGCATTTATAAGAGAAGAATCTGTAGCAGAATATCTAGGGAGTCGACGAAGCCATCGATCGATGAATCACACTTGGCGTCGACCGATGATCTAAGCTCGAGAGCGATCGATGCAGCACACTTGCCAATCGATCGATGATCAAAGTCCAAGTCAGAAAGACGAAAATACACTGGACGAGTTTTGACCTATAATTAGGGTCTTATATTTATGTCTTGAGAGAGGAAAGATAAGAGAGACATAATTTTTGACAGAGCATTTTAGATTCATTTTATATTAGGAGAGAAAGAAGAGACTCATTCAGAGTCCTCCTGGAACTCGTTTGGTTTTTATATTTTATATCATATTTATTCTATTCATCTATGATTTATGTGACAAAGATCATGCTTGAGTAGTTACTAATTAGATTTAGGGTTGAATGATAGAATCTATGGATTAACCCAAAAATAAAATTGTTAGGTTAAGTTAATATCCATCAATTGAGTTGTGCTTAAGGCTTGCATTCTAAAATAGCTAACTAGGATCTCGATGATAGGACATGGACAACTACGAGAGTATGTTCCGTGCCATAATAGATTCTGTTGAATTAAGTTGTTAGATACATGCGAGAGCTAGTCTAATAAGTTTGGTGGACTTATCAAATCTCGTCCATACTTCCTTCTGATTTCACCGTCGATCGATATTAGGCCTTAGCCGTTGATCAATGGTCATTCCTTTTGCTCGCATATGAGAGTTGGATTTAAAAGGATCATAATAGTTAACATTTGAGTTCTAGAATATTTACATTTCCGTGCCTCCTATCCATTATAATTCATAAAACTTAAAACCCTAGATCTAGCATATTTACATTTATATTTACATCTAGAATATTTCCATATTTGCATTAGTAGAATATTCTCATATTGCATCCTACTTCTTGACAAGAAATATTTCCTTAATCTGGTTATTCATTATTAATATATATATTCACCTAGCTTAATTTTTAGAAATAAGAAATTTATTGTGTGTCTTTGCTCTTTGTGGATTCGATCTCTAAGTACTACACCTCATCTCTTTTGACAAGAGTATTATAGAGTGTTTTAAGATTAAGGTTAATTTGACAGTAGGTTGTTTAGGATATTCATTACCCTGCTAGAATAAAATACACACCACGTTAAATTTGGCGCCGTTGCCGGGGAGCACATATCGCCATTAGATTTAATTTCTACGATTTAGTATAGGTTTGTTACTTACTTTTCAAGTTACTAATATTTTTTATTTTCCTTGTTTTCAGGTACATGCAAAGAAGCACCAGAAGCAACAAAAGACAAGAATTGATAGCACTCTCTGACACTAACAGAATTGAACACTCAATCCGTAAAGAAAGACGATAAGCATCGATCGACGACACTAGTACCGCGTCGACCGACACTTCTTCACGGACCGTATTGACCATCATCTGAACTCTACCGTCGACCGAAACCGATCGCTCCACATCGGTCGACACATACCCACACTCATCGATCGACATCAAGATCACCTCATCGACCGATGCTATCCGCTTGGCACCAATCGACGACATCCAACCCACATCGATCTACAAACATAGACGAGTTCAGATGGTTGCTACCTTGATACTGATAAGGTATGAGAACGGACACCTGCGTGAACCTGACGGTCACCTGTGTAATGCAGCAGGTCAAAGAATCAAGGAGGCTGGACAGAAGCACCATGTCAACGCATTGATTGATGATGAGGTTAAGAGAGAAAATCTCCAAGAAGGAGATTTTTGTGTGGAAAGTTCTATGTCATTCGGCAGTTCGCATTGGTGTCGATCGACACCCGCCAATGACCATCGATCGACAACAGCTCCTGCAGCATCAGTAGCTTTGTGTGAATCGACCAATGTTGGTCGATATAGGCACAAGACAGTCGACCCACAAAAATATAAATGCATCGATCGACACATTCCATTCAGCGTCGATCGACAGATGAGGAAACCGGTTCGACTGCCAAGCATCAATGCCAATTTGATTTTGCGTTCGACCACAACAACTTCAACACAGAATACTGACACATCTGAGGCCAGGGATCTTGATAGAGAAGATGAAGGTCATTCCAAAAAAAAAACAAAAGATCCTCAAACATCAATGAAGAGAAGCCAATGAAAAAGAGATGGATAGCTTTGTTAAAAGAGTCTCCAAAATTCCTTTAGACATCCCTTTTGATGAAGGTTACTATACACAAAGGTTGTGGATGTTTTTCAGGGAATCAAGGGAGACAGAAGAAGATTTAAAAATCATATTCAATCACCTTATAGAAAAGATGAACAAGAGGACTTGCCTGAAGAAGAAAAGTAACCCTGGGAAGTTTGCGGTGCCATGTTTGATCAAAGGCAACGAATTCCCCAGTACACTCTGTGATATTGGATCATCAGTGAGCATCATGCCAAAAACTATGGTAGAAAAGCTTAACCTGAAAGTGGAACCCTCCAACGATTCTTTCACATTTGTAGACTGCTCAAAAGTGAACTCAGAAGGGATAGTAAAAGATGTTCCAGTGAAAATCAACAACACTTTTGTCCCAGTAGACTTCTATGTGATGGACATCCAGATTGACTGGAATTCCTATCTACTACTTGGGAGAGCATTTATGGCTACAGTGGGAGCCATCTGCGATGTGAAGCAAAACATGTTGTATCTATCCCTAATTGATCAAAACTTTTTCTATGAACCTGTTAAGAATAAGAACAAGGCTACCCTCATTGAGTTGTCTAATGATGCAGAACTTGTGGCCACATGCTTCTTCAATTATGAGTTCAACGAAGAGTTTGAGGATGGAGCATTGATCGACACCCAACCCAAAGCACCGATCGACGCATTTGCTGCTCAGCAATCGGTCGACACCCACCCTTTGTTATCAATCGACGACCTCACCCCATAAATGAGCAACACCTGCCATGCAGATGGCAATTACACCCCAGCCTACCTCGAGTACGACTAAGATTACAGAGAGGAGGAGCAAATCGAGTACCATGGTACCGCAGTGGAAGAGGCTGGTGTTTTCTAAATTTCCCATCAATTCGGGATATCGACATCGATCGACGGAAACCCTACGCCATCGATCGATACTGACCAAGAAGACGAGTCCGAACTTGCCAACGGAGATGAAGATCCGTTCGGGCAACAACTTGGTACTTAAGAATCGATCGACAGTTACCATACACCATCGATCGACGGAGAGCTGATTGAATATCATGATCTTGTATTAGACAATGCCAGCTGGGCAAAAGTGGAGAGATGCGCATCGATCGACGCACCCCATTCAACGTCAATCGACATAGAGAAGCAGAAGAGCGAGCAGATTCGTAATATTCCCTACACATCTCCACATCGATCGACGGTACCATTCCAAAGTTCCACAAACTTCGTACTTCAACTGCTTACTATCCGGAGAGTTCATCGTCGATCGACAGGACACACCCAACATCGATCAATGGTTGTATCGAGCATGGAACGAGAGCTTATGATGCTAAAGGAAGAAGAATTTCAATTGGGAAAAGAAAGATGAGTATTGCATCTACAAAGATGAGAATGGTAATGCACGAGCTACATACGAAAGAGTAGTGAATGTGCAAGCTGAAGACATCAAAGCAGTTCTAGAGAGAGCTACTATGTTTGAGCAGAGTTACATATGTCTACCGGAACATGCAACAAGGATCAGTGTGCCTATGGAAGATCAAATGACATACAACAAAACATAAATTGATGATATTGTGCATGAGGTCTACAAAGCTCAAGAGATGTCACTAGAGGAATTCTACACAAGGCTTGATGATGTCTAATATCCTATAGACAGGTGCCTTACCAGTCTGACTACACACATGGATGAGATGAAGCAAGATCTGGATAATATTAGACCAGATGAACGAGCATCGATCGACGGTACCCTACGACCATCGATCGACACTGAAGCCAACCGGCAGAAGATAGCAGCAGAAACACAACTGGAAGATAGGTTTCATGAGATTTCTTTTTCTCAGAGCCTAATGAAGAAAGATATTTCTCAACAACTGGAAGATATATCAGATACTACAACTGCAAGACTTAGAATGCTACAACGCAGTATTGAGAACCTACAAAGAAGAATGCATTCAGTGGAGGTTGCTAGAGAGGTTACAAAGAATGAGAAAACCAGAAGTGATGAATCAATGAGGAGCTTCATTGGTACATGGTTTCAGATGAGCAGAGAAGATGTAGACACTTGTTTTCCAAGTGTTTATCCACCTCCATACTAGTCAGAAAGTTCAAACATCTAGCTTAAGACTATAACCAAGCACTGAGTGGGAGGCAACCCACTGATTAGTAAGTTTTAATTATTTTCTTGATTACATCAGTCTAATTTCGGATTTTCTTATTTTATTACATGTTTTTAAGAAAAATGAACATGAGTCGGCAAAGAGCATCGATCGACATTTGATCATTGTCGATTGACAGAGTATCCCACGCATCGATCGATCGCCACTTAACTGTGTCGATCGACGGTCACCATCAGCAGGCAGGTATACCATTTTTCTTTATCAAATTGTGACCTTATGATTTATTTTCCTCACCAAACTCGGACTGAATAACACTAGTGATAGTGTTGTTTAAGTCTGGGGGAGGTTTTACTAATATTGTTTTCTATTTTTGAGTTTTATACTTATAAAAAAAGAGCAGGAACTTATAGGTCAGACATCGATCGACACCGAAGACTCACCATCAGTCGATAATGGATCGTGACCGTTGATCGACATAGCATACCTCGCATCGATCAACACTCATTACAGATTCTGGTATCGAGTTTCTTACTTAAACTATTACTTATGATTTAAATTTTTCCTAACCAAACCGAGGCGGATTATACTAGGGACATTGTAATTTAAGTTTGGGGAAGGTTCACTAATGCTATTTGATTTGTTTTGAGTTTTATTTGCTATATATATATAAGTTTTTCAAAAAAGTTTTGTTGAGTCAAAAAAGGGATTATTATCAAAAAATTATTATTGACTAACCACACTTTAGCACCATTTTTAGAAGGTTATTTGCAGAGATTACTAGAAATAATAAAGTGGATCATCATGCCACTATATCACACTTGCTTAGAAAGTTTGAAGGAACCGAAGCTGATTTCCAACACTAATCCTGACATTATCAGCTTGCTTTGGGGCTTGGTATACACTGGATCGGGTTCCTTCTGCAAGTCTGTAGGTACAAGTCATTGCACCTTTGGTTCCCTTCTCTCTCTCTCTTCAGCATCTACTTAAAAGTCTAAAAGATTGAGATTATTTCCCAAGATGCAGAGGGGTAGGTACATTACCTATGACCCCATTATTCTAATTCAAAGGAATGATCACACATTGCTGGAAGTGAGAGGTAGATAAATTACTTATGACTCCATTATTCGCCTACAACTTGGCCCAAAAAGAAAAAGAAAGAAAAAGAAAAAAAAGAGAAAAATAACAAGAAGAAGAGATCTAAAAAGATTCAAAGAAGAAAGAAAAATAGGGAAGAAATGGATCAAAGAAGACTTTGCACCTAGTTGTTCAGATACTTGCAAAGGTAAGAACCCATGTGTCCTTTGATTGCTAAGTTGAGCTAGTATTTGCTAAGTTGTTGGTAAAATGGACTTGGTTGCTATACTAGGATAGGGTATATAAATTTTCTCTATGATTAACTTGATAGGATGTGGTTGCAACAAAATAGAGTGATAGTTATACTTAGATATTATGTGAGTCTCCACTTTTAGAAACCTCTTTCACATACTTGTTTGTTTGAGGACAAGCAAAAGGTTAAATATGAAAGAGTTGATATAGCCTATTTATTACCAGTTTTAGGCCATATTATAGGCTCTATTTAGAGTCTATTATGTTGTAGCTTGATTCATTGCCTTGACCTGGACTTGCTGACTTTGAACCAACCATTGCTGATTTTAAAGTAGCTACTGCAAAAGATTACTAAGATTTTTCATCGCATCTTGTGGTTGTTCGTAGTTGCTGGAGCGTCTTGGAATTTTCTGCTTGGCGATTTGTGCTGGTTTTCCTATTAGAAACGGTTCCGCCCCTGGTTGAGAACAAATTTTCTATCTTGAAATCCCAGTGGAAAACTCTTCTGAAATCCAACTCCTTGTGCTTGGGTGTTCTGATGTGGATAGTTTTGATCGCTTGGATTATCCAAATATTTTCTCGGTAAGAGAAACGATGTAGATAATTTTGAAATTGAGATTCTGATTGAACCCACGGTTTGGTATGAATCCTTTCCAATTGACATAGTTGATTTCATGCTGATCATCACCCTGAGATACCTCTTTCACAGCCTCATGAGGCGTCTTCTTTGTAGTTGTTCATCTACAAGATATACATTTCCTTGGTTACTCTACAGCAACAAATTAAACTTTGTAGTCAAGTCATCTCTCCACTTAGCCTCAACACTATTAAATTTCCTAGTTTGATCATGCTCATGGCACTTGTTAGCTGATGCTGCAACCATGTTCTCAATCAGCTCGAGTGCACCCTTTGTCGTCTGAGTCATATTCTACTTGCTGACTTTAGTGCATTGTGATATTCCTAGTCAATTCCATCATAGAAAATACTCAATATGTGAATCATCATCAAACCCATAGTGAGAAAGTTACCGGCGGTAATCATTGAACCTATCCTATGTATCACAAAATGGTTCATCAACATGCTTCTGAAACGATGAAATCTTGTTCCTTAGTGAAGCCTTTTTTCCTGGGTGTAAAATTGTCCCAAGAAGGCTGATTGAACCGGTTCCCATGATGGGCGAGAACCAGTTGGCAGTAACTTCAACCATCTTGAAGCTTGTCAGCAAGAGAGAATGGAAATAGAACACAGGATGAAATCAGGTGTCACTCCATTCGTGCGAGTTGTGCTACAGATATCTTCAAATCTCTCAGTGTGATCCATTTGAATTTCTTCGGGCAGTCCATGAAACATGTTCCTCTGCACCAATGTGATCATAGAAGGTTTGATATCAAAGTCTTGCCTTGCAAATGCTGGAGGAGCGATGGAAGAGCACGTAGTAGGAAAGTTATACGGAAGGTTTCTCTGCCCAATCAGAGCGGATTGTACCTCATGCTCTTGTTTTTGTTGTTGTGCAGCTTGTTACTGCTAGATTATGTGTTGCAGCTTATTTGTATTTAGTTCATCTATCTAGACACCCTAACACCCTAGACTAAAAAAATTGACTACTCAGCCATTAATATAAAAATCACAGAGATAAATGATAAAGAAAATATGATAAATTCAATTACAAGAATAAGAATAGGGTTAAGGTTCTTCTCCAAAACGTGAGAGATTCTTCTCCCTTACAAAGAAGCAAATCGCAAGTATCTTCTCCAGAGTTTTGTGTCTAACGTAAAACTGAGATCTTCTGTGAAAATAAAATAAAATGTGATATATTGTAGGTCACAAGCGGCTACAAAAGAGGGGAATCCCTAGGGCAAACCCCTGATTATTTGGAAACTTCCTTAAAAATCTCCATCTTAGGAACGGTTGCTCCATTCTTAAATCGAGTGCTCCATTCTGAAATCTCCAATTTGTATTCTTTTATGCATTCTTTTCCTCCAAGTGATCCAAAACCTGCTCCAGACCTGTAATGACTCAAAAAAGACAAAAAGTACTTGATAAGGTACTATCCCATGTATGAGTAAGCAGATTCCTGCCTTCTCGTTTTGTCATGATTCCATTGGGTAAACAAGTTACTGATGTCGATCTCCTTGATTCGTTCATGTGCCATTCTCATATAATGAATCAAGTGGAGGAGTAGATAGGTCAAGACCAAATATTTATGAGAAGAAGCATCCTAGTTAGGTCAATAGTTATGAGGATGAGGAGATTTATTAAGAGACCTAGAGGCCAAAAACTGATAATCCTCATGTTTGGTTATGCCTGTCTTGATTGCACCTATTTTGTGTCTTTTTATTAAGACTATGATCTTTGTTAGACTTGTATTACGGAGTAGTGGCCTTTCATTTAAGATTTTACGTTGCTTCCCTTTATTTTTTGTTTTGAAAATTTTCTCTTCCTTGAGGTTTAATGTTGTAGCTTCTTACTTTTTCTCAAGGTTGTACCTTGATTGGTGGCAAGAGGACCTTGGGCATGTCGCTTTTGAGTCATTTTCAAAAAACATTTTGCTATGGTAGGCAATATGGAAATACTACCTTTTCCATAAAATAACCTTTGATAGTACGGATCTTTTGGGATATGTCATTCGGCTACCTAGTGGTAATCGCAATGACATATCGTCCTATACCCGGAGTTCATCTGATTGATTTTGGAATGTATTGTCTTGGTACCCTGAGGTAACCTAGCAATTCCTGATACCTTGAGATAATCTCTTGGACATGTCATCTTGATAATATCTCCGATTATGGGACTTGTGCTCCAGGTATCCTGAGGCAACTAATCAATTTTGAGATGCACTGTTCTTATACTTGGAGGTAGCCTAACTGGGGACATGTTTTCCTATTGTCCTTAGTGAACAATAGTGTTTGACTATTGACATTTCTTTTTGTCCATGATGGATAAACTAAGTGGAAAATTTTGTTGAAATTTGCTATTGCTTTTTGGCAACTCTCAATTGTGTATTACATTGCAATCTGTCTCTGGAGATAAGTCTATCGATTCTTGAATGGAATTGTATTTTGTCACCCATAGTTTTCATGAAGTTTTGGGACATTTTTTCCCTCAAACCCAAAGGTTTTGAGATATATCTTCCTGGAACTCTAAGGCTTAAGAACACATTCTCATGGTACCTGGAGGTTTTGAGGCAAGTCCTCAAGGAACCTTGAAGTTTAAGGACATGTTCTTCTAGAATCCAGAGGTTTTGATACATGTCCTCCTGAAACTGGAAGGTTTTAGGACGTATCCCGCGCTTAAATCAAAGGTTTTTAGATTTTGTCCTTCTGGAACCCAGAAGTTTGAGGGTGTATCACTTTGGAACTCAGAGGTTTTAGGGTGTATATTTTTAAGATCCATGGGTTTAAAAGATATAGTCAAACTTTGGCCCCGTGAATAAGCTTCTCTTAATTGTATATGACATTGCATCTAGGTGGTCCTTCGCCCAGTAAGTTTGCATAGCTGCTGCATTTTCTCTAGATTCCATGCTACCTTTGTTGAGTACATGAACGACCAATGGTATAGCTACTAAAATAGACACAATCTTCCCTTTGTTCTCTCAGAATATCGAGAGGTTAAGAATCAATATCACGGGATGTTCTTGAGTCAGGGAGTCATCGGACGTTGTGAGGAGATTCACCAGAAGAGGGATTGTACCTTATACAGCAATGGCAACTCTCTGGTTATGGTTCTTCTGTTTTGCTAGAATGCGGATTTATCCTGCAGAGATCTTTTTCCAGGTCATTTTAAAGTGAGCTTACATTGGAGTTCTTGATCTTGTTATGTGCATCAGTAGGGGTGAAAAGGAAAAGGATGATTCCTGTTGAGAATTTTCGTGATGCTTTGGAGGTTCGATGCCATTAGGATCCCCACCATTGAGCCATAAAGCTTTCTAGAGCATAGTTTTGTGTTCGATGCCATTAGGATGCCCACCATTGTTCCATTGAGGATATGATTTTCCATGGAGTCTAAAAAATTACATCCCTTTCTACGTCGGCTGAGTACTTTTATTGAGTTTTAACTTATTGTAATTACATATATGGAACTGATGTATCTTGTGTTCGTCAAAGTTCAATCAAAATACACCAAACTGATCTCCTTTTTCCTAGTTTCTATCTACTAATGTTGGCTGAAAGCATTACGACGTGGTTAATTTTTTGGTTACCAATCCCAAAAGAAGCTTCTTGAGCAAGTAATATTTCAGCCGCTTTCATATCTCAAAAATGTCAATTAATGACTTACTTTTATTCAGCCGATTTGAATATTTCTTTATAATCTTCAAGTTTTTTTTTTCATAAAGAGATTTTTCAAAAATCCACCATCAAATTTGTTATCCTTAGGTACGCTGAGTTTGGATTCACAAACTGTTTTGAAAGTTTCAAAATATTTCAAATTTGCTAGGAAATGAATTTGTTTTGCTCTCTACAAGTTCATATCGATACCTTGAAATGTATCACACCTTCACTTCACATGTCGATAAACAGCATACTACTTCCTATCCATCTTCTTCATCTCTTTAGAGATGGAAATGCATGCATCCCCGCATCTATTAGTATTTTGTCCAAGGCCCTATGAGCAAAATGATATATTCATGTAAAAAATAGTATAGGAAACTAAAAAGTGCCAGTTGTTAATTGAATGAACCAATTAATTTTACCTTGATGACTAAAGTAGGGAATTTAAGTGTGTATCCATGGTTCTCGTTCTGTTTGACTCGCCACGGGGTGGATGCCAACCGACCAGTTCAAGAAATTGAACATGCAGGTGTGGGTCAAGTCGGTTTTAAGCGGGACAGTGCCAGTCGGTCGAATTTGAGTTGCAAGTTTATTATCTATGCATTCTATTCAGTCTATGATTATGTTTTTCATGATTATGTCAGAGTAGATCTCTTGTTAGATGTATGGTTTTTCAAAGGTTGTTGAATGAATTGGTAGGCTTGATAAAATTTTAGGGCAATCCATTAGTTCTTCATCTAGGTCGTCTATAACGCTAGTTTCTCGATTAATCACCTTGAATTTAGATCTTAGGATAATTGTGAGACAAGAGAGTGTAATCGATTTTTGGAACTAAACTTAGATGAGCTAAATGTTTATTCGCAGCGAGCGTTGGTTTAAAGATTTAGTGAACTAATCAAACCTAAGTTTATTGCTTGTCTGGAATAACTGTATCCGCAACGAGAGTTGAGATTCTAGGATTTAGGCACAAGATAGTCTCTGCAATGAGACTTTATTGACTGCTGTTTTTAGTTTGAGTTCAAGAACGAATCTTAATTAAACTCTTGATAATGTATCATGTCTGCAGTTTGGAAATTCCCGTGAGTTTTCCTAAGTCTAGCGCCTCTCATCTTTGATAACTTACAACCTTGTTTTTATTGTTATTTACTGCATTTCTTTTATTTGTTTATTATCTCGTTTTGTTCGAAAACAAAATTTTATTATGAAATCTTAGAGTTCTTGTGGGTTCAATCCTTATGTGCTACAATCAAACCTCTTATTTGAGACAATATCTTAAAGGTTAATTTGAGCATATAAAATTTAGCGTTGTTGCTAGAGACTTTTTCTTATCACCATTAGATTAAGTTTAGAGTTTAGTCTAGATTTTTGTTTTCTTTTTAGTAATAAGTTCTTTCTTATTTCCTGTTGAAACATATACTACTTGAGACAAAAACTCAGATTTGTGATTAAACAGAGTTGAGCGACTCTGGTTCAGCATCGATCGCCGCCATTCAGCAGAAGGCAAATATGTCTACGTTCATAATTTTGAAAACCAGTGAGAAAAGAGTCGTGCGAGATCTAGAGGACCGTGCACACAACTGTGAAAGAAAATTTATTGATGAACATGGGGCTGCAATCTCTGTTAGAATAATTGTTGTTGTGAATGCTGGGATTGGACGTCAGAAAAAACTTGGAGACTACAACATGCATGATCAGTTCTACACTAGCAAGTATGCGATCTGTCCTCCAGTTATTCAGATGGAAGACTTTCATATGAAACCCAAATATTTTTTCCTTGTGGGTCAGCACCCTTTTCATGGTCTTCTCCATGAGCACCCTATGGGCCATCTTTAGAGGTTAGGGGATTTGCTGTTTAGCAACAAGGTGTATGAAATCTCTGAAAACTACCTCTTATGCAAGTTGTTCCAATACTCTCTTAACGGGACGTGATTTATTGGCTGAAACAGCTACCACCAGGATATTTCACATTTATGACTGAATTCTTTGATGATGCGAAGTCTGAAGCTGAGAGATACAATTTCACATTCTCCCTGGGACGTACTGAGGGTTTTAAAACCTCCAAGGTAGATTCAGAGTTTACCAGAGAAACTGTCCACATCATGGTTTTTCAAAAGTCTAGTTGCTTAGCATTTCTGTAAAGGGACCAATGTAAAATATCAGACAGTTATGATGCTGCAAGTGAAGGAAACTTCAAAACCATGAATCCCCAAGAACCTAAAGAAAGCCAAACAAGATTTGGATGATGCTAGATGCAAAGAAATCATGGATAATATCATTGTAGAGATACCTCTCATTGATGATATTATAATTTTCCTATTGTTAATAGATATGTAAAATGAATAGTAATGAAGGATATGAGTGTTGACCAAGGATAAGGAGTAATGATGGTCTCTGAGCAGATCAGCGTTGTTATACAAGAGAAGACTCCAGATAAACTTTCATACACATATAGTTTTTTCTAGATTGCAATATCTTCACTGAGAGATTTCAGAGATCTCTTTGTGATTTAGGATACAGTGTGAACCTAATGCCTTACTCGGTTTTAATGACCCTTGCGCAATTAATATCTATGAGGATCACTCTTGTTCTTGCTCATAGATCTGTTTGAATTTCAGAAGGAGTCTTAGAATATTGACCTACAAGGATGAGTGAATGCTTGATACCCACCAATTTTGTAGTATTGAAATAGCATGAACCCAAAGATCCTCTTATTTTAGGGAGAAAGGTTTTAGCCACAGCTGGTGCAATAATAAACGTGAGGAAAGGACGCATAGGTCTGAATGTAGGTGCTTTGTTGATGAATTTTTACATGGAGAAGCTAGTCAAGAGACCTATGATTGATGGCCAAACATTATTTGTGGACCATCTTATTGAACTAGCTGAAGAATCCTTCAGAGAGATGTGTTTTACCGATCCCTTAGAAAGAGCTCTGACAACTTCTGTAAATGACACAGTGAACCTAGATGACCGAGTCACTGAGTACATCAGATCAATGGAGACGAGTGAGGAGATAATGCAGCTTGATGCAAAAGAAGAACTCAAGGTTCTGATGAGCGTCGATCGACACCAAAATAGCATCGGTCGACTCCTTCACGAACCCAGAAACTGGAACTTGAAAAAAGCACCCAACGTTGAACTCAAGCCAATTCCAGCAGGCCTAAAAATATGCCTTGAGAACTCTTGCCATGTCATTGTTATTGCTGATTTGAACAACGCATAGCTCACTTTACTGCTAAGCAAGCTGCACAAACATCGCAAAGCTCTTAAATATTTTCTTGATGACATTCCAAGTATCTCTCGAGACTTGTGTATGCATAGAATCCACATGGAGGAAGAATCAAATTCATATATCCAGCACTAAAGGAATCTGAACCCAAACTTGAAAGAAGTTGTAAAGAAGCAAATCATGAAACTCTTAGAAGCTGGGGTTATCTATCCAATCTCAGACAGTAACTAGATCAGTCCATTGCATGTCATCCCCAAAAAAGGAGGAGTCACAATGGTGAAAAATAATAAGGATGAGTTGATTCTTACGAGAACTGTTACGGGACATAGCATGTGCATAGATTACAGAAAGTTGAATGATGCGACAAGAAAATATCATTTCCCTTTATCCTTCATTGATCAGATGCTAGAGAAGTTAGCGAATCATCCATAATTATATTTTCTAGACAGATACCCAGGACTCTTTCATATTCCTATACATCCAGATGATCAAGAGAAAACTACTTTTACTTGTCCTATGGCCCCTTTGCATATCGTAGAATGCTTTTTGGACTTTGTAATTCTCATATCTTTATGGAGGTATATGATGCCTATTTTTACAAATATGATTGAAGATATCATGGAGGTCTTTATGGACGACTTCTCAGTCTATGTGTCTGATTTTACGTCACGTCTGAACAATTTATGCAAGGTTCTGTGTTAGATGTGAAGAGAAACACTTAGTCTTGAATTGGGAGAAACGTTACTTTATGGTCAATAATGAGATTGTTTTGGGACACAAGATTTCAACAGCTGGTATTGAAGTAGACAGAGCCAAAATTGAAGTCATGACAGGATGGCTAGCGCCTACTAATGTAAAAGACTTGAGAAGTTTTCTGGGATACGCTAGTTTCTACAGAATATTCATAAAATATTTTAGTAAGATTACTAGACCACTCACATCTCTCCTTTGCAAATAAGTCAAATTTGATTTCACCTCCGAGTGCCTTAAATCTTTTTAAGAAATTAAGATAGCTCTAGTATTTGCCTCTATTGTACAAGCTTGAGACTGGGACTTACCTTTTGAGATGCCAGTGATTTTGATGTTGTTGTTGTACTTGGTCAGAAGAATAACAAGAAACTCCATGCCATCTACTATGCTAGTATATAACTCGATAATGCACTGAGAAATTATGAAACAACTGAGAAAGAGTTGTTGGCTGTGGTGTTTGCTTTTGAGAAGTTTCGACTTTACTTGGTCGGTTCTAAGGTGATTGTGCACACTGACCATGCTGCCCTCAAATAGTTGATGCAGACGAAAGATTCAAAGTCAAGGCTTCGGAGATAGATTTTGCTTCTTCGGGAATTCAACATTGAGATCAAGGACAAGAAGGGGGTGAAAAACGACGTTTCTGATTATCTATCGTGGATCAGAATTGAAGATGATGTCTCCATAAAAGATTTCTTATCCACTGAAAATGACAATGTGATGGAATCTAAATTTTTTGGAAATATAAGCATATCAGAGATAGCATCGATCGACATCACAATAGATTTGATCAACACATTAAAGGGTACGTCGTCGATCGAAGACAGCCATAGCTTCCCCTAACGCTCTAAATAGACACATCTAATTTCTCTCGGAGGTAAAACTTCAAGTTTGGGGTATACAAGGTGACCGCGATTGGCTTGATAGACTGTGGTATGCTGATATCGTAAATTACCTTGCTGCTGAGGTAGAACCAGATAATTTCAAGAGTTATGCCAGGGGGAAAAAATTCTTAATACATATTTGGAGGTATTATAGGTATGAATCTTATATGTACAAATATTATTCTGACAATATATACGGACGCTGCATAGTGGAGTTTGAGGTTTCTGATGTGTTATTCCAATGCCATGGATCGGATTATGCTAGACATTTTTCCACTTTCAAGAAATTGCCCAAGATTCTACAAGAAGGTTTCTGGTAGCCTACCATGTTTTGGGATGTTCAATACTTTATATCTCTGTGTGATGCTTGCCAGAGAAGAGGAAAAATTAGCAAGATACATGAAATGCACCAAAATTTCATCTTTCAGGTGGAAGTTTTTTACTATTGGAGTATTGATTTCATGGATCCTTTTCCTTCTTTCCCATGGGAACAAGTACATTCTAGTTGATGTTGATTATATGTCTAAGTGGGTGGAGCGGATAACAAGTCGAAAGATGATGTTGTTGTAGTTCTAAAGTTGTTCAAAACCATCATTCTCCCCAGATTTGGAGTAGCTCGAGTTGTTATAACTGATGGTGGCTCTCACTTTATCAGCAAGGTATTTGAGAAGATACTGAAGAAGCATGGTGTAAATCATCACGTAGATACTCTTTATAATCCTCAGACTAGTGGGCAAGTGGAAGTCTCCAACCGTAAAATCAAAGAAAACCTTGAAAAGACAGTAGAAAAGACAAAGAAAGATTGATCACAAAGTTGGATGATTCACTTTGGACCTACAAGACTGTGTTCAAAGGGCCACTTGAGACCACTTTATTTCATTTGTATTATGGGAAAGCATGTCACCTTCCACTTTCAGTGGAGTTAGAAGTTAGAACACAAGGCAGCATGTGTAGTAAAGATTAAAAAAAAATCGATATAAAGTTTACTACCAAAATGAGATTGATTTAACTGAACAAGTTAGATGAGATTAGGCACCACGCCTATGAGAACAAAATATGTACAAAGAGCAAACAAATGCCTATCATGATAAGAAAATCATATCTAAACATTTTTAACCCAACGACCAGGTACTTATGTATAACTCTCGTTTACAATTATTTCTTAGAAAATTGCGTTTTCGTTGGTTATATCCTTTTACCATCAAGGGGGTTAGAACATATGGTGCTATTTTCCTATTGAACTCTAGAAGCGATGAGTTCACTGTGAATGGACAAAGGTTGAAACATTATTGGATGAAAACCAAGATTCCAGACCGTCACATTGTGCACCTGGATGAACCACCCACTGATTAATCAAAACATTGCAGTTGAGCTAACGACGCTAAACAAGTGTTCAGTGGGAAGCAACCCACTGATATGTAATTTTTTCAATTTTACAGGAAAACAAAACACGAGTTGAGGACCAGCATCGATCGACGGATGATTAGAATCGATCGATGGATGATTAGAATCGATCGACGGCTGGCAAGCGTCGATCGACGCTTATCGCAGAAAGCAGGTATTCTCGTGTTTACTTGTTTAATATTTACAGTTTTTATTTTTTTATTTTGCCAATCTCAAGCTGAATAAAACTCGGGACAATGTTGTTTAAGTCTGAGAGAGTTAATTACTGACATTGTCTTTTATTTTGAGTGTCCTTATGTTGTTTTATTGAGTCAAAATAGAGTCAGCTGGTGATGATGAACTTCTTGGAACATACCGCCTAACCACTCTCTATCACCAGTCTTTGAAGTTGCTAATTACAAGGTGTATTGAATGGAAACACCAAAGAGGATTGACCTTCTAGTAACATCCATGCTTACTGAGAATGTATGAAGGAACCAAAGCTGACCTCCAACATTATGTACATCAATCTCTTATCTTGGGGCTTGGTATACTCTGGATTGAATTCCTTGTTCAGGCCTTGAAAGTAAAATTATGTGTGTTTCGGGTTCCCATCTCTCTTCCCTTCAGAGCATATATAAAAATGAAAAGAAAAAGGTATAAATGTCAAAAAGTGAACAGGAGCTGGTGGTTACAAATATTAGAGCTTGATTCATGGAAGCATATCCAAAAATCTCATTCAATTAAAAATTAAAATGATATCCTTCAAAGAAGGGAGACATTGACTGAGAGAAGTGAGAAAAAGAGAGAGGAAAGAGATCAGAGAAGACTGTTTGTGTATTCATATACCTGTTTGGGTAAGAGTCCATATGTCCCGTGATCGATACTTCCAATATGAGTCTACACATTTATTTCAGAAATGACGTCAGTAGAGGGATATGTCAGATTGTGTCTCATGAGCTATGAGCTGGATGGTCAGTTTGCTAAGCTAAGGCTAAGTACATGGAAGTTCCTCTAAAATTTGTATTGACTTGATATGGCTTGCAACATCGCAGAGGTGATAGTAGTAATTCTAAAAAAAAGGTAAGTCTTTGCGCTTTCAAACCTCTTCCGAAGGTTTATTTTGTGATTTGCTTGAAGGTAAGCAAAGGATAAGTCTGGGAGAGTTAATATATCATGATTTTTACCAGTTTTTGACCATGATATAAATCATATTTAGAGTATGTTATATGTATATGGGGTCTTCTTAGAGTATTTTCAGTCTCAAGTACGTTTTGGGCAACTTTGGAGATTCTGGAGTTATTTGAGATGTAGAGATGCGCAGATGCATCCGAAATTTAGTTGTGGATGGAGAACTTACCACGGTGCGATTGAGTTTATATTTTGACAAAAAAAATATGTCATTAAGTTAGCTTTCTAATTTCACTGGTCTGAGATCGATCAAACGGTTGAATCAAAAGTTATGTATGTTTTACTAAAGAGTGGTCCATCTGACAAGCTTGAGAAAGCTGTCGAGAATTCAAGTGATCTGAATGAGGTCGAGCGACGCCACTTGCGCGTCGAATGACACCACCTGTGCGTCGAATAACGCCCCTCCTGAAATGCTTACGACAAGTTTTTATCAATTTTTAAAAATTGCATTTAGTCTCTAAAGTTTCTCTTATTTATAAAAGAACTTAGAACGTATTGTACCCTATATTTACTATCATGCAGCCATTGTTTAGGCTAAAAAAAAAATTTAAGTTTGGAGAGATAGATTAGAACTCTTTCAAAATTGATTTGGAACTCCTATTGTTTATTATTTACGCATTTTATTCAGTCTATGATTATATTTTCCATAATTATGTATGAGTAGATCTCTTGTTAGATTTAAGGTTTTTCAAAGTTCGTTGAATAAATTGCTAGGCTTGATAGGAGTGTTAGTTAATCCATTAGTTCTTCATCTAAGTTTTCTGTAACGCTAGTTTCTCGATTAATCACCTTAAATCTAAATTTTTTTAGGATAATTGTGAGATAAGAGAATGTAATCGATTTCCGGAATTGAACTTATATGAGCTAAATGTTTATTTGCATCGAGAGTTGGTTTAAGAATTTAGTGAACTAATCAAATATGAGTTTATTGATTCTTTGAAATAATTGAATCCGCAACAAGAGTTGAGATTCTAGGGTTTAGTCATTAGATAATCTTTGCAACGAGAGTTGATTGTTTGTTGTTTTTAGTTGAGTTCGAAAACAAATCTTAATTAAATTCATCATAATATGTGATATATGCAATTCTGAAATATTTGCGGGGCTTTTGGAATCTAACGCTTCTCATCTTTGATAACTTATAATCTTTATATTTTAATTGTTATTCATTATTTATTATCTAGTTTTATTAAAAACAAAAGCATATTATACAATTTTATAGTTTATGTGGATTTGATTATTAAGTGCTACAATCAAACTTTTTATTTGAGAGAACAGATTGAAAGTTAATTTGAGCATACCAATTAGGAATATGCTATCAACTATGGTTTATGTGATTCAGTTTCACTGAGTTGGTTTTAGAGTTTAGAAAGTAGAATTTGGAATTTTAAATAACCTTATGTTTAAAAAAGTATTTGGACATTTGAAAAGTTATTTCTGGCAGATTCGAAATTAATTTATTTTCATTTAAATCCTTGGCCTACGTACATAGATAATATTCCTGATATTATCAAATGGATTCTTAATTTAAAGTATTTAGAAGAATCTTTCGGAATCTTATGTCATTTATTTTAACATTTATTCTATGTCATATGTTATTAAGTCGTACAAGTTATAAAATCTAAGTGATGTGATTCTCTGATACTATCTTGCTTGTGCTAACAGGACAAGTATTTCTCTGCTATGGATGAGTTGTATACGTTTAGAAAATTGCATGTTGTGTGAAAAGAAACATCTATACTTTCTAAGCTTAGAACAAAATCATTGGACGAATATCATTTTCTTAAAATTCAAGTTATACGATACTCCGTATTAGTTTGCTGTGTTAATCTGTTTCTGCGTATATCAAGTTGAACATTATTTATTTTCATTAATGTCTATACAAATTATCTAATACTCCTTTTGTTTCATTTTAATTTTGTTCTGGGTTTATGCACACATATTAATAAAACATATAATCTTATATATTTCAAAAATAAAAACACAATTACATATACATCTAACCATATTTCGATCAATAGAAAAATAAACTGGAGAATCTTTTTAATAAATTTTACATTAAAACTATAAAACAACACTTATTTTAAAACAAAAATTTGTCTCTACAACGACAATTAAACCGAAACAGAGGAAGTAAAATTTTAGATGAATAAAATGAGATATAGTGCTACTTCTAGGAAACTTTTATATGTTGTAAGCTGAATTGTCCATTGTCCACGTATAATTGTCTTTTTGAAACACAAAAAAAGACAACTATATATGGAAACTCCTATATGTTTTTTTTTAATTTATACTTTTTTCATTTTTAATACATAACGTTTTAGAATTGTACATATAAATTAAAAAAATATTCAATTTCTTACATAAAATTTGAAAACGTCACATAATTAAAAAAAAAAAAAAAAATTTTAGAACATCATATATCAGAATTTTAGAACATCATATATCAGAAAAACGGAGGGAGTACAATATTAGCTTGCTGTGTTAATTTGTTTGTGTGTATATCAAAGTTGAACATTATTTATTTTCATTGTCTATACAAACTAACTAATAAGATTTTCAAATAAATACAAATACTATAGTGCTACTTCTCGGAAACTCCTATATGTTGTGAGCTGAAATGACGATTGTCCATGTATAGTTGTCTAACATGTAAGTTTTCTGTTGATCGATGAGGATGTAGTTAGTATACAACAAAAAAAAAAAACTACTCTTACTTTGTACTAGTATTTAACTTATCCGATCAAATATATTATTCTCTTATTAGACTTTTTTTATTTTGGGTTTACTCATTTGCTAATTTCAAAACCTGTAATATAGATGTGAATCTGTTTTTTTGTTGTTTTAAACATTAAACTTACATCATACGACATCAAGATCCATCAAACAATTTTTGCAAAGAAAGAGACTTGTTGATGTTTGTTTCCATATACTTAGCTTCAGGTCCCAGTAAATCTAAAACAGTTATATATTAACGTTTTATTTTCACTGTTTATTTAAAGTAAAGAATATCACTTACTTGATAAGTAAATAAATCACTAATACCTTATCAGAATTTGTGTGTTTAATATAATGGTTAATTACTTCGCACAGACGTTATGAATCCACTTGTCTTAGTTTACTAATTTTATTTATGCAGTACGGTATATACTATTTTTTTATATACTATTCCCTCTTTTCTTTGAAAATATATGTTTTAGTGTTTTCACATATATTAAAAAAACACATTAATTATAAATCAGTTTTAGAAATTATCAAATTTTAATGTATTTTAACCAATAGTCTTTCAATAAATTCAATTAACTGTATTGAAATTTGCAATTGTTATATAAAAAATATAAAAAATACATCTTTATGAAACAATTTATTTTTCTAAAACATCTATCTTAATAGAACGAAGGGAGTATAAATTTACTTCTTGCAGCAGCTTAAAAATCTAACTTTATAATCACAACAGTACATTTTTTGGTTGTAAGCTACATTACGTTTTAATCACTACAGTACATTCAGTGTATTAGTTTTTTTTTTTTTTAATTCAAAACAAAACCCATTTCATACTTTGATTTCTTCAGTGTTGAAATATCAAAAGATATCTAAGGTTTACCAGAAGAGCGATTATTCGTTACCTTTGCGAATTCACCTTTGAAATGTTACTAATTAATAAACACTTGGTAAGAGAATATTATTGTTTGTGACTTCTTGAAGTATCATGATCATGATATTTTTTAATTTGGTTATTCTACATTTTTTAGGCAATACAACTCTACAAATGTGAATATATTTGTAGAAAAAGAGTGATTATGTATTTTGGGGGGGTCATCTCCAATCTAATACCAAAACATCATTTTAGTTTAGTTTAATAGTAAAAAATTTAAACCCAACAATAAAAGTTACACCATAGTACTACTACACCAAAGTGTAATACATATTGACACCACTAAACATTATTCAAATAGTATACTAATAAAATTTAAAATAAATAAATATCGAAGATAAATACAATAAAAGAGTAAAAAGTATATATTTTATTATAATGTGTGTTATTGCAACATACTTACATACTAATTACTTATTGAACATATTAAAATCTAATAGTTTTTTAATTAAAATATAATAATAAAAGTATTCTTTTCAGTGTAAAATATAGTGTCGTCTTTGTAAAAAAAGAGGTAAAAACTAGTGTCGTGGTTCAAAATGAAAATAATTGAACAGTTGAAATTATAATCAAATAGTATGTTTTTTACATGTAGTATTATGAATATGAGATATCCAAAATGAGTTAAAACGAAATCATGAAAGTGCCAACAAATATAAAAGGAAAAAGAAATCGTAGGAAAAATAAATAGACGAGACATGAAAGTAAGAAAATGTCGGTGAAAATAAAAAGAAGAGCAAAGAAAAAACAAATTGTCGAGTCTGACAAAGCTCGCGTGCCGATCAATTATTTATTATTCATGTTTTGTACTATTCAAACTTCCCCATCTACCGTACGCTCTTTATTTATTTAATTTATCTTTTCTGATTATAATAATATTTTATTTTTCCCAAACCAATGAACCATACATATTCTTTTATATTTTATTTTTGAATGATTATTCGTTTACCTAAAAAATAATAACAGATGAGAATAAAATCAAATCATGCGCAAACAAACGCTTGGGGCATTTCAAATATCAGATAGATTAAATAAAATGAGAATTTGCCAAATAACTAAGTTTGAAAAATAAATTAAATGCATATCATTAATTTTGACATAACTCAATCTATGACAATTTTATTCAATTTTATCTGGTATTATCATTTTATTATTTAACTTGCCAGTAATAGAAAGAGAAACTTGATAATCGATAATTTAACATTCTACAATTATTTACCACATAGATATTACATCAGATTTTTTATACCATATCACTAAAATAAAATATAATTCAAAATTCATTCATATCTCGTAAATACTAAATTTTATTTCAAATTTCAATCCCTAGATACTAAAACCTAAACCTTAAATTTTACCCTTCCATCTAAATACTAAACCTTAAACCTTAATTAATGAACCATACACCCAAATATAAATCCTAGATTCAATTATCAAAATCTGAGAATAATATATAACAGAATATTATATAATATTAAACTATTATATATAATTATAAATTTTAGAACAGACTTAAACTTGTAAACTAGAAATTGGTAAACAATAAATTTGGCAAATAATCGATGGTGATAATAGTATTGATCGTACATGTGTAGGTGACTGATTCGGACTAACAAGAAGTATACATGTTTGTCAATATCAATGAAAAGTAGAGATGTAAGTGTTATTCTATTTCTTGCGAATGGTACAAAAATACAAAAATTGCTTCATACTATTTAGTTTGGTAATTTAACATGTTCTACCACTGATCAATGAAAAAATACTAATAAAGAACCATTAAATAGAATATAACATGAAAATATCTTATTATTTATTTATGAACTCAACAAAAAAGAGAAATATCAAAATTTAAGATCACAATAAATTGTTCATTTTTACATAAATAGTATAGAAATACAAGACTGAGAAAATATTATATCTGAAATAGTATAGTAAAAGGCTAAAAAAACTATTTATTGCATGATTATTTTTGGTTTGGGTTTGGATTCAGTTCGGATAGTTTTTTATTTAGTTTGGTTTGTTTAGTAAAACTAGAAACTAGAATTTTTTTAATTCATATTTGGTTCTAGCTTAGTTTTAGTTATTTCATGTAATTCAAGTAATTCAGATTAAATATATTAAATATCAGATATTTTAGATAAAATAACAAATAATTAGAATGTTGTAGATAAAAATTTCAGATCTTTTGATTTACTTTGGATATTTTGGGTAAAAATATACGAATACTTTTGGATGAATCGAATACTTTATAATAATTTAGCTTTTCTAAAAAAATATATATATTTTAATATATCTTTAAATCATAATTATATATATTTAATTATGTTATATATAACTAATATTTTTATATATTTAAATATTCACTCGGTTTTTTGTTCTATTCCATTTTGATTATGTTATTTTAGATATATAAATATAGAAACTATTTAGGTATTTAAAAATTGATATAATTTTTGTTTCAGATATTTTGATTTGGTTCGTGCATTCCAATTTTCTTTTTGTCTATGTCTAGTTGAGATCATGAGTCCCTTATTTGAGATACTTAGCTACTGGCATGACGTTTCTGTATGGTATCATTATTTATTTTGATCAAAATGTATTTGAATAGTGAAATCATAAAATTCTTTATAGGTCAATTATCGTGAATGTTATCTCAAAAATTATATATTATTGAAAATAAGTAACAAGCAACAGGGAAATAGTGATTTCATACTCTGATATGATATGTTTAATTTATACATTAAATATACTATGATGCAAATATATAACTATATTTTAAAAAAATTCAAATCATACATTTTTGGTGAAATCATACACTACTCGCTACATTATTTTTCAGATCATCTAATTTTACTGATGTGTGTACTACATCATCTAATTTTGATGACAAAAATGCCACATGTACAATAAATTATTAAAATAAAAAAAAAAACCATTTTACTATTTTAAAAAAATAAAACAAAAAATTATTTAATAAAAATTATTTATTTAGAAAATATATATGTTTATAAAGTCTAATTATTTAGTAAAATTAACCAAAAATAATTAATTAAATAATAAAAATATATGTTATAATGATTCAAATTCAATGCTACTGGTTAGGCATGTAATGGATGTTTCCCAAAAATTATATATTCGTTGTAATGATTCGAGTTCAATACTAGTGTTGCAGTCATGTTATTCTCAATTAATCTTGATAAAAAAAATTAACATATCATAAATTTTTAATTTCTTAAGATAAATTATTCACATGATTACACAACTGATCTAATTTTTTTTATACAATTACATAACCAAGATTAGCATAAAAGTAATAGATAAGATAAAAACATGATAATGAATATTTTTATAAGATTAAATTTTATTATTTAATTAATTTTGACTAATTTTACTAAAATAGTTAAAATTTGTAAAAGTTTACAGGTTTTAAATTATTTTATAAAATAAATATTTTAATATTTTTTTAAAAAAAATATTATACATATGGCATCTTTATCAATAAAATTAGCTAATGTAATATTTACTTGAATAAAATTATATAATATGGTAGTTAATGTGACGATAGTATATGATTTCACAAAAAAAAAGAAAAAGCAATGTATATGTTATTTTAATTTTTCAAAAATATAAATATATATATATATATATATATATATATATATTTGGACGTAGTATATTTGATGTATATGTTGGGTATGAAACAAACGTTTTCCCACAAACGATTATGTAAATGGTTAGTTCACTTTCAATCACTCGAAATCATATTATCTTAACTATTTTCTTTTCAACTTTACAATGATTACTGAAAATATATATGAACGCACTACCAGAAAGAAATGAATACTAAAACATTAGAAACAGAAATAAATAAACATGTAATAGGTCAGAGACTCAGAGAATATACATGAGTACTATGACTATCAGTTCATCAACATAACTAATGTTTTAATATCTTAGCGAAAAAATGTTTAAATACAAATTCATAAGATACTTAATCAAGAAACTGAATAAGGAGATGATCGTATATTAAAGGATAATAAATAAAAAAGTTGAAGACATAACTACGGAGTATGTCTTATTTATTATATTTAAATCCTGGATGGAATATATTAATTTCACAAGACTAAACACGGAATCTTATTTTCGTACCCATATCTTCAATTGATCACATCTGTAATTCGTAAGAAAAAGGTGGACCCCGAAACTAAATAAGATCCTATGACAAATGCCGATCTGACAGACTGACACACACATAAAAAGTTATGTCGCCATGGTAGAGCTTTTTACATTGTAGGTCACTTTTAAGTTTTTTATTACATCGTGGGTCACATGTTGCTACACACACACTTTTTCAACTAGAACTTCGGCTAACTAGAAAAAATGTCTAACTAAAGAATTTTTAATATATTTTTTTAAGATATTTTCTTTTTTCGTTACCTACTTTTCTCTCTCTTTCTCTTTTCTTTTACAATCACCACTTCCAAGACAACTTTCTGTTTCTGAAAATTATGCTTATATTCATGTGCTTCTTTGTCTTCTTCTATGAGCACTGGTAATTTAAAATAAGTTCGATGGCCAAGCTGTTATGGTTCGTTTCCTCCGCCGTAAAATCAATATGAAGAGCTTCCTCCTCCACGTCGTGGTCTGCAACTCTTCTCCTTCAAGCTGTGACAGCAGCTTATGGTTGTCGCTATGCTTGGATCCTGTTGTAGAGGCCGTCGATTCAGCCGCACAATGAAGCTTGAGCAACAATGGCCAAATTTCACGTTTTTGCATGTTTAATCCTTTATCTTAGGTTATTTTCTGGTTAGGCCTAAAGAATCAAACATGACATTCACTTTTTTATTGCATATCTATATGTACATTACACCATGTATATAAAATTGATCCTATCCACTCGTCTAATAATTCACATGTACACAATTTTAGTTGTACCTTTGATATTTAAATTTGTCAGTTTTAATATTTAAACGGTCAAAAATTATTAATGTGTACACACATATTTAACTGTCCACGTGTACAATAAATCATAAAAAATTATATGTACATTGATCCATTTGTATATTGTACAAAGTGTGATAACTTGTACAATACATATGATGTTCCGTGTATATTTATATATACGTATATATGTATATGTTTTGTGTATATTTATACGTACATGATTAGGTGTACATAAAATGTGGTTGTGTACACCAGATGAGGTGTACATGTGTACGCTGAGTTAATTTAGAGAATAGTAGTAATTACACAAGACAAATAAAATATGGGAATCATTGCATAACCCACAAGGCCACAACAATGCCTAGTACGGATTTTTTTTAGAAAATTTTATTATATTGACTATTTTTTATTTTATTTTTTAATATTTTCTTTGGCATAACGATATGGTAGTGTACACCAGATGAGGTGTATATGTGTACATTACACCATGTACATAAAATTGATCCTATCCACTCGTATAATAATTCACATGTACACAATTTTAGTTGTACCTTTGATATTTAAATTTGTAAGTTTTAATATTTAAACGGTCAAATATTATTAATGTGTACACATATTTAACTGTCCACGTGTACAATAAATTATAGAAAATTTTACATACACCGATCCATTTGTATACTCTACAAAGTGTGATACTTGTGCAATACATATGGAAATGATGTTCCGTGTATATTAATATGTACATACATATGTATATGTTTCGTGTATATTTATATGTACATGATCAGGTGTGCACAAAATATTCATTACCACATGTACAACGACGCAAATGTACACCTTTTAAGTGTATTAGAGTATTATTTTTAATTAATTTTAGATCATTTTAGATTTTATTTAGGTGTGTATATTAAATTTAAATGGTTTTACCATCTTAATTTAATTTATTTTAGATAAATCTATTAGTTCTATTTTAATTTACCATTTGTATATATATATGTATATTACGCTATGTACATAAAACTGATCTTATCCACTTGTATAATAATTCACATGTATACAATTTAACTTGTATATTTGATATATATATATATATATATATTTGCAAGTGTTAATATTTAAACGGTCAAATATTATTAATGTGTACATACATATTTAACTGTCCACGTGTACAATAAATCATAAAAAATTATATGTACATTGATCCATTTGTATATTGTACAAAGTGTGATAACTTGTACAATACATATGATGTTCCGTGTATATTTATATATATGTATATATGTATATGTTTTGTGTATATTTATACGTACATGATTAGGTGTACATAAAATGTGGTTGTGTACACCAGATGAGGTGTACATGTGTACGATGAGTTAATTTAGAGAATAGTAGTAATTACACAAGACAAATAAAATATGAGAATCATTGCATAACCCACAAGGCCACAACAATGCCTAGTACGGATTTTTTTCAGAAAATTTTATTATATTGACTATTTTTTTATTTTATTTTTTAATATTTTCTTTGGCATAACGATATGGTAGTGTACACCAGATGAGGTGTATATGTGTACGCGGAGTTAATTTAGAGAATAGTAGTAATCCCACAAGACAAACAAAATATTGGAATCGTTGCATAACCCACAAGACCTCAACAATACTTGGTACGGATTTTTTTTTCCAGAAAATTTCATAAAATTGAATAGTTTTGTTTTTAATATTTTTAATATTTTCTTATACATCCTAATATAAACCTTAAATTTACATTTGGATTTGTACGCATGTATACCATAAATACAAACTTGTATATATTTTGTGGTAGATTTTGGTCTTTTAGCTCATTAATTTTTAAAGTTATATACTGAATTGAAAACATCAAGCAAGTTCAAGGAATTATTTTTTAGTTATGGAAAGTGTAGATTGGAACATTAAAAGTATTTGGGTAGATTTGTGAAGCAATTTGATCAGATTGGAAGTTTAAGGCATATTGTGAAAGAAGCAGGAAACTAGAGGATCAAAAGTGCAAAAAGGTGATATTCATCCATTGATGTTGCAAATAACACTTTTCGCCGGATCTCGTTGACGACAATGACGAGTCGGCTACGACGGAGCTGAGACACGACGGAGATGGAGAGGTGATGGGCTTGAGACGTGGAGAAACAAATGTTGACGAGATGCAACAAAGAGCGATGACCACCGGTGGATGAGACCTCACATCAACGGCATCTTGGATGGAGGAGTTGAGCAAGAGAGGAGGAAACGAATTGGAACTCTCCGACTGTACACCTCATTAGAGAATACACCACAAAATTCTTCACCATCTCAAAAATTGTTTTGGTTTTTCTTTTGCTCTGTTTTTACGAATTGATGTTCATCAGAGAAGAAAATCTCCCCGAAACCATGGTAGAATTTGTCAATTTTCTATTCTCGGAGATCAATTTCATTAGTGAAGAAAACCCATTGCACTCTTACAGAAAACGTAATTGTTGTTTTCTAGATCTGTGAACAAAATAAAAAGATAGAAATTTGAGAAAGAAAACAAGAAAAGTAAAGAGAATGGACCCACTAATTACCATTTAGTTTTGTTTCAACCATTAAGTTAGAAAAAAGTGTCTTGGGAGTGCAAAGTGTCCTATAGTGTAATATAAGTTATAGAAAGTGACTCTAGATATGTAAATCTTTCATGGTATAATGCATGAGAGAAAGACTAATAATTAACGTAATTTTTTTTTTAAAAATTATGTGATTACATTGGAGAGAATATGAGACATGCATGTTTATGGTCGACTCTAGAAACAGGTCAAACTCGTGTTGACCATTATATTGAATTATTTTATTATTTAAAAAATTGACTTATATAATCTATAAAAGAAATTGATTTGTACTTCCTCCACTGAAATTTGTGGATAACCTGCATAGAATATGTGAGTAGTTTTATATTTTTAAATAACTATTTTATTATATTTTAATTACTTATTTTGAACATTATATAAATTATATATTTATATAATCATAACAATATATGAATAGTGTATTTAATATTTTTCAAGGAAATTTTTTTTTCCATTTTTTTTTTTTAAAAAGTTTATGGATCAACGAATATGTGCAATTCATGTTAGACCAATCTACATATGCATTCTAAAAATAAATTTAAACAGCATTCATATCGCCAATTTAATTTTTTTAAATCAATTGATCCACATATTCCCCATGGTGAATCAAACAAAGTAAGACCCACATTTATTGACTTAAATTCTCAATTTAACCTTTAAAATTCTCAGCTTTACCTCTATTGTGGAGTCCTTATATTAACAAATTCTATTCCGTATACCACTGTTGCAAGTACCATACAACGAGTACAACAAATATATTATATGAAGTGCTGCTTCGGACTATAACGGCGTCTAAGGCGTATTAAAAAATTTATGCCTCTTAATTATAAATTTTATTACAGTTTAAATGAGTAATCGGTAAAAGTAAAATATATCTAAATCTTTTTATCAGTATATAATATCAGTAAAAATAATATTTGTGTTCTCCTATAAAATGATTCATCGATTCAAAATTAGGAAAATCCGAATTTTTAAAAATATGTGATAAACAGTCTATGTATTTAGATAATAACCATCTATTTTTATTAGAAATCATAATATTCATCCTGTTTTTTTTTGGCAACTTTCCACTTAAATATTAAAATTTGATAAATAAATGTAATATTTGAAGAAAAATTATACTCCCTCCGTTCTATTAAGATAGATGTTTTAGAAAAATAAATTGTTTTATAAAGATGTATTTTTATGTTTTCTATACAAAATTGCAAATTTCAATAAACTTAGTTGAATTTATTGAAAAACTATTGGTTAAAATGCATCGGAATTTGATAATTTCTAAAAACGATTTATGATTAATGTGTTTTCTTAATATGTGTGAAAACACCAAAATATACATCTTTAAGAAACGGAGGGAGTATTAAATTTGACTTCAATGTGTATACTTTGTTAATTTCTTTCAAAGAGCATACATAATTTATGAAAATTTTATGTTTGTTTAAATTTCAAAAATTCCTAAAACAAATTATAACAATCACAAAAAATAAGAATTGAAAATTGAAAATTGAAAATTGAAAATTACATTAAAATTGGGAATGCAACAACAAATTAACAATACAAGATATAAATATTTCAAAAACAGCCATCTAAAACATAAATCATCATGAAAGTGTAATAAATAATTATGTTTGACATAATATTTAATATATCATATGTATAATAAAACTAATATTGTTAAGGAAGAACTAAGATTATTTTTAAAACGATCATATCTTACACAACTTCTCATTTATTTGTCATCATTACTTAGGATGAACACGAACAAAATATAAGCAAAAATCAGAGAATTTTTTTAAACCAAACTTAATATTAATGAATAACTATTTTATAAATACCCTAAATTTATGATAAAAAGTTAAGTTAATTTTTTAAAATATTTATAAAACAATTATAAATCTAATCTCACCTTCTTAATATTAAACCTTAAACAATAATCAATAAAGTATAAATCTAAATGTTAGTAAAATTTTGAATGAATATATTTTTAAAAATAGTATTTAATTTATGGTATTTTTACAAATTCTCAAAAATGAATCAAAACCAACAATTGCAATGCTACAAGACGATGCCATGACCACTATACCAAAAACACAATTATTGTACATTTTGCACTCTTATATTTTTTATAAATTTGGCACCTAAAACCTTGATTTCACGGGTGTTATTCCAAGGCCATCACAATATTTATGATTGATCTAGTCGTACAATCATCGCTGAAAAAGTTGCAAAAATATTTTCAATAAAAATGTAAAATAAGATTTATCGTATTTTTTTTGTTGGATTGAGATTAAAAGCAATGTAGTTACACGAATGTTTTTTTTTAGGATTTTCTGCAAATAAAACGTTTCAATTAGTTTTCTTTTTCAATTTCACCTTCATTTACAGAAAATGTAAATTAAACCATAAAATTACAGTTAACTTGCAATATAACATTTAGTTGTATTTTAAAAAAAAAAATATATATAAAATTTAAAATATCTTCTAAAAATGAAATTGCTTTTTCTAAAAATATTATATTATAAAATGGAAAAATTTCACTTTTACCTTCATTTTAGTATCACAGTTCATGTATTGTCTTCGTTACATGAATAGTTTCACACATACCTTATCTATTCATGATGCAAAAGAATATTATACTATTGCTTTATAGATATATTAATATAAATAATTTTTAATAAATAATTTTTAATATTTTTGAATTATAAAGTTTAAAATTTGTACTTTTCATAAAAAAACAATTTTTCAATTTTTTATCAAATTTTCAAATTCGTTTTTAACTAATTTTATTAAAAAATTAAGTATTTATTTGTATATTTATTAAAATCTTAAACCCCACCTTTCAAAATATCACCTTTCAAAATATCACCGTTCTAATCTAAATCCTAAATTTGCATTAGTTAATCATAATATTATAAGTGTCTATATAGTTCTTTAAAAATATAGATAAATGTAGTTAAGGTAAACATCAAAAAAGATAATTTAGATAATTTTTCTTATAGAGAAAAGTTAATTCTCTAAGTTACTCTATTTTTTATTTTTTATTTTGAACATACGTCTCTATTTTTTCTTCAGCAGATTTTAAATAACATCATAAATTACAATTTTATAATTTTTTGGCTAAAAGTTAAAACGATGAAGATTTTTATATGAAATATATATATATATATATATATATATATATATATATTTATACAATTAACTTTTATACTGCAAATTAAATGTGATTTGGTTGTTTAATTTGCACGTTTTGTAAATAAAGAGAAATTGCAAAACGTACTCATCAATTTTAAGAGTTTTTTTTTCATTTGAGAAAACTCTTTTTGTTAGTAGTGTGTCTTTCCATCACAAATTACCCTTTATGTCACCAAATTAATAGACAAAAGATTGTGTTCTTCTTTTACCCGAAAACATTAATTAAGTAAAGTTTGAAAAAAACATTAATGAAATAAAGTTTTAAAAACCATTAATTAAACAAAAAAAGAAGTGAAACAAGCATTTGATATAGGAGTATGGTCAAGGCTTTGAATGTGAGACGGCTCGAAGGAGGGCACGCAAGGTGAAAAAGATTGCAAATAATTCTCCATTCAATTTATTTTAGTTAAAGTTATGTTTTTATTTAAATACATATTAATTAAACATAAAGAGAATTTCAAGTTTATCATTTGTTGTATCACAATTCATCTTTATTTTTATTAAAATAATATTTCACAAATACTTTCATTCATTAAATAGATCAAAAATTCTATTATCCATGCTTTATAGATATATTAGTATTAGCTCCCGTACATACGCACAGTCATTATTCTTTTTTTTTTTAATTCTATAACATATATTACAAAATTACAGTGAATATAAATGTTATTTGAGAGTTATTGGTAGACTTAAACTTTTTTTTTGAGATATTTATAACCTATAACAGCCCAAAATGGATCCAAAATACATGTAAAATATTGATCACTTAATTTAAAATTATTAAATATGAAAACTGAGGGAAAGTATATTCACTATAATTTTACAGATAATTGACGTATTTTTGCTCTTTTGTAGATAATCAAAATTCCATATGTTTTTAAATATTAATTTTAGTTTTGTAGATAACTGACATATTTTTGCTCTTTTCTTATATATATTTCTGTTTTATCTTGCTTTTTATTATATTATATTTTGTTTTTCGTTTTAGTGCTATATTTATATTACAAAATTTGTTTCTCAGAAAATCTACAAAACATATGTTGATCCAAAAAATAGTACCACCATCCAAAAATAAGAAGATCAATCTGAAGTTAGATCTTGATACAGAGGTTAGACATGAGTCCTCGTTTCTTCTACCATTCTATTTTTTAATCCCCATTTTTTATATTATTGGTATCACAACATTTTGTTTTTTTCTTGAGGTGCTTCTTATGTTGATCTTCGTACTTCCCTTCCTTGAATTACCACGACCACAACAAAAAATCATGTGCCAGCAAATTGAAAACTCATTTAGTCCTTTAAAAACACAATTGACCTAATTTATTAGATTTACCTTTTACTGCATAGAAGTATATAGATTTTTGCTAATAAATAGAAAAGATAAGAAAAGAAAATTATTACAAATTGGTTAGAGGAGAAAAAGATTCATAAAAAAAGAAACATGAAACAAACTATGATTTGACTCATAAAGAGTCGAAGAGTTATTAGCCTCACTGACCAGGAAATCAACAACTTTGCGGGAAGCTTTGCTATATAAAATTCATGGTTTTCTTATTCTTTCTTAAAAATTATTTGTTGTGTAAATGTTTTAAAAAAAACTGAAACTTCAGCTTCCAAAAGAGAGAAAATTAGTGGAGCCACTGCAAATAATTAGGAAAATTCAGATAGAGATAAATTTGAATTTTATAGAATAATTGAGTCAAAATCTTCTATAAAAAAAGATTAACTGTTTTGATGACGGTGAAGAGATCGTGTAGTGTTAGAAATATTAAGGATTTTAATTTATAACAAAAGTAAATAGAATCAGTTAAAAAGAGCATTTTTTACATTTAAATTTTATTTACTGCATTTGATTTTTCTTTAAATTAAATAATAAATGCCATGTGTTAAAATTTGATTGGTCATGTGACTTGTGCTTTTGTATATAAGAGAGAAATATAAATAATTATTTAAATAAATAATTTAAAAATATTTTTATGGTTTTTCAAATTATAAATTTTTAAATTTGAACCTTTTTATTTTTTTTTAAAAAAAATTATTGAATTTTCTTTTTAAAATTTGTTTTTTTTGAAATTGAAATTTTTTTTGAAACTATAAAAAAAATATTTTAAATTTTGGTATTTATTTATATATTTATTAAAAAATAAATTCTAAACCTCCTAAAATCTCACTCTAAATCTAGATTATTTAATTTTAAGATAATAAGTGTCTATTAGAGTTTGATCCATGCTTCGGAAGCGCATATATATTTTTCTTTCAAAATTTTACACAAACAATTAATAAATTTGTAAGCTAACTATATATATATATATATATATATATATATATATATATTAATTAACTTCCAATACATATTGGATAGAGTGTTCAAAGTTAAAAAAGCATTTTAAATGATTTTAACATTGTAACAATTACAATGGATTTATATGATAATATTTAAGTTAATATAATATCTTTATAGTTAACATATAAACTTAGTAATTTATGAGTATATTTTAGTTAATATTATATATTTTAAAATATGAGTTAATTTAAATTAGTTATGATCATGTTGATTGTAGATTCCTAATTTATTCAAAGTCAACTTTCTATATTCTGATAAACTTCAAAAATAAAGTTTTTTTAAATATAAGTATAATATTTAAAATTAATTTTATTGATTAACAAAATAGTTTAATAAGTATTAAATATATTCTTGTAACTAATTTAGTACTATAATCCAATTTAATTAGTGATAGAATTGGATAACACAAAATCACAATTATATTTACAGAAATTTTAAATATTCTTCAATCATGTCACAAAAATAACACAAATAATTTTCAAAAATAATCATCATTAGAAACATTGAAAACTTAAACATTTTTAAAAAATCATGAATTGACAATAACAATAAATATATTTCATAAGAATATAAATAAACATAAATTAATATAATTATTTTATTTATTTCAATCAATTGTAAAAAGAAAATAATTGAATCTTTTATACATTAAAACTTCCAACAACTACCAACATCTACACTATAATTGTATATAAACCCTAAACTGTCCAACCATTATCTAAAAAGCTGATCTATCAGTTAATTGTTCAAACTATAATTTAAATTAATTTAACATCACACGTAATCCCTAAAACAATATATTTACTTGAAAAGCATACTAAACAAAGTTAATTCACAAAACAAGCAAATGAAAAAATATATAAGGTTTAACAATGTAAAAAAAATATTTTCTTTTATAAATATCTAAATACATATTTGCTATACGGATTAAACTACTTTCACTTTAATCTTAAACTAACACCTAACCTAACAATCAATATTTATTTTAGCAATATACTCTAACCCTAAATTCAAAATAATCAAATGCATAAATAATAAAATAAAACATAAAATGATTTAAGTTTAAGATAATATCTGATAACAAAATGAGTAAAAACCAGTTCTAAACAACCGTAAAATTACTCCATCCAAAGTTGTAGATAAAATAAACAAAAAACAAATGAAATCAAGTTTTTGAGAATTAAGAGACCAAAGGTTTAGTAATACATTTGTGGCTCCCCAAACTTGTATCGATCGATCATTGGGACTTTCAAATCAGCTACCATTGTTTTTGTAAGGCGTAGATCAGATTATAGTTTCTCTTTCTTAGAATTCAGTTCAGCTTCCTTAATAAGGTCATCGAGAACCTTGAGTTTGTCAGTAAGATAGTTCACTTCAATCTTGGATTCATCATGCTTATCTTTTGTTTTTTGTTGTTCTTCATCACGTCACGAGTATATTCCTGTAACGGACTTGAGTTTCCTTCCTAGCCTTCTTATAACCTTGTTTATAAGATGAGTCGTCATTATCTTCCGCGAAACGTTTCAACTTCAAATCACTCTTGTCTGCCATTTTAACATGTTCATCAAACAAAACTGTAACAAATAGCAACATCTGATATAAAAACAAAAACAAAATATATTACTTAAGAGATTAAATTAAATATACAAACGATTACTTTATATGTATGAGACAATAATTAAATATTTCATAAAATCTTAAATCTATTTAAAATTTTATATATGATATCTTAATTATATTCTAGTTGCATGCAAATCTTACAGTTTCCAATCAATTTTAGAACTTACATGACAAAATCATACTTGTATTGATATGAGAGCAAAAAAAAAAACTTACAAACGATGGATGCTGAAGAGTCGATAAAGCAAATGAAAATGACTTGGTTTGTCTTTTATAGTTAAAATAAATAGAAACTCGTGTTGTTTTGGATTCTGAAATCGACTATATAATGTGGGCCATTTATGTTATTAACTAAAATATGTATAAGTTAGATGAGTTATTTTTAACTGTATTACATATTTAAGTTGACCTAATATATATTGTCTCATTTATATAAAATAATCATTATTAGTCATGTCTAAAATAAAACAAAAATAATCAGGATTTCAATTTTTAATATGAGATAATTTAATTTATTTAACAACATTTTGATTGAAGATTTTGCTTCTATTCATTTGGAGAGATTTAATATGATAACAATAAAGATCTTTAATATATATTTGACAATCATGTCAAATATGAACTATTTAAATATATGTACAAACTATTTTAGTCTAATATTGAAATTTAAATATTCTTCAATTATGTCACAAAAAAATATTACATAATTAACAAAAATATAATAGTTACAAAAATCATAAAAAGTAAACAACTTCTACAAAACATTTTATAAAATATTCATTTAATTGACAACCAAAAAAATATATTTCATTCACGCATTTATAGTTAACAGAAATTGAATATGATATCTTTTTGGATTATGAAAACGACTCTTCAATTATTATCATTAGGATTATGTGGGTCGGTTATGTTATTATTTAAGAATATTCATAAGTTAGATGCTTTTATATACTGTATTAAATATATTCTTATAAATATATATTGGCACATATATATAAAATAAACAGGATTTATCATGTATTAAACCAATATATTCAAGAGCTGTAATTATTTTCATTCTAACTATATTTATAAGTTAATATTGAAATTTAAACATTCTTCAATTGACAGCCCAACAACGATATGTTTTTAATCAATTTTAAAATATATTAAAAACAGACAAAGCCTAAGTATATTTTATCATTTAAACAAAACAATATTTTAGAAAGCTCAGTTTAGACAAATATTTCTGTCGATTTTAGCTTATAAATCGCAATAGTTAAATACCACATTTTCATAAATAATAGTACAACACAATATCTATAATATTTAAATACCTCAGATCGTGAGATTGATGTTGTTCCCTTTCCAAACATTGATTCATACTGGGAATCAACCATGAGAATGTTGCAAACTGGTCCCATTTTTAGAACCTTAAATAATTCAATTCCTTTGTCAACTGTAACCCCAAACTTAAAAGTCTTCTCAACAATTTCCTTAATACACTCATGCAACAACTCAGGATCTTCTATCTATATGAAAATATACATCAAATATAAATTAAAAAAAACATGGTAAAAAATTTAGGTGGAAATCTTCCAAAAATAAACATTTCAATTTAAGATAATTAGCTAATCCAATGAGCCATTCATAATTTTTTCACTTTTACTCCTATGATTGGCATTGCAATCCAATCAAAAAGTAAAATTTTTGCTTCAGTTGTATCATCCTTAGCCTTCAAATAAAGCTTAAACCTAATATTAACCAATCAAAATTTATAATATAAGCATAAACATACATATTGATAGATTGTCAAATAATATATAACGTGAATAATATTATTTTGGTGTAACATGCATCACATTTATTTGCATTTTTCACACCAAAACAACAACTTGGTTATGAGGAGAGTGCTAGAAATTGATTCAAGACTTTATAAGTCATGTAGTGACAGAAATTGCATCCGAAATAATACCATGCATAATCAATATCTATAGCATAAACTTTAGCAACAACCTTGCATTTTTCAACATGTAGACAAACGTTAGTATACTAACAAAATTAGGTATCATCAAAAATAATTAGATAATATAAAATGATAACATGTGTGCATGTCAGTAACTAAGAAATGGTTTTATCCCCATATTCTTTCTAAGCGTCAACTTTTTGCTGAGTCTCAGAGTTTTCCTCAGGATCAATCTGTTTTTCTTCTTCAGTTGTTTCAACAATGCTCATAGAGACATCATTAAGTTTAAGTTTGTAACTATTATTACATTAGAAAAAATAATAATAATAGTTGATTAGCATATCAATGTAGATAGATGTATAAATCAAGATTAACAAATCATAGGCCAAATAATGAATTTACACTTCTTTTAGTTCCTCTGCTTCTTTTATGATAGGGTTGAAAATCAATTTGGAGAAATCACAAGCATTTGATACTTGGAGATTACCTAAATTTATTTTGTACAATTAGTAATTAAACTTAAATAAAATAAAATATATATATAAATTGTACCTCTAAATGATCCGATTTTAGCAAATCGGATCAAACACACAACCACACCAAATAAAATAAAAAAATGTATATAAATTGCAATGTATACCTTTTTGTCTGCAAGAATGATCTCTAAAGTCTCCCCAAAACCGGCTTGTGATGGTTTTCAGGTGTGGATGACTTTGACTTCAATCATCCATGTTGTTTTCCACGGCCTAATCTCATCAAGGTACATATTCTTTTTCTTATAAGACATGTGAGAAATGTATTAAAATTTATGTTTGCTTAAGTCAAAATGTTGTATATATAGGAAAAGAAAAGTTTGACGGTTTAAGATATTCTAATTAAATATTATTTTTTAAAATTAGCTGTGTGTTTAGTGGGTTATACATCTTGCGGAAAAAGTTTATTCAAGTTATGGTACATAAGATTTTCTTGTTTTTTAATTATATAGATTTAAGTTACTAAATATTTCGGTTTTTATGTTATGATTAGTTGTTATGATATTTAGAATATATGATAATACTTAGATTGCTCCGCCATTTATGATTTACTATATTCGGTTTTCTTAATTTAACAACTTACCGATATTTTAGTTTATTTGAATAAAGCTAAGATTTTTATTAAATTATTTAGATATATACTGTTATTGATTCGAATTTTTTTTGGTGTTTATGATTTAGAATATTTGATATTGTTATGCATGGAAATTCCAGAAATTTAGTTGATATTATTTTAATTTCTTGCTTTTAGTTTAGTGGTTTATATTATATTGTTACTGGTTTGTAAAAACTTTATGATTTTTTTTAATTATGTATATTTATGATATAAAAATTTATTTAATAATTCATATTTAAATCATAAATTTTTCGATTTGTTGTTTTGATTGCTTGTTACCAATATTTTTCTATATGAAAATAAAAAAACGTTGAACCTTCAGTGTTCATGGAACATCATTATCAATATACATCATAATTAATACATAAACTATATAATAATTGAAAACTAGTGTGTTATGGTGACTGAAGTTTGTTCTAAAACATTTGTAACTATGATATGTTGATTTTTGACAGGCATGTGTTGTTTAAATAAAATGTATCCAAAAATTGTTAGGTGAATCTTTTAATTAAATATATGATTTTATGCTGTATAAATAAAAAGAAATTCAGAAAATACATAATTAAATAAAAACATATGTTTAAAATAAAACAGTGGCAGAGAGTTGTAAATATTGTTGAAATAGAAAGACACCTAAAAAAGAGTTTTCTGTTTTAATAGTATAGATTTACTTCTTTAAAATTAAAGATAAATATAATTAAAATAAATATAAAAATGATATTAATAACATAACGGTTTAAGCAATTTTTCTTAAACATTTGGACCGCATGTGGTTCCAATGAAGAAGAAAAATTAGAAACACTTTTGGACCAGTGATACGTGAGTGAAAGAGAATGGTTCTTCCGATCCGCTATGAATAATGTTTTGGTTCCAATGAAGAAGAAAAATTAGAAACACTTCTGGACCAGTGATACGTGAGTGAAAGAGAGTGGTTCCTTCCGATCCGCTATGAATAATGTTTTTTTCTTAAATTTATTTACAAAGTTTTATTAACTAATAACAATAATAATTTGATCTTTTTAAATAACATTCATAACATTCCATTTTATTTATGATACAAGGAAATTTACAATACTAGTTCTATATTAAAAAAATAAAATAAATAGAAACAATGTAATTGTATATAAACTAACAACATAAAAATAAAAACTCATGTTTTGTTATTTATTTCAAACCATCAAAAAATCTAGAGAAAATGCTTGAAATATATTCAATCAAAATACTATAATATTTAGATTATGGTTTCGTGATATTGTTTATGGTTTAGTATTTATTGGTAATGTTTTGTTTATAAACTTCTATAAATAGTTCTTAAACATTTATAAATCATTAAAGAAGGTTAATTTGTCTTTTTCATAATAAGCTTAAAGTATTAAGAAAATGAATATAATTAAAGGGGAATTCTACTTTTACCTCACTTTTAATACTATTATTCATGTTTATCTTTGGGGAAATTTTCACAAATACCTAAAGTATAAGATTTCATTAAAGAGACAAAAGATCATTCTACCATTGTTTTATAGATATATAATTATAAACAATTTTTATAGTTCTTGAATAATACATTTTCAAATTCAAACTATTTCTAATTTGTTTTGGAATTAATTTCCCATAATGTTTGTTTTAAATTTTCTTTTTGAGATTTGAAAAATCTTTTTGAAATTATTAAAAAAAAAATTAAAACATTTTAAGTTATTTATTTATTAAAATCCAAAACCATGCCCTCCAAAACTTCACCATTTAAATCTAAATATTAAGATTATATTATTTAACCATGTAGTTATAAGTGTCTATTTACCTCTTTAAAACTAAATGTGATTAAGATAAACATGAAAATGGTACTAAAATGAGGTAATTAAAATGATTTCTCATAATTTAAAGATAAATTTTAAAAATGATATCAAATTTAAAGTAAAGTTAGAATTTCTTCAAAAATCTAAAATATAATTATCAACATGACATATATTTTTATTACAACTGCTGTATTTAAAATATATATTTATCAATATTTTATTTCATGTATTATTTTAAACATGAAAATTTAAATTTATTGTTAATGTTTTAAAGTAATTAGTCTTTGTTGTGAAAACTAAATAATAAGTTAATTTTGAACCATTTTTATAAGTTTTTCATCATTTAAATATATATTGTGAACGGTTAGATACACTTAATTCATTTTTGTACCATTAAATTTGTTAGATTCACATTTGTTCTACCCAATTTGTTTATCCGCTTGATTCATTATGCCTGAATTATTTTTGAAAAATTGTCAAAACTACCATAACTTTAATATCGTTTTTGAAGTTGACTTTAACCATATTTACTTTTACTTTTAAAGAACTAAATAGATATTATAACTTTAGTATTAACTCATTTAAAGTCTAAATTTAGGTTTTAGAGTTAAGAGATAGAGTTTTGGAATGTAGGGTTAATGATTTGAATAAATATATAAATAAATATTTTAAATTGTTTTTTTAAATTAAAAATATATTCAATTTTTCAAATTTCAAAAAGAAAATTTACAAAAAGAAAACAAATTCAAAAAATAATAAATTATAAAAAAAATTTAAAATTTAAAATGTATAATTCAAAAAATATAATATTTTTTTAGAGAAATACTCTAGAATATCTCTAAAATTTTTTGTCACAAAAATAGTTTCCAAAAAAAGAAAATGACAAAAATGCTACATTGAAGAGGTAAATATACACTTATATCTTTAGGGTTAATTATTCTAAACTTAGGGTTTATAGTTAAAGGATGAGGTTTTGGGGTTAGAGTTCCAAATTTCAAAAAATAAAAAATAAATATTAAAATTTTTAAAATAAAAGATGCTATTTTGATCAATTTTTTCTTTTAGGACTATTTTTATAACAAAACTTAAAAAGTAATTATTTAAGATAATTGCTTTATTTTTTATTATTTATTTATATTTTATATATATAAAACAAGAATATAAGAATCATTTGCCTCTTTGAAAAGTGTATTTTGGAAATATCTCTAATGAAGATAATAAATAATGATACTAGTGGTAAAATTTTATTTTTCTCGTTATTTTTCTCATTCAGAGCTTACATCGGGAAGCGAAAGTCATCAAACGCCACTTGGACTCCGACGGGAAAGAAACTTTCAAGTGGGGTGCCTGTTGGCTTTTAGTATCATACTGACCACCCATTTATATGCTTTTCGTTCGAAATAATTATGTGCCGAATCAACTAACTATTTAGACGTGTGTATGTGTGAAAGGAGGATCTACGAGTTTATTTGTTAAAATATCTAAGGGATGATGTATAAGCATCTAATCACTTATGTCGTCTTTATTCAAGAATTTTAAACTTATTAGTTGTTTTTGAACAAAAACTTACTCCGTATTAGTTTAGTGTTATTAATTACATCATTTATAGATGTTTGTTTAGAAAGGTTTCAGGCTGTTTTAGTGATTTGTAATTATGTTCTTATACTCCCTCCGAATTAATTATCGTTTTAGCCTTAATTTTTTGTCACAAATTAAATGTCGTTTTCGCTTTTCAATACAAATTTTATTATTAAAATCTTTTAATTTATTTTTTATTAGTTGAAATATAGTTAGTTGTATAAGTAATTGTGTCTTTATATTAAAATGAAACGGAGAGAGCACTACTTTTTGTCATTACTAGAAATATTGACCATGGATTCTTTTTACTATTGTATGATGTCATCTAAGATGACTCATATTACATGCTAAGTTCATGTTAGAAAAAATCTCAAGTTTGATTTTAAAATTATTAAAGCATCATAAAAACTGAATTAAAAAAAACACAGTATCTTTGTGTGTTTAGATTAATGGTAATATAGAAAACATGAAAAAATAAATTTTTACACAAAATCAGAAACAACTATAGAATATATATATATATATATTTAAAAATATTTTGCATTGTTGACAATCATTTTCTCACAATAGTTTTTTTTAAACTAAACATTCTCACAATAGTTTTGAAGCAGAAGAAAATTACTAGAAGACAAAATTGGCCAATGGCAAAAAAAATTATAACTGAAGTCTGTCCAAGTATACTCTAAACCTGTAATTAGATTAAGAAAGGAGAAGAAGTGGTGTCTACATATACGGCTATATACGGAGATAAAAGAAAAAAATTGGAGAAGTAAGAGAAATAGTATTTTGGAAAAAATCAACTTTACCCCAAATTTGATATCATTTCTCCAATTTATCATGAATATTTTTCTAAATATAAATTTGTGATAAAAATATTAAGTTAATTTTTTAAAATATTTATAAATCCAATCTTATCCCTTTAATACTAAATCCTAAGTAAGTCATTAAAAGCTAATCATAAATGTTAATATAATTTTTATTGAGTTATTCTTAAAAAATGGTATTTAACTAGTGATATTTTTAACAATTTTTCATTTCATTTCATGTGTATTAACATTTCAATTTTTCTTAATAACAAATCATGTGATTTGTGATTTGAACAGAAAACCATTAAAAAATATTTGTCAAAAAAAATAAAGAGGATAGAAAATATCTGACAAGCTGCCCGAGTAACAGTAATCAAACTGACACGGGCAAATAAAAAAATGCTGCCCGTTGGGCAATCCTCAAACCCCAACACCAATAGAGTCGTCGTCTCCGTCTCTCTCTCTTTTTTTTTTCTAAAAAATAAATAAATCACTTTCCAAAAAGATTTTTAAAATTAATATCTGAATCCTATCAACTTGTACATAAATGGGAAACTTCCCTCTTCTTCTCCATTGCATTCCCATTCCCAAGAAGCCCCAACCACCGTGGCGCTTTATTCTCACGCCGGAGCGCTTCACCGGTGGCAGACGGTGTCGTGATTCCTATCCTCCATCATCTCTCTTCCTCCGTGTGTAGAGAAGCTGAGATGGGGCAGAGCATGAGCTGTGGAACGAGACCGGAGCACGGTATATTCGCCTCCGTGCAGTGCGGCGACATCGTTACTGTACGTCGAGTGATGACGGCGGATCCGAGTCTGTTGCATCAGACCACTCCTTATGATCGTCACTCCGTTCTTCACGTCGCTGCTGCTAGTGGCCAGATCGAGGTTAGTTTTTTTGTACTTCTCTCCGAGATCTCGCCGGAATCTGATGTTTCCCGTTATGCAGATTTTGACCTTGCTTTTGGAACGATTTAAGAATCCAGATGTGTTGAATCGTCACAAGCAGGTTTGAAATAACATCTCATTCGCATTGATTTGGGACTATTTTGCTGACCTGATTGCTATTCTTGTAGACTCCGTTAATGTTGGCTGCTATGTATGGAAGGATCTCTTGCGTGAAGAAGCTTGCTGAAGTTGGAGCTAATGTAAGCTGAGAACACGTTTCTTTTAATCTTCTACCTTCTTCAAAATCTGTGGTTGAGAGAGATCTTTCTGCAGGTTTTGATGTTTGATTCTGTCAATAGAAGAACATGCTTGCACTACGCAGCTTATTATGGACACGCAGATTGTGTTCAAACCATTCTCTCTGCTGCTCAGTCAAGTCCCGTTGCTGCTCATTGGTGGGTCTCTTTCCAAATCTTGATCAGTTTTCTTGATTTAAAAAGCTTTACACTTGAGATTTGCATTTGTTCAGGGGATATGCTAGATTTGTGAATATTAGAGATGACAAAGGAGCAACACCGTTGCATCTTGCTGCCAGGCAAAGACGGCCTGAATGTGTGAATGTTCTGTTGGATACTGGTTCTCTTGTTTGTGCTTCTACTAGCCTATACGGGTAATACAATCATTTGTTTAAAGTTTTAGTGTTTTGGGACTAATCCTCCAAGCTTTGTTGAAACAGGTCTCCAGGAAGCACACCTCTTCATTTGGCAGCAAGAAGCGGTTCTATCGATTGTGTTAGAAAATTGCTTGCTTGGGGTGCTGACCGTCTTCAAAGAGACGCTTCTGGGTATTTATACATTCTCTTTTGCCACTTTCCTAAGCTTTGGTGGTATATATTTGAGCAGTCATTGAATCTTGAAATCATTTTTCAGGCGGATACCTTATGTTGTTGCCATGAAACACAAGCACGGAGCATGTGGAGCGTTGCTTAACCCCTCTTCTGCAGAGCCACTGGTCTGGCCATCTCCCTTAAAGTTCATCAGCGAGCTTAATGACGAGGCAAAACTGCTCTTAGAACAGGCACTGATGGATGCTAACAGAGAGAGAGAGGAAACCATTCTCAAAGGAACTGCTTACTCCTTACCATCACCATCTTTCTCTGACACCGCCTCAGATGATAACATGTCTGAGGTACTATCACGCCCGCACTTTTAACATAAGGCTTCTTCAATTGTCTGTTTTATAATATGTAAATGTTATACTAATGCGGTATGAAACGTTTTGTCTACAGATGAGTGACTCGGAACTCTGTTGCATTTGCTTTGAGCAAGCATGCACGATTGAAGTCAAAAACTGTGGTCACCAAATGTGTGCCCAATGCACACTTGCACTGTGCTGTCACAACAAACCTAACCCAACGACCTCAAGGGTGACACCACCGGTGTGCCCGTTCTGTAGAAGTGTCATCGTACGGTTAGTCGTCGCCCAGAACAACAACAACGACAAGAGCAAGAGCCAATATGAAGTTGTTGATCGTGAGGCAGGTGATGTAAACTCCTCAAAACTCAGAAAGCATAGAAGATCTATAAACCTTGGCGAAGAAAGCAGCAGTTTCATGGGTCTTTCAAGCATTGGATCGTTCGGAAGGATAACCGGCCGTGGCTCGGGAAGGATCGCAGCCGACAACGAGCTGATGGACAAACCCATATTGTGAGGATCGATCGGTTCCACGTATCAGTAAGGGGTGAATGTATAAAAGATAGATGAAATTTATTGTGTAGATCTTTTGTTGTCGGGAGGGAGATTGAAATAAGGACAAATGAAGATGAGTTGTGTAATGCATTGATTTGTTGTTTCTTTGATAAGTTTGTGAAAAAAAAAATTGTTTGTTGTTATTATTTGGCTACTTGTATTGTGTGTGAAAGGTAAGTTGATAAATCTTCTCGTCTGTCTCACTTGTTTTTTTTTATTTATAAGAATTATTATATTACTAGATTTTATGTTCACACGTATTAATAATTTAATTTACAAAATGATTTGATTGCTTGTCACACATTCAATCTCAACAACTAAAAAATAACATAACTTTTAAAAATATGACTTAAACACCAATTTAATTGTAATATGTACTATTTTCTTTATAAAATTTTATATTTTTTGAAAATATTAATGACTAATAACATATACATCACAATAAAGTAAATTTTCTTTATAATATTCATTTTGACAAGATTTTTGAAACATGATAATAAATAATAACTCATATATCAATTAAATATATATATATATATATATATATATATATATATATCATATTTTGTAGAGAAATTAGGAGCTACACCAAGCAACTATAGCGTATTTAGGAATGTGCCAACCAACACTATTTGGTAACTGTTTAAACTCACTTATGACACTGATACTCCTATACACCATTAACTGATTTATGTAATTGTTTGGTATGCAAAATCTTATAGACAGAATCGCAAAGATCTTAAAATCTCTAGCTTCATATATTTGCAAATCTTTTTTGTGTCAGAGCTTGTACAATTTCATGCGTAAACTATCCCCCTAAGTTTTAGTTTTGAAATTGTTATAGTGCTCTTTCTCTTTCATCTAGACGGTCATCTAAACTTCCTATCCTAGAAGAACAAAATCTCAATTTCTTATGCGTAACCCTAGGTATTTCAGTCAGCCACAATTGTGAGAATGGAGAAGGACAATATTCAAATTCCACCATGCCCTATCCCGGGGAAGATTTTCAAGGCAAGAGAAGAACCATTTGGCATCAGAGTTACACCTTTCGATTTCATTTTTTCTCTTTTATCTTTCTAAATAAACTCTTTGTTTCCATCATTCTCTTTCATCTCTCAAATAAACTTTATTTCCATCTAACTCGTCAGATTCATCAATTTTGCAAGCTAACACACTATTTTTTTTTTCTGTTGGAACGTGTAAGAGAATCACATTCCCTCTCTTTAGCTCCAATCTCTGCAAATCTGAACTCTTGAGTCTCTCAAGTTCTGTTGCAGTTTTTAATCACTAGATTCTCAGGAAACGATCTTTCCGGGTTGATTCCTTCTCAAATATGCTCGTGACTTCCTTACCTCCTCAATTTAGATATGTCTGGGCTCGATCTTGACAGATCATTGTTGTATGTTCTTGAACGTTCTTGTTTTTAGCGACAACAAGATTTTTGGTTTGGTTCCTACTGAATTATGCCGGTTAGATCGGTTAAGACGTCTTTCTCTGGCTGGGAACAATCTCTCTGGTGCTAATCCGGCCAACCTGTCTCGTTTTGGAGAAGATGAATTTGTCGTAAATAACAGTCTTTCGATTAAAGTATAGAGGATGTTGCGTTTTGATGGTTATGATTAAAGTGCTCATGGTGGAAGAAGTTGTTATATTTGAATTTAGTTAAGAATCTTACACATATATTTGAATTTAGTTAAGAATGTTAACAAATAACAATATGTTCATATTTAAGGTGTGTGCTTGAATTAGCCTCTTAGTATTATTGTTATTCCGTTAATATATTTGATAACATATAATTATTTGTTCATTTTTATATCTTTTTAAAAATTATCTTTGAGATTCAATGTTAGACGTCTAACCTTTATTATTTATAGCTAATATTATTTTAGCTAAGTTTCAAATGTTTTATCCGAATACTAAACATTTTCAAGTATTTGTATTTTATTTTGTTGAAGCTAATAATATGTTTAAAAGGTCACATAAATTTTTAGCCGGTTATATTTTGTATAATGTTACATATGAGAATATCTTTCTTTTGTGTTATAATAACAAGTAAATAATATGTTACCAATGTAATCATATTAGCCATCCACTTTTAGCAACTGATAGTGTTTAGGCCATCCATCTTTGTATATGCTACCATCAATATCAATGATATAAAACTACAAGTAAATAATTTGTTAACAATGTAAATATGAAATTAGCCGTCCACTTTAGCCATCCATCTTTGTATATGTTATCATCAATATTAAGAAATTACAAGTAAATCATTTGTTATCAATGTGTTAGCAATGTAAATATGAAATTAGCCGTCTACTTCAGCCATAATAATAATAAATAATATGTTAGCAATATAACAATAAAATTAGCCGTCTACTTTTTGTTATAGCCACTACTATCACACACATGTTCTTCATCTATCCATTAATAATGTGTGCTTGTATCACTTCGAACCATTGTCGATTTTCACTACCACCTAAAGTTACTGCTTTTCAGAAGCTTCATATAACATTTTACTCAAATGATTAAATGAATGATAACCACATACAAGATCAGAATGTCAAAACTATTGCCTGACTAATATATGTTGTAGATGGGAAACTACAATATTGTCCGGCTAATGTTTTGTCAGTACTACCCACATACATGAATATAGAATTTGTAGAGGCATGACGTAACATCACCATCACTAATCTTATTCCCACTTTGAAACTGAAAGTACTTGCAGAGGCTCGATGACCAAAATAGTGGTTCACAATATGAACATTTTATGTCAGTCGAACATGGGCATGTAGTATTTGCTCGGGTTGTGCACAAAATAATTATGAGATGAAACAATATTAATTACCAAAGACTCAGAGGAGTAACATAAGGTTGGTTATGAACAAGTAATTATTTAAAGGAATAAAATAGAGAAAAAGTAGAGAAACTCATGGTCTTCGATTTTTCAAAACTCATAAACTCACGGAGAAAGAAACAAAAGAACTCATGAACTTGTGAACTGTTTGGAACTCATGATCTTCGATTTTGATTAGATGGATTAGCCAAAGAAAAAAAGAAACAGAGGAAGAAGATACACAAAGAAGAAGATACTAAAAAATAACTTTTGTTAATTTTTAGAAATTAAATGGCCGAAGTTTGTTTCGAACAAATTTAATACAAAGCTTTACCAAATCCTCACAAAATCTTTTGTAAATCTTTGCAAATTTAAATAAATCCTCATAGCCACCTAGTTATTGTACTTCTCCTACCATCCAAAAATTATGTAATTATTAACTAAGGACAATATTGTCTTTATACTCAAACCTGTCAACATACATAATCTCAAGTTATACTGTTTTGAGTAGTTACCTAATTTCTATTTTTCCATTGGTTTTAACCAAATTAACTATATTTTGTATATATATAATATAAATTAAATTGCAAAATTTGCCTTAAAAATAAAAAAAATAAAGTAATACTATTAAAATAAAAAGATTGTCCACAGTTAAATGACTGATTTCGTTTATGTTTATCAATCATAAAGTTAATTAACTAATTACTTTTTTACCAATTTAACGTATTGTAACCAAAACAAACAAAATTCAAAATTTATATATTTATATATAGACATATTTAAAACTAGAGAATAAATAATATATTTAAAATAAATAATCATTACATAAAATATAATATAAAAATTTATTCTAATAAAATTTATTTTCAATTCTATTGAATTTTAAATAAAATAAAATTTAAATAGTTAAACTAAATTAGAGAAAAGACTATGTATAGTTACATTTTTGAAAGCAATGAAGTTGAAATATGAAAATAATAATGCAAAATGTAAACTAAATTTTTATTATCATTTTAAATAAAATAATATTATATTTAAAACTATTATCTGCAAATGGCACTTGGAAACTCCTAGTAGTTTTATGCAATATAATTTATTTATATTAAATATATTTCTATGAAAATGTATTTTAGATATGATATGTTGTTTTCCTAATTATTTTTATGTTTGTTTATAAAATTATATACTTTAAAATTAGAGAAATTACTTAGGATAACCATTTTTATAAGAAATAACTATCAAGGAGGAAAATGACCAAAATGTTTCATTAAAGAGGTAAATCCACAGTAAATGGTGGGATTTTGGGAATGGAGTTTTAATTTTTAAAAATAAAAATTGAATATATAAAACTTAAAAAATGGTTATTTCGGTTATTTTTCCTTTTTAAAGCTATTTTGGTGATAAAAACTTAAAAATGACTATTTGAGAGAATTTCCTTTAAAATTATTATTATTTAGTATATATTGTATTCATAAGTTCATAATTGTGTTATAATCGTATTTATATTTTTTATAAAATATAAATTTCAACTTTTAATTATTATATAGATCTTTCAATACATACAAATCACTATTATACTATTGTAAAACTTTTTCTATACATTTTACATAGATTATAATGACAGAAACAATTAATCTAAATCTATAGTATTTAGTGATTATGTGCAGGTAAATACTTGAAAACATATTATTTACTGATTTTTAAATGAATATTTCTTTGGCCAATTCTCTTAAATAGCCATTTTTAAGTTTTTGTCACAAAAATAGCCTTCAAAAAATAAAATGACCAAAATAGACTTTTTTTTTTTTGAAATTTTGATTTTTTTTATTTTGTTTTTTGAAATTTGAAACCCTAACCCCAAACCCACCCCTTTACTCTAAATCCTAAAGTCCAAATTAGTTAACCCTAGGGGTATAAATGCATGAGAAATTCCCTTAGATAGTCTATTTTAGTTTGCTTGTCACAAAAATAGATTTTAAGGAAGAAAATGACCAAAATGTTTTTTTAGAAGCTAAAAAATTCATTTTTATACATTTATACCCCTAGGGTTAACTAATTTGGACTTTAGGGTTTAGAGTTAAGGGGTGGGTTTGGGGTTAGGGTTTCAAATTTCAAAAAAAAAATTAAAAAAATCAAAATTTCAAAAAAAAAAAAATCTATTTTGGTCATTTTATTTTTTGAGGGCTATTTTTGTGACAAAAACTTAAAAAGGGCTATTTAAGAGAATTGCCCTAAATGCATATAAATGAATTTTTTTTAGCTTCTAAAAAAAACATTTTGGTCATTTTCTTCCTTAAAAGCTATTTTTGTAACAAACAACCTAAAAGGGCTATCTAAAGGAATTTCTCTATTTCTTTTATACAAAACCCTTTTACACCTGAGAATTGTTTTCGTTTTAGCTAACTTCCAGTAAAATTTAGTAGATTTTTTTGAATAAAATATTCATTGTAATCTTTATTTTAAAAAATAACTGTTAGAAGTTTGTAAAGTTTCATTGTTTTTACTTTTTTTTTTAATTAGTATATTTAGGTGTATATTATCTTGTTGATAGCATATTGACTATTCTTTCGACCATTATCTTATGTTGCCGTGGAGACTATAATTTGAGGAAAATTTCTTAAATAGCTCAATTTTTGGTTTCTGTTTCTTAAATAGCATTCAACAGTCAAAAAAAAAAAAAATTTCACTAAAAATTTAAATGACAATTTTATCTTCATTTATAATTTTAATTAATTATTTATTTAATACATATAAATAAATATTTTAATTTGAAAATAATAATATCAAGAATTTTTTTTCTTCAATTTTTTTCCTTTTATATTCCTTTTTTCAAAAATTTATTTTATTGGAAAACAATTTTCTTATATACCTTCATGAACGTATATAATATCTTCATGAATTTGTAAAAAAAAATTCGAATTCAGGAATGCTTTTATAAATATGTAAATAGACTTTTTGAATATAAATTATATGTATATTTAGCAGTGTTCAAAAAAGCACTAGGCGCTACGCGTACATTGATCTAACGCCTAGTGCCTAGAACGATTAAGCGGACGGCTATATTATTTGTTAGGTGCCTTAGACGTTCATAAATTATAGCAATATATTAAATATATGTAATGTTTAATATTAAATATTATTATTTATAATGAAAGTTTTATATTATTTTAATTTCATAGAGATCTATATTATAATATACTAATTATTATAATTTATAAAGAATAAATTATATATTATTACAATATTAAAATTATCTAGGTGGTTTAGAAGCTAACTGCCACTGTCTTATAGAGTTTAGAGCACCCTCAACCCATGAAAATCAAGGGATGCTTAGGGGTGGGGTCCACCATAAGTGAGGAGAGAGGGAGGCTTAAAATGCCAAATTAAGCATTGGTGCTTATACTGTTTCGCGGGCTCCACTGACACGTGGCGGCCCGCGATTGGTTAGTTTATTTATTTTATTTTTTTAAAGACAAAAAGTAAGAAAAAAAAAAAACCCTAAGCACCCCATTTTAAAAACCTTGGGTTGAGGGTGCTCTTAGCGTCTAAGCTTCTTAGACGGCCGCCTAGGCTGCTTTAAAAAAAAACACTGATATTTAGGTAATTTTTTAAAATATGTATGTCATTTTTCTGAATTTAATTTATATGTATATTTAGAAAAATATTACTCAATATATAACATTTCTCTAAAGTTTACGAAGATGATTTTAAATATATATAATATATTTATAAATTTTAGTTATCAAATTCATGAATGTCTTTTAAAAACTTTAAGAAGATGTTATACATATTTAAGAATAACTTATTAAATATAGGTATAATTCAAATACAGTAAAGTATTCATAAATATTTATTCATTAAGGTTTTCGTAAATACACATTTAAAAATGTATTTTTAATATACTTTTATGAAAAAAAATTAAACTTAATTAATATATTTTCTATTTTTAAATATTATTAAAATATTTATTTATCTCTTTAATCAAATCTATTTTGGTCATTTTGATATTGATATTGTTATTAGTTTATATCTTATGTTGAAATAAACAATTTTTGGTGATCTTACTATTTTTAGAATAGCAAATTAAATAAATAATTTTTGGTTTTCGTAAATACGTATTTAAGAGTTTTGTTTGTTTACCTTATTTTTATGAATTTTATTTTATTTTGGGGAACTAATTTTTTTTTTTGAAAGTTTTGAAAATTTTAAATAATGATTTAACATAATATGATTCGTGTTTTAAAATCTTATGTTGACACTTTAAATTCTTATATCCTTAGCTTTTTTAAAAAAAATTATATTTAAATTTTTGTAAAAATATTATTTATTATTAATAAATATTAATTTATTTTATGTCAATTTTCTGTTAATATTATATATAGACCTTATTGATGTTAAATGATATTTGTTTTATTATCTCAGTTTATGTATATAGACTTTTAGAATTATGTTTCATTTTTTTAAACCATATTTTTTTAAAAAAATTATTTCCTTGTTTAAACATAGTATCTGTCATTATTTTTTTTTTTTGTGAATATTACTATTCTACTTTTAGTTTTCCATTTTATATATAGCATTTTATGTAAGTTGTCAAATGTTAATATTTATTTTGTTATTTTAAATCTTATATAATATTAATTTCGTTTTCTAGAATTATTAATATTTCTAAAAACAATAAATTATGATAATAAATTGTTATGTTTTGATTAGTTGTGGACACTTTCGGTCGATTATATTTTTTTAAATTTTATATAGTTAGATTATTCTAACTAAATTGGTATATTTTCCAAGAGAAGTCTATGCCTATTTTCATTTTCTAATTAAAGTCGTCGAAATTAGATGGGAACAAAAAATCACATGTGGATGGCTGGTAAGTTGCCAACGGAGAAAGAGATGGAAAGAGTCTTCTGGTGGTGTTTTGAGGATCGTTGACCCTACACGATCCAATCACTTTCTTTATCTCTCAACTTGTGTGTCTCCAACAAAAATATAATAATTTTGAAATATTTGGCTCTTTCTTAATTAAAATATCAGTATTTTGTAAATATTAGTCCTATTGTTACAACTCGTACATACTACATGATTACTTGTTGTTTACTCGTACGTGGACTGATTATTTTATACGTCAAGACTCGTTATAGAGTCGTCGTAGGCAAGTATTCGGTGGATATTTTTGTTAGTCGACTTTAAGGAAAAGTAAACCTAGTGATTATCATGATAATATAAAATTTGACAAACGAAGACAATGAGTGCTATATTTCTTACTTTTTACTTTTAATCTTTTATACCAAAAAACGTGTTTGAGCAGAAAAAGTACGTTCAATCGATGTCGAGAAGAGGTGAAAAGTGAAAGAAATAAGGATAAAATAGTCAACAATTCTTTTCAAAAAAAAAAAAAATAGTCAACAATTGTTATAAAAATATAGATAATTTAACCGATCCAATTCAATTTTAATGAGTGGTTGGTTAATTTAGTTTTTGTTTGTCAAAAATCCTTCATTAAATTAAAACAAAGAAACTACAATATATATATATATATATATATATATATATATATATATTGTAATGAAAGATAAAGGAAAGAGAAAGGGCAATTCTCTTAAATAGCCATTTTTAAGTTTTTGTCACAAAAATAGCCCTAAAAAAAATAAAATGACCAAAATAGACTTTTTTTTTTTTGAAATTTTGATTTTTTTAAAAATTTTTTTTTGAAATTTGAAACCCTAACCCCAAACCCACCCCTTAACTCTAAACCCTAAAGTCCAAATTAGTTAACCCTATGGGTATAAATGCATATAAATGAATTTTTTAGCTTCTAAAAAAACATTTTGGTCACTTTCTTCCTTTAAAACTATTTTTGTGACAAACAAACTAAAAGGGCTATCTAAGGGAATTAATCAAAGAGAAATTGATATATCTTATTACATGAATAATGATTTTTTTTTGTATAGAAATACAATAGAAACTTCAACTTTAGTATCAAGTAGAACTAAGAGATCAAATAAATTTTGATAGGCAAGTAAATCTAAAACTTTCTATATTGATGTCCAATATACTAAAATACTTTTAAACTTGTCATATTGTTGTAAGATGATGTCAATTATATCATAATTTGCCAACCTCTCAATTCATTAAGAAATTTAGACATAATATTTTATATTAAGTATCTTTATTCTCTCTCACACTTGTCATCTTTTTACGTTTAAATGACATTCAGATTAAGGTTTCAAATGGAAAAAGCGGATCAAACATTAAAGATCTAGCGGATCAAGCAAATCAAGCGGAATAAATGCGGATCTAGCGTATCTGGTGGTGTAAATACGGATCAAGCGGATCAAGCAGTCTGAAATATATGTTTGAATGGTGAAAATGAATAAAAAGCTGTGCAAAATACTGTATAAATTTATAATGGTTTATATAAAATTAATATATTTAAAGAAATTAATATTTTGTCTCTTTTATAATATTATATATTTCTTAAAAATATTATATATATATTGTAAATGTGATTTTTAAGTCTAGCATTTTATGAATGGTGATAAATTTATTTTAGTTAACTATTAGTAATTTTTTATTTTATCTAATATTTATAATATTTTAAATATTATTGGTTATTTATAAGTATACATAGTTATGTTTCAAATAAATTATCATCAAGTAAATATATATTTAAACAGATAAATCTTACATATGTGAATTTTATAGAAATTTCATTTTGTCCAGGATTAAATTTTTGTAGAGCTTTTCATGACTAAACCTTTAAACTTTAAATTAGCATACATTACATATTATTTAAATAAAAAAAGAAAGAAACTAGACTATAAATTAATGAAAAGCTTGAAACACTTCAAAGTTGCTTGAATAACTACTATACATAGTGGGTAAGATCCTCGTATCTTGTAAGTGATGTGAGAGGTTAGTGGTCAAGATTGAGAGTTTTATTTATTGGTACACTTTGTTATTTTTAGCGGCGTGAGCTAACGTTGTAAACGATCGCATGATATCACAGACGGTTGACCTTGAAACTTTACCAGCAAGTGAGATTATTTAAGTTTATATATCTTGTGGGACCTTTTCTAATTTGGATAGGGGATATTTCTCCTAATAATTTTGTAATTTTTTAAGTGATGTGACAGTTGTTTTGGATTGATCAGTTTATGTTAATTACAATGTTTTGAAACCGGATCGGCCGGTTGGACCTGTTGAACCATGACTCACTCTTATAATCGATTCCATATTGTGTTAAAAACCATATTTGAATTAAACCAGTAAACCCACTCAGTCTCTAAAATCGGTGACTTAGTTTAATATTAAAATCTGTTTTTCTCAAATTCAAGTTTTTTTTTTAAGTTGCAATTTTTTTTTAAAATTCATAAATAGAATTCATAAAAAATTCATATTATTTTTAATATATATATAAATAAATTAGTTTTCAATATATTTAAATATTATTTTTAAGTTATCATTTTTTTGTCTGCTCCCATCTTCTAAGATCAAGTGGTAGTCGAGTTTGAGTTATTCCGGAGAGACGTTCTGTTTGGTTGGATCTGATTTATATGGGAAAATAGGGTACCAGTATTTCTTGCCTCCTTAGTTAAAGCATCTGCTTGCAAATTCCTAGTCCTGGGGATCCGGGAAATACTGAAAACTGTGAAACCATCACGTAGAAGCAGGAAGAAACTAGCTCGGGGGCAAAGGTCGGCAAGTCGGTAGGGCTATATATCATCTCCATCAAATTGGCACAATCCGTCTCCATGTGAACCGAGGTACAATGCAGCTCTCATAAATAAAACTCTCAATCTTGAAGTTATCGTTTTATTTTAATATTGTTGAATTTCTTTTTATTATTTTAAAGTATTAATTTTTAGACTTATTTTAGTTGTGATAAAACAACATAAAAATAAAGCAAAATATATATATTGTATAGTTATGAGTTTTAAAAAAATATTAAAAAAACGATTAGATGAAGCAAAATGTATTTTGTATAGTTTTGTGTTTTTTGAAAAGTGAATTTTTATGGGGGATATGTGGCAGCAAACCCCCTACCACTTATTAGAAAAAAGGAAAATGTTAACCTTATATATATAAATTTTAAATACAAAGTATATATTCACTAAATCTCTAACTATTTTGCTCATATCTATTTATTAATACTTCACATAAATACTTTGTAACTGTTTATATCTAAGTCAATCTCTTAATATGAAAAGTTGGGTTTCTTAACTTGTTTACATGAAAGAGTGCATTTACCGGTTTTTGAGATGAAAAGTTGTATCTATTATTTTAGTCTTTTCAAACATATATTTAGAATTTGGTTTTTAATATTTTTAAAATAAATCATTTTTGTTTGGTTCTCTAACAATTACCATTTGAAGTTTGAGTTTCTCCCTTATAATAGAAATTCCGACAAAAATAAGCATATGAGTCTTTTTCTTTACACTTTGCTCATATAAATTTATTAATACTAACATAAATATTTTGAATTGTTCAGTCAGTGTTAATCTGAAAAATTGTATCTAATATTATATGAAAATTGCTTTTATTAGTTTTTGAGATGAAAAGTTGTATCTTTCAATTTTACTTTGCTCATATCTATTTATTGTCATTTTACAAAAATATTTACAATAGTTTAATATCTAAAAGTCAGTATATTAATATAATAATTTGAATCTATTAAGTCTTTATATAAAAAGTTGCATCTCTATTTTTTTAAATAAAATTTTAATTTACTAGATTTTGAAATGAACAGTGGTGTCTTTTTTGTTTTTAATTTGCTCAAATCAATTTATTAATACTTCACATAAATATTTATAATTGTTTTACATATTAAAATCAGTGTATTAATATGAATATTTAAATCTCTTAATTTTTTACATGAAAGGTTGCATGTTTTAATATTTTTTACATGAAAATTGTATTTATTAATTTTTGAGATAAATTTTTATATCTTCAATATTACTTTGCTCATATCTATTTATTAATATTTCAAATAATTATTTAAAATTCTTTTATATCTAAAAGTCAGTGTATTAATATGAAAAACTGAGTCTCTTAAGTTTTTTCACGTAAAGTTTCATTTATTAGTTTTTGAGATGAAAAGTTACATATATTACTTATGTATTTATATATATATATATATATATATATAGTATTTTATAATGCTTTAAATACAAATTATATTTTCACTCTCTAACTACTTTGTTCATATCTATTTATTAATACTTCACATAAATATTTGCATCTGTTTATATCAAAGTCAATCATTTAATATGTAAAGTGTCATCTCTTTACTTGTTTACATGAAATAATGCATTTATCAGTTTTTGAGATTAAAACTTGCATTTATTATTTATGTCTTTTCAAATATATATTTATACTATTCATTTTTTTAACATTTTTAACAAATCATTTTTCCTTGGCACTCTAACAATTAACCATTTGAAGTTTGGGTTTGTTCGGTTATAGTAGGAATCTCGAAAAATGAAAAGATGAGTCTTTTTATGTTTACTTTACTCATATTAATTTATTTATATTTAACATAAATAACTTAAATTCTTCAGTCTGTGTTAATGTGAAAATTGAATTAATTTTATATGAAAAAATTCATTATTAGTTTTTGAAATAAAAAACTTATGTCTTTTCGTTTTTACTTTACTCATATCTTTTTTATTACAAGCTCATATCTATTTATTAATACTTCGTAAGTATTTAGAATTGTTTTATATCTAAAATTCAGTGTATTAATATGAAAATTTGAATCTCTTAAGTTTTATACATAAAAGTTGCATCTCTTAATTTTTACCATTTAAATTCCATTTATTAGCTTTTAAGATGAAAAGTTATCTCTTTTACTTTTACCTTGCTCATATCTATTTGATAATATTTTTAAAAATATTAAAAATTGTTTTATAGGTAAAACTCAGTGTATTAATATGATAATTTGAATCTCTTAATTTTTTAATATGAAAAATTGCATCTCTTGTTTTTACATGAAATATTTTATTTATTAGTTTTTGAAATGAATAGTTGTGTCTTTTTGTTTTCAATTTTCTGAAATCAATTTATTAATAATTCACATAAATATTTATAATTGTTTTACATATAAAAGTCAATGTATTAATATGAATATTTAAATCTCTTAAATATTTCACATGAATAGTTGCATCTCTTAAGTTTTTTACATTTAAATTGTATTTATTAATTTTTGAGATGATTTTTTTTTTTACTTTGTTCATATCTATTTATTAATTCACGTAAATATTTATAATTTTTATATCTAAAATTCAGTGTATTAATATGAAAATTTTAATCGCTTAAGTTTTATACATGAAAAGTTGCATCTCCTAAGTTTTCTTATATGAAATTACATTTATTAGTTTTTGAGATGAAAAGTTTTGTCTTTCACTTTTGCTTTGCTCATATCTATTTAATAATATTTTACATAAATATTTAAAATTTTCATAGAGAAATTCCCTATGATAGGCCTTTTTAGTTTATTTTCACAAAAATAACATTCAATAAGGAAAATTACCAAAATGTTTCATTAAAGAGGTAAATATGCACTTATAACTCTAGAGTTAACTAATCTAGACTTAAGGTTTAGAGTTAAGATGAATGATTTTGGGGGAGGAGTTTCAAATATTAAAAAATAATAAAAAATAAAAATAAAAAATTTCAAAATAAAAGGGTTATTTTGGTCATTTAGGGCTATTTTGTGATAAAACTTAAGAATGGTCATATGAGAGAAATTTTTTTATATCTAAAAGTCAATGTATTAATATGAAAAAATTGAATCTTCTATGTTTTATATGAAAAGTTATATTTATTAGTTTTGAGATTAAAAGTTGCATCTATTTCTTATGAAAAGATAAAATTCATCATATAACTAATACATTTTTTTAAGAAATGTTATAATGAAAAGACACAAAATTATAGACACATACATCATTTCATAATTTGACAATTTTTCAAAGTTATTTTCAGTTTACTAATGAAAGACACAATATTCACATTAATTGAGATTTCTATTATTAATAGATTAGTCCATTAAAACCCGATATATGTCATCTGTTTCAAAATGATCCATGTTTTAGATTTTTTTTTTGTTTTAAAAATACAATTTTTACATATTTACTATATTTTTATTAGGTAATTATGATAAATTGTAAACTTCGAAGAAACCTGTTGCATTTATTAAATTTTGACTGGCTAAAATTATAAAAATAGTTAATCATAAAATAATGTATTTAATATCAAAATTTAATATGTTTTTAATATATTTAAAATAGATGGATAATATGTTAGTACAGTTGCTTTTAGGAGGTTTAACTGTATAAATATGGAGAATCTTCTAAACTACATCAAATCCAACTTCATAGTATATGCAATACAACATGTTACATATAAGAGGTCTCTCCAGTGTTTTCATATCAACATGAATCTGCGGTCGAACCTGTAAACCCGGTGATCAGTATATAATCCGGTTCAGATGTAGTAAAAAATATTAATTAAAAACCGATAAAAACCCAAAAACCACCATTAAAATGTGATCCAACACCATTTGACCCGGTAAAAATCCAGAAAATTGATGATACTTCTAAATTTTTTTTGATAAACCTCTCATATTACTTTCATTATTACATAAAATTGAAGATATTGTTTTATTTGTGATTTTTTTCAGCAACTTAACAAACTCATACAGACTATGTAAACTAAACCGGTAGATCCGCATCCATATGGACAACAAAAGACGATTGCATTCTTGCATTACATGCGAGACTATCCACCCTTGTATTATTTGTCCATGGTATATGGATTAGCTTCGAACTATTGAAGCTTGTCTTCAAAATCTTTATGTATTCCATGTAACTTTCAAAAGCATGCCATTCTTCTGGTTCCGAAACCATCTTCACCAACTGAGAACAATTCGTTGCAAATGTAACCGTATACTGCCTTAGGTTCCGCATACATTTCATTGCCCAAATAAGAGACTCGAACTCCGAATGTAGTGGCGACTGCTCACTCTTATATTCCTCGCTCCCATTAAAGCCTCAAAACCTTCCTGTGCGCTGTACCACCCTTGTCTTGAATAAGGTTCTTGATTTTTCCATGATCCATCCGTAAAGCACCATATGCCTGAAATAACATGTATTGTTGTTGTTGCTCCAGATAATCTATAATGGTCAATTCCCTGAGAAAGTGAGTTCTGCACCTCAATCTAAAGTAGTGACTCTGTTTCCACCAGTTGAAGAGTATCTCGAGGGTCCACATGTATATTACTGAATACTTTATTATTCTGTGCTTCCCATATGTACCATAGTATCCAGACAAAGTGATGATCTTCTAGCACCGCATGAACCCTCCAAAATAAGTGGTCCATGTTCGTGAATAAAGATTTAGTAGGGAAAATATCTGGATTCGATGGGATCCTTGAGAGTGCCCATAACTGAACCGCCGGTGGGCACTCAAAGAATACATGATTTATAGATTCTTCAGGTTTCTCGTACCGTGTACAAATAGTATCTCCTTGTATTCCCCTTGTTTTTAATTTTTTTAACTGCTATGCATCCATATAACATTTTCCATAGAAAATATTTTATCTTAGGTGGACAGTGTACTTTCCAAGAAAACACCTTTAGAAGAGCGATCGAAGGACAAAACTCTGGTAAAGTTCTTTCCCTATTCGGATACACGCGTTCAATCTAGTAAGCAGATTTAACCGTATATCTCTCATTCGTAGTGAAATGCCTTCCATCGCGATCCGTCATCTGAGTTATACCCAAAGGGATACTTTCTATAATTTTCACATCTTTTGGATTTACCAAACTCTGAATTGCCTGTAAATTTCTTATCCTTGTGATTATTTAGACTTTGAGGAACTGTTTACTATGTCATTAGAAGAAAATATTAATAGAAAAACCACAAATTTATTTATATGATCATATTAGCTTATAATCTATTATAAATTTGTATTTATATTTATTTAGATTTAATATCAATTTTATAATAATGTTTAATTAGTTGCTTATTATATTAACCTTTAGACAAAATTATAATCTGACATTAATAATTAGTCAATTTTTTTTTGTGGCAATTTTCTCAAATAGCCCTTTTAATGTTTTGTCATCAAAATAGCTCTGACCAAAATAGCATATTTTTATTTTGAAATTTTTAATATTTATTTTTATTTTTTAAAATTTGAACCTCCACCCACAAAACCTCACACCTTAACTTTAAACCATAAATCTAGATTAGTTAACCCAATGGGTATAACTGTATATTTACATATTTAATAAAATATTTTGGTTATTTTCCTTCTTAAAAAATATTTTTGTGAAAATAAACTAAAAATGCTATCCTAGTGAATTTTCTTTTTCATTGCGGAAGAAAATTAAAATTAAATAAGATTTTAAATGATATTTTGTAAAAATTGAAATATTGATATTATCTTATATTTTAATGGTTAATAATATTATATATATATATATATATATATATATATATATATTATAATTTATTAATTTTTGACCCACAGTTCAACCACAGTCAATCTAATGACCCGGTGATTCTGAGAGTAATCCGGTTCCATGTTCAAAAACATTTATTCTCTCTTAGAGATCTAACATTTTTCAAGTAGTTCTTAAATGCATCATTACTGCAAATCGACCAATGCAAATAACTCTGCTCTAACCTTCTTCAACTTGTAAGTTATGACAAAGTAGCTGAAAGGAAAAAAGTTATGACAAAGCATTTGGGCTTGGGCTTTGTTCAGCCCATTTTGATATTAGAATTGAATACAAAAAGTGTTCTTCTTTCATTACAGTACACAGCAGAAGTAAAATTAGTTTTGAATCATGAATTAATTGCAAGACCTTGGATTGGTCATTTAGATACTTGATAGTCAGCAAAATAGAAAAATACGTTTGCCTTGATTTCAGTGATCAAAGCATTCAAATTCTTTTAGATCAACCCAATCACCTAGATTCCACTTTTACATAACCAAAGTATTTCACCAACTCTACTCTGCTTTCCAGTGCTCATACGTCCTCTAATTACCGATGATTTCCAATGTAGAAAATATAACACACACACGAGAATAAAACCATGCAAAAAAACGTATGCGCCTCTAAATACTTAAGGACAAGAAGAAGAGCCTTGTCACTTGTTAACAAAAACAAAAGAACTACCAACAGAAAAACAAGATTTTAACAAATAAATAAAACTGAAATAGCATTACATAACACGTAGTTTATTACAATTTGGTTAATTATAGGTAGCTTACATTATACATATACATACGTAACATCAAATATGTCTGGCTTTCTTAATTTTGTTACCAAGCGATGCTGAATGAAGCATACAATCAATGTGTCTAGAAACATTCAGAATGATCATTCTTCTGCTTTTATAAGAATCTCGAACCTTCAAACTTCTCGAGAGGATTCCCTTAGGCTTCCTCGGCGCCGGCGGACAAATATTTGGAATTTTTGGGAGAATCTGGTCGAGGCGTGTTGGAGTCTTACATAATTCTTCTTCTTCTTCTTCATTCTTTACTCCTTCAGGTGAGCAATTAGTTAGTTCTCGGACATTGGTTTCAAGATCTTGATCTGCCCGGAAGTCTTGAACGCTTCGGTCTGAAAACCCTAAAGAGGGTACACGAAGGAGCCTTAGTTCTGTTTCGCCGAGATTGTTTTGATCGGAGAGACAAATTCCAGCGTCCGAGAAACCCATATTTTAGAAGAAAAACGTTAAAAAAGGGAAGGGAGTTTAAGAGTTCTGATGAGAGAGGGAGAGTTTATATGGCTTTAGTGACTTAATTTGCTTTATATAATGGTAATACTGTGTGCGTGTTGTTTTGAATTATGTATTTTTGTATTAATAGTTTATTTGAGAACATTCGGGGATTTAGTAAATGTTTTTAGGGATCCGATGCAACAAATATACTTTATGTAAGCTTGCTTTTTAATATAATAAGGTTTTCGTCAATTTGGTTAATCTCTGTACCAATCACATGTTTCGCCTTTTAAGGCCACATTTAGCTTTAAGAGGCAGAAGATTATTTAACCAAACCCAAATATTTAGTAGGTAAATAAACAAATAAAATCAGGTTTGAATAATATATGGATACAAAACGTCATTTGTTTTAAGTTCTCCATTTGAAAAACCGACAATTATAACTCATGCTATTGCATCTAAAACTAATGCATTGTGTATGATTCTCATATTGGATTAATTTATTCCAATAAATAAATTAAATAAGCAAAACATGTATAATAATTCTGTAAAGATAAAGAAATCTTCAAGCATATTGACATAGAAACGAGAAAATGCCAATTTTGTTGGTTAAAAAGAAAAAGGTCAATTTACTTTCCTTTATTCATAAGCTAAAAGAAATTATTGAATTTAGTGTCCCAAGTAAGATAGCCTGTCTCTTTCATCTTATTCAAATAAGTTAAAACCATTTTCTATATTACTTACTCTCTGAATCCTAACTTTGATGCATGTGAACGTCGATCTCACATGCCTTCTATGTTATCACACTCACCAATACGTTATACATCCACTCACATCACAATATTTCTAAGTATTACCATTAAATATGATCTAGCATACACAATGTACCTTTTGTGTGTATATCTAGTAAAGATCGATCTAACTGACAAAATTTAACGAAACGTTATATACTAGACTCTATGGCGATTAAATGACGATCCAATGACATTAAACTAGCCAACCTAACTGACAAAAATCTTAAATGTTTATGATAAAAAAAAATTAGATTCTATCGACCTATCTCAACATTTGTCAATAAAAAGCAAGAAAGGTAAAGAAAACTAGCACTAGTAATAGATATTATACATGATTTGCCTTTTGTTATGTACTCCCTCCGTTTCATATTACTTGTCGTTGTAGGAAAATTTTTTGTTTCAAAATAAATGTCATTTTAAAGTTTCAATACAAATTTCATTAATAAGATTTTCTATTTTATTTTTCTATTGATTGAAATATGGTTAGGTGTATAGGTAATTGTGTTTTTATTTTGGAAATATACAAAATTATATATTTTCTTAATATATGTGTATAAACATAGAACGACAAGTAGTATAAAACGAAACGGAGGGAGTATAAAACAAACAAAAAAGATGGCTAGAGATAGTTGAATTGTCCGGAATTTGTTTTATCGATATGTGTATTGTTTTAATGTTGGCTCTTAACAAAACCTCAACGCATGTATTTCCTTTTCCGAAATTAAAAACAATCGGAGAAAAGCTCACTTACTTACGAATTATTTAAACAAAAGACAAACACCTATAAGTGTTATTTCAGTAGCTTTGGAGTAGTGGTGACTATTTGTTATACTTCGTAGAAAAGGTTTATTTTTCCTTTTTAAGTTTCTAAACGCCTCTACTTCTAAAAAAAGTAAATAGATTGTAATTTTTTTTTTTGAAACACAGTAAATAGATTGTAAAAAAATAATAATTTCTACATAACTTTGTAATAAACAACCGAATCGGCCTAGTGCAGTGTTGACTGAATTTAGTACTTCTTAGTTCGATTCCTAATTCAAACTTAGGAAGGCTTATCGACAATTGAATTTTCATGAAGAATTTTTGAGATTCTATTGTTATTGATTCATAGATTCCAAAAATCTTAATAGAATGCACTGTTATTGGTTTAAGAATTTTCAAATCCATTGAAACTCCTTGTTATTCAAATTAAAAGTTTAGTTATTATTAATTTTCAATTCTAACTAAATCTATTGTTATTAGAAGTTAAATTCTATTCATTTTTACTCATAAGACATAATTTTCAAAATACAACATATATCAATGAGATTTTTAAAATGCATATGATAAAAGAACTAGAAAACAAAATAGTGTTTCTTGCCAAATATCATATACTTACGCTTTTGAATGTATAATTATATTTGTATTGTTTTATCACTAAATAAAAACTAAAATAACATATGAATTACTAAAAAAAAAAATATAGTTAAGGTTATTATTATAAGATTCATCTTATCATATTAACATAATTTTATATATATCATTATTATTTTATTTTTTACAAATAAACATGTTTTTCAAAAAAAAAATCAAGCTAAATGATTTAGAAAAATATAAATCATATATTTACTTTACAAAAAGAATGATAAAAAATAGATAAAAATTCCTGAAAATTCTTGAATTTTTGAAACTGTTTTAAAAATTATTATAATAAATTTTAAATCTTTATTATATATTTTAAAATCATAAACTACACTATCCCAAAATTTAACCTTAACTTTTCAATTTAACATATTTTGGTCATTTTGATTTTTGTATGCTATATTTGTGATTAAATTTTTTTACAGGGTTATTTTAAAATATTTCTCAAAAACTAATAAGTCTTCGTTATAGTCCAATTGCTCATAATCACCTATTTGAGTTCTCACTATAAGAATCTTTTAGATTCATAAATGATAAAAAAAAAAATTTGGTTCTAGGATCAATACTGAATTTTTGGTTTTATAAATTCTATTTCTTTTCTTGTCTGCTTGGCTATTCATTATATGGTTATTAGAAAATCAATATGGATTGACTTAAATATACCTTAAAACAATGGTGGTAAAAAAAGCAATTGTATTCATACAACGATGGACAATGTAATGATCATGAGGAATACGCATGAGAATCATGTTATTACTTATATTACTTTTGTTTCATGTGGCAAAAGCGAATTCCAAATAATAAAAAATAAAAATCGTAATAACATTCTACAATATTTATTTATTTATTTTGTACTGTATGATTTCTCCCTATAGTTCACTTCTTCGTTGGCTTTCATTGTGCACAGCATATAGTATCAAGGAAAACTCAAAGACATTCATTTAATTTTCTTAAAAAAATCCTTTTATTTACTGAATGAAGTCAGATAAACTATTAATGTGTTAGAAAAAATAATCATTTCTTAGCTCATGATGGATGCTACTCAAAGGAAGTACATATGCTCTGAGCTCATGCATCTTTTTCACGTAGGATTCACTCTTTTGACGTACTTCTCAGACAACTTGAAGCTCATAAAAGAAGCAAAGAGAAAAAATTGTCATTAATATGAACTTAACGATTAAAGTAGGAAAGACGGGCTGTTATGTTTGACAAAGGAATATTGGGGTTATTGGGTGAGTTGGTGAATATTGCCCCAGTAGTCCCACCAGAGACAGCTAGAATTATTCTAGGACTTAACGATAACACTCATTGGAAAATTTACTTATTACCTCGCTCATGGGGTAAACCATAGTGATTCAGAAAAAAACAACACTGAGCATGCCACGTGATCATCATCTGTAACAAAGTGTTAAAGGATTCAGACGAAAAATTTGTTCCAGATTATATATGCATGAATCAATTAGGATGAAAACATAATTTGTAAGGGATCTCGCCAGTTTCCAATGCTAAGATTCATGGTACTTTCACAATCAACAAATACATTAAACGCAAAAAAAAATATTCAAAGAAAACAAAATTACCTTTGACCAAGCATACGTCCTACTTTTATGTACTCAATGTAGACTATCTGCGTTGAGACGGGTTTTAGAGTATAATGAGTTTCAGAAATGAGAACACTGAAATAACAGAGTCTTAATATAAAGTTTGAAGGTGGAGGAGTTGGAAGAGTAGATTAGCTTTAGATTTCTGCAAGAATTAATGGTTCTTTATGAGTGGTAGTGGTGAGAATGTGAATGGACGGAGACGATAACAAAATGGTTTTCTAAGAAGAAAAAATAGATGAAAGAGGGTAACGATTGCTTGTCATATTTTAGCTACAGTTTAGTAAATTAATGATCAATATTTAGTTTTTCTTTTTGTAAGAAATATGACATAGATTTTAAGATGACATGGCAACAAAATGATTTATGATAGGCTAATTTTTTAAGCTGAGTTGGACACTCTCAAAACTCTTCTTCATGCCCTTTTAGTAGTATAAGATATCACATTTTTATCACAGTACCACCAGTTAAGTATGTATCATCTTTTTCTAGTTGTATTTATATTGAAGAGAAGCTTCTTTAACTAGGTATCCCATTCAGCCTGAAGTTAAGTAGATAATTTAACTTCTTGTTCAGATAAAAGCTAAATACCAGATAATTTATCCGCTTTTACTAGCAAAAATGGATAATTAATAAAAAGGTAACCACACACTCTCATGGAGCATAATTGAATTAATCTCATGCTCAATCATTTTGTCTCCCATCTTCTACTTTGTCCTTCTACCCTTCTAGTTCCATCTTCGTTGATTTTAGTTTCAGTTTCAGTGTAATTACAATCATTGACTCTTAATAATGTAGTTTGGCGCAACATATTGTCTCTAATGGACAGCCAAAGATCATTACAAAATATTGTCTTGTCCAAGAACTTTCTATAATAATGCATTTGATATAGCACCAACGAATTTACATATTTCACATCACAATGAATACAAATATTTTGATCGTTATTCCTTAACTTTATTCATTTCAACCCATGTAGTCATTCGTTATCAGCTTTTAACAAATACGATCTTGTTTTCAACAAAATTAATTATAGACAAATGTACTTTCCATATTACAATGATTTAAGCAGTATCTATGGTAGCAAACGAAAACCGAATGGAAGTATATTTTCTTTCTTTTGCAAACCTCAATTTTCTTTTGAAATGGGAACATGGCCACACAAAACCTCTTACGATGTCCGCTCACAACCGGATTCAAATCCATAATCCATGTTTAAGGATCGCGTTCTCCAAAATCATATTTAAACCTCGACCACATTTCATTGAATCCATTTTTTTTCTCATTAGAATAGTTATTTCACATAAATTTATTCTTAACCAAAAAAACGAAAACCCGAAAAATAATTTTTGAATTGATGAAAAACATAAAAGTAAACCGAAAACTTAAAAGAGGATACCCGGAATCATACTCCTTGACCTTCTCATTTATACTTGTAAAAGAGAGGGGTGAGTAATTGAGATTACTGAGTGAGGGTAAATTCTAGGAATTCACGAACTTGTATCAGGACAATCAAACATTCAACACCGTCCCAAGCTAATAAGGACTAGCATGCAACAAACAACAATCAACCTAGACCTCTAGGACCTATCGCACGCCCCGGGGGAGCCATCCCAAACCTCCTTCGCTGCATTTTCTACATGTGCACAAACAGAGATACGATCTATAGCTCTTATGTGACTACCCGGTCACAGTCTCTTTGGCTCATCTCGACATTGTCCGTTCTCCGGTCTCATAGCCACTTATGTCCATACTCGGCATGAATCGATCCTACCGGCACCACATTCCCCATCAACACATCCCCACACGACCACACCCGTTCTCGGTGTCACAACCACACTTAGTCTCATTCACCATTACACACATCTCATCATCATAATTCACACAACCGGTTTATCCTTTAACAATCTAACATATCTATGTAATTTTATCACATCAACACAAATCAACAACTTGATCTAACAGTTTTATCAAGCAAACAATGTATACGAATAGATCTTAACTACGCCTAAACTTTATTAACAAGAGACTGATCTTGAAGACTTGTAAGACATGAGAAGAGTTCACAGTCGGTCCTCATCTATCTTTACTCATCAACACGGATCCAGATCTAGGAGAAGAAGAAGACAACCACATATCCACATATATGCAGTCTCACACTCATCAAAAGATGGAGAAAGAGGTTAGGAATCAGATCTATCACATCTGGTGACAAATTGTTGGGGAGAAGTAGGCCTGGGCATTTTACCTGGACCCAAAGACCCGAACCGGACCCAAAAACCATGTTAAAGTATCTATTGGTTTTTTTTTCTTTGGACCTACGGGTCTCTGTTTGGGTCCGGGTCCTACCTGAGACCCGCTCAGGTACCCAAAATACCCTGATATATTAGGTATATTCAGGTATTTAAGTATGTTTTTGGGTATTTCAGATATTTTTTTTTAAGTTTTGGGTTTGGGTTTTCGAGTATATTTTCGGGTTTTGAGTAAAATTTAAGATTTTTAAAAAATATAATTTGGGTATTCGGGTAAAATTTCGGATATGTGAGTCAATTTTTGGATAAATGTTTGGATATTTTTCGGGTATTTGAATATTTTCAGATATTTGAATATTTTTCAGGTACTTTTTTGGTTCTTCGGGTATTTTTCGAGTTTTTGAGTATTTTTGGATTTTCGTGTCTAGTTCGGGTACTTCAGATGTTTTTGGGGTCCTAAATACCTGAACCGACCCGAACCTAAAATATACCCGAAAACTTTGGATATTTTTTGGGTATTGAAATTATGGACCCGAACCGACATGGACCCGACAAGAATCGACCCATAACCGACCCGATTTTTTATAAGTACCTATTAGGATCCAAATCTCTAAGACCTGAAGGACCTAAATCCAAGAAGAACCAACCCGAACCTGACCCGATGACCCGGATGCCCATGCCTAGGGAGGAGGAAGAGGAAGAATGCTTACTTCTCAGATATGATGAACAAGAACAAGAGAAAAGGAGGAAGCAACAAAAACGGTGGCGGAGACTCGTCAGCGGTGATGGTTGTCGTCAGAGTAGGTGGCAGGCGGCTAAGGTTCCACAGTGATGACTTGAAGGCTTGACGACTTGGGATCTCTGCAGAGTTTCGCTAGGTTTTCTCTGATGGAGAAAATGAGAAGGAGGCTCTCCTATTTATAAGAAAAAGGGAGGGGACCCTAGATTTTACTTAACGGGATGTAAGACGAATGGGCTTTCCCTTTTTTAAACATAAGAAAATTGGGACCCGGATTAGGGGATCTTACAATTATCCCACACTTAGGGTATGACTGGTTAAAACACTGCGGTTGCGGGCCCAGCTTCCTCCCACTCGAAAGGGACTGGATTAGTTGAAAGCGCTATTATGCGTCTCTGCATTTAGCATTGGGTAGACCTCATACAATAACTGTCCTAGCTCTAACGTATCTTTTGTTTCATTTCTTCTGGAACAATCACAAACACTTTTTGATTATGGATCTACTACCAGAAATGAAATGCGTAATCTTTGCAGATGTGGGTAGTTGCAGTTTTTAGCGTTATTAAGCAATTCATATGTCTGGTATCGTAGTTAGAAATTATTGTGTTTGTGTGATATTTGTGACTGGTGTATTATAAGATACTGCAGCGGTTTAACAATAAATTATCAAAACTAACACTTTATATCATTATAAGAATATAATAAAATATAACAATCATTAATATAACTAGGTAAGAAACCCGTGCGATATCGCATAGAGACTAATTTTATAAAAAGTATATCATATTTTATATAATTATTTTTATGTGTTATAAATATCTTGTAGTTAGCTATATTCTTTTATTGATAACATTAAAAATTTACATTTTATTTATAGGTTAGTTGTAATAAAATTAAAAATATATCAAGATCAATGAGATATATGTCTAATCGTTACTAAATTTATAATGTAATTTATAAAGTTTAGAGATCTTATTTGGTAACATATTTATGAATTGTTTGAAACCATATAAAATGTATGTACAGTTAAAAATTGTTTAAAGTACACAACTTTTTTTTATAATAAAAACACAACTCTTAAAAATTAAAACTTCACATTTTTTCTTTTATAGTAAGACATAACTTTTAAGATTTATATGATTTTTACTGTTATTTTGTTTTTTATAATGAGAAAACATAACTCGTAAACTAATAATTATAAAAAGATAACAATGGAATATTTTAAATATTTTTAAACTAATTAATTTATAATAAAAAGATACAACTATTAAAATTAATAGAGTTTAACTTTTTTTATGAATCAACAGAGCGACCCAGAAATTAGAAGAAAGAATGATAAGTCTGAATGGAAAATAAGATAGATGACGATGTGATGGGACAAAGAAACCATATAAAAATTTGTTAAAATAATTTATTCTGAAAGGTTGTGTCTTTCTGACAAAGAAAAAAAGAAAGGTTGTGAAAAAAAAAAGGTTGTGTTTTTTGAGAAGTGACTATTCAAAAAAAGGGAAACGCCCTTTACATTAGTATTTGATGACATCAGATGTCTAAATGAAACTGAAATTTCATCTGTTAGATTGAATAATAGCAACAATCTCAACCATACGATTCTACTTTTATTTTCCTATAAAAAATGCTAAGGTCATCGAACTTAGGATGCAGGTTTGCTATTATATATAGAAAATTATATTAAAACTAAAATTTCATTTTTGATGATAAGATACAATAATTTTAATGAATATGCATAACTCTTACAATTAATTTTTTTTAGAAACACACATATATACATTGACAACTATTAGAAAGAACACAACCTTTCAATTTTAATAAGATTCACAACCTTTATAATTGTTTGGGTTTGCTATAATAAAACAACACAATCTTTTGTCTTACAATATAAATGAAAAGAACATCTTATAGATAATATAAAGACACAACTATTAACAAAAACTATTTTTCTCTAAAACAACACAACCTTTTAACATCAAATGAATTCACAATCTTTGGAATTAAATAAGATTTTAATTATTAGTAGAAACAACACAACTTTTGTCTTACAATATAAATGAAAAGACACATCTTATAGATAATATAAAGACACAACTATTTACAAAAACTATTTTTTTATAAAACAACACAACCTTTTAACATTAGATGGATTCATAACCTTTGGAATTAAATAGGATTGCTATTATTAGTAGATAATAATATTATATCTATTTATTTAGTTTAAATGAAAGTTATAATTTCAATAAAAATTATTTTGAAGATTTACGTTAGAATTTTTAAAAGAATATTTTATTTCATTCATATATATATATATATATATATATATATATATATATATATATATTATATATGTATATATTTTAAAAAATTATAGTGAGTAGTTTTGGTTTAATTTTTTATAAAATAAAAATGAAATTGTTAGTGAATTTAAGTTTTATTATAATATATATTTTTATTTATAATATCTTAATTTTAAAATTTAATATATATATTTTAAAAAATATATATTTATTTACCAACCGCAACCGCCCACAACCGCAAACACTAGCGGCAATCAGCTTTTGATTTTATGAAGTTTAGAGAGGTTTGAAGCGTTTTGTAGCGTTTTGTAGCGTTTTTTTGTGATTGTTGCAAAACGCCAACAATCGTTATCAACCGAAAAGTTGTGTTTGCAGGTGGTAGCGGGGAAACCAGTCACCCCCTTAGTGGGAATTCGACCCTGACTTCAGCGTGTCAAAAGTTTAAACCAAAGACATCCCAAATCCGGATGGCTCTACTGATTCTCATAAACAACTCAACACTTTGCAATCCACTGGTTCATGTATACATTTTGATCTCCTGATCCTCACCTAGATCTAAATATCTTCTTGGATCTCATCCCTTTCCTATCAAACCAAGACCATCAATGTACCGCTTCCTTGCAGTCTAAACTCAACATTGTGTGTTGTTTGTCAATAGTCATGTAAGTTGGAATATTGTGTGTTGTGTTGTGTTGTTTGTCAATGGTCAAGTGTAAGCGATTTGTGTGTTGTTTTTAGAAGACTTTTTATCTGCTTTGTTTCATCTTAAGACAACACCATTACCAAGAACATGAACAAACAAGAAAACAGAGCACAAACTGTAGAAGAGAAGTTGATACATAAGTTTATACACAACACCATTCCGGTTTCATAACCAACATTCATTTCTTACAACCAAGAAAACAGAACAAAACATATTCTTATAAAGCCGTGAAACAGAAGATAGAGTTCTTTAAGCCGTGATACACAAACTAGAGTTCTTTAACCGTGAAACACAAACTAAACTTCTGCAACAGAGCTTCCAACGTCCTGTAAAGCCAAAAACAATGTCAAATAAAGACCAAAACATTGAAAAATCTAGATACAAATACCTTTGCTTCAGTCTTAATATTCCTTTTGGGTGGATCTTGCATCCAGCAGCATTGTGGCCGGCTTCCCCACACTTGGAAAAATGAATGATCCATCCTTGTCTTCCAATTGTTTCAACAACCTTCTTCTTCTTATTCTTCTTTGGTGATTCATGTTTCCCTTTGAATCTTGGAAACTTCTTTGGCTTCTTCTTTTTCTTCCTTCCAGGTTGTTTAGGTTCTGGTGGTTCTAAAATTAATCTATATTTACCATTTTTCATCCAAAATCGAGCCCCTCTAACCGTACTTATGGACTGACTATAAGTCAATTGCCATAGACTAGTGGAAAAGAACTCATAAATATAATCGTCTACATCTAATCCAGCATCTATCATAACACCATATTCGTGCTCACACGGTATTCCTGTGATCTGCTACTTCCCACAAGTACAAGTTCTCCTGAAGTGTTAACGTTGTAACCAGAAGTACCAAGACGTACCTCAAACACACCATGAGTACAACGAGTTGTTATGCATCTGTCGGCAGTTTCCTTCTCAGCTTTAAGGATGTCGACCACAAACTTTGTAAATTTTTCATGTCGCTAACAATTCATGTAAGTAAACTTTGATAATAAATATAAGTAAGATGGCTAACAATTCAAATAAATGCCTATAATCTTGATTCTTACCTTTGAGCTATCGGTAGAAGGACATAATTGCTGCCATCTCCAAGAGACAAATCATGATTCAGTCTCTTGATAAACCAAAGCTATGTATCCGCAGACTCAGCTTGTGCCACAACCCAAGCAAAAGGAATTATCTGGTTGTTAGCATCATGTCCTATAGCAGTGAGTAATATTTCTTTGACTGCAGCCTTCAAAAAAGTTCCATCAAGCCCTATTATTGGCCTACATGTCCCTCTCCACGAGCTCTTAAGCTTCTCAAAGCATACATAGAACCGATCAAATACATCTTCATTAGCTGCATTACGTATGTATCAAGTAGATGGGAAAACTGGTCTGCATACTCTTTCTCCAGCCATTTCAACGCCAATGTTTTTCCCCGTTGACACTGATTTCGTGATGCTGTGAGTTTCCAAGTCACCTTTATCTTCTCTTGAATCTTCTCAGGCATTAACCCATTGTCTTCTCTTAGTTTATCGAGAAACAACCTAGCAATAACCGGGCTTCGCAAAAGTTTACACTTCCCATTGGATGTACAACTATGATATTTGTACCTTGTTTCCACTAACCACTTCTGAGTAGGCAGATCAAAGGCACAATAAACCCTCCATTTGCATTTGCCTCTAATCCCACACCTGAAGCTAAGCTTCATCTTATCCCACCTACTATGTTCAATGTTTCGACCTTTGGTAAGAGCATAATCTAAGACGGCTTCTTTGAACTCAAACCCAGACCAGAAAACTGTTCCCACTTCTAGTTTATCCTATGTTTTTTTTGCTTTTCCTATATCTAACATCAAAGTAGTCTTCATCTTCATCCGAGCTATCTGGAATAGTATTCCTCCCAATGAACTCTTCATCCTCAAACTCACCCACTGATTGTTCGATTTCATTTCATACCTATCCTCAAGCTCTTCTTCATCTTCTTCACCATTACCAATTGCATCATTCTCATATTCTTTTTCTTCTTTGTTAGTTTTTCTCGACTTTCCCCCGAGTTCATACTCCCAGTACTCCTCTTCATTTTCTTTCTCGATAAGAACCGCATCCAATCTTTATGCCTCTTCTTCACTAAGATGAGTAACCGGAATGCTCCACTCTTGAGTTGTTTCGTCTTCATCAATCATCGTTGTTGTTACAGGAACATCGACCAAATTTACTCCATTTGCGTTGTATTTCTCCATTATTGAAGAGGAAATAACCGGCACCCGACCATCTCCATTTCCTTCATCATCCTCCATGAATCGTTCACAAACCCTAATTCTTGATAATCTTAAAGCTAAACCCAAGTTTTCTTTCACTCTCCTCAATTTGGGATTTCTCTCGACAAACCCTAGACCTCCAATTTAACTTTTACTCAAGTAAATTAGGTTATGGGTAATAGTAAATTAGGTTATGGGTAATAGTAAATGGGTTATGGTCAGGTTTAATCGGATAATAATGTTAGGGTTGGGTTTTGTGTTAATCGGGTTGTATACTGGGCAATCATGTTTTATTAAACGTGATTTGTGTATTTAAACGTGATTTAGTTTAATTGACTAAAATTATGGAAGATTGATGCAATTGTTAGTCTATGTAGACAATTGGTGAGAAAGAAAGTCTGGGAAGAAAATTTGTTGGTTTGAATAGTTTAGGGGCTAAACGATGTCAACCTAGAAACTTCTCTCTTTCTAGCTATTTCTTTGTCGACAAAGAAAATTGGCGAGCGAGAGTTTCCTTTCTTATTAACTTAATGTTTGGTTTCTTTAATATGTACTCTTTAATATGTACTCTTATATCTTTTTCAACAAAATATGTACTCTTATCCAGCTATAAAACAATTCAATATTTATTTGTCCTCACATTTTGATCTGTTTCTTGTTGAGAGAGAGAAATGGGTTTTGTTTGATCCGTCTCAAATTCATGGGGATGTGCATGAGTGTTCAGGTTAAAGCTGGGAGTCCAAGTAACACAGGTACTACAAGGCTCAAGCTTTCATTTACATATATAGAATAACGACTACTCCTGCATGTAAACAAATATTTAAGTTTGAGGTTTTAAGAGTTTGAATTTATTTTGGTCGGCAATAGAGTAGGGCCTAACTTTAGGGTTTGTTGTTCATTTATTCTTTACGCATTTTTTCAATTCGAGGTTAGGCTTTCCGGGACTTAACTTAAAAGTTTGGTTTTCTAACGCTAATAATGATTAGTTTATCTATTTTTAAAAACAAATCAATGATTAGGTTTTCGTAAACTGTCTTTTTGAGAGTGTGGCTAATTCACGGCTCATTTTAGTTGCCAGAGGAAAAGACAAGCAAGAAGATTCAGAATCTTTACATTTGTCTGATCTCTTACAACAAAACCATTTGTACTAATTTTTTGGAGAAATGGGTTTTGTGAAAACAATGAAATCTAAAGTTTTTTTATATGCAAAGTATTTGTTTGGTATTTGCATAGGTGCGAATCAGACGTATATGAGCTCAGAGGCAAATGATACACAAAGTATGGAAAGCAAATGCTCTTCTGTATCTGTCAGAGCAATCCCTCGAACCGAAGGAGAGATCTTGCAATCTCCAAACCTCAAAAGTTTCAGCTTTGCTGAGCTCAAAGCAGCAACTAGGAATTTCAGACCAGACAGCGTTCTTGGTGAAGGTGGATTCGGTTGTGTCTTTAAAGGATGGCTCGATGAGGAATCTCTCAATGCATCTAAACCGGGAACCGGTATGGTTATTGCTGTCAAAAGACTAAACAAAGAGGGTTGGCAAGGTCATCAAGAATGGCTGGTAAATTCGAAAAGCTAACTTCAATCTTTTGATTAATGTTTTTGTTTGATTAATGCTACGTGGTGCAGGCGGAAGTGAATTACTTGGGGCGGCTTTCTCATCCTAATCTCGTGAAACTCATCGGTTACTGCTTAGAGGATGAGCATCATCTTCTTGTGTATGAGTTCATGCCTTGTGGAAGCTTAGAGAATCATTTATTCAGAAGTATATATTGTCTTCTCTTCTCTTGTGTCTATTCATCTGGTAACTCGAAGTGTTGTTCAATCTTGTTTCTTGCTGTTACAGGAGGTTCCTACTTTGAACCGTTATCTTGGAATCTTCGGTTGAAAATTGCTCTTGGTTGTGCAAAAGGTCTAGCTTTTCTTCACAGCGCCGAGACGCAAGTCATATACCGCGACTTCAAAACCTCTAATATACTTCTTGATTCGGTACTTGCATCTTTTGATATGATGGAAAATAGCGTTGATAATATAAGATTTTGAATGTTTTTAAGAAAAATTTAATTTGACATGATCACAGAACTACAATGCAAAGCTATCTGATTTCGGTTTGGCTAAAGACGGTCCAACAGGTGATAAAAGCCATGTCTCTACAAGGGTCATAGGTACCTATGGGTATGCAGACCCTGACTACCTTTTGAACGGTTAGTAGTCGCTCAAAAGTCATTCTTTTTTCTTTACTTCTTTATGATATGATCACTAACTCTAATGTCACATAGGTCATTTAACAACCAAGAGTGATGTCTATAGCTACGGTGTTGTGCTTTTGGAGATGTTGTCCGGTCGTAAAGTTGTGGATAATAATCGTCCACCGAGAGAGCAAAAACTTGTGGATTGGTCAAAACCGTATCTTGAAAACAAGAGGAAGATTTCACGAGTTATCGATAACCGTATCCGAGATCAATGCGCAGTGAAAGAAGCATATAAAGTAGCTACTATAGTGCTGAGATGTCTCGACTACGACAAAAACCTGAGGCCAAATATGAACGAGATTGTTTATCACCTGGAACACATCCAAGCTTTGCGTGAAGCAGGAGGAGGGAATAACATGGAGAAGACCGACAAAAGAATGCGTAGGAGAAGAGACAGTTTGACCGCTGTGGGCGGGATAGCAGCTGCTTATCCACGTCCCTCTGCTTTGCCTCTGTTTGTCTGAGAAGGAAACGATTATGTTCTTCTCTGTTTAGTTCAGAATGTACAGTTTTGGTTCTGCTTAACCCAAAGGATTTAAGTTCATGGCTCGTCAGAGATTTGACACTTGATCTTTGTAGTGTGAGAGTGTTGTTTAACATAAAGTATAAATGATCTCTCATGTCTTCAACTTCAAGCTTTGTTATATTTTGCAAGACAAAGGGAACAAAACACAGATGCTTTCCTTTTTTTTTTGTTCAAAAGGCAGATGCTAATTTGAACTTTCTAGGGTTTAAAAATTGAATATCGTATCCATTTTTATGATTTGGGTTCGGCTAGTGGATGTCAGCTTAAGCAAAATCATGACATGTGATGTGATTTAGACCAAAACTTAGAGCATCTTTATTGGTGGTTTCTAGTGAGTCTCTTATCAGAGGGGAGTCCATAAAACACAGAAACCGAGCAAAATTTGGATTCTAAAATTGCCAAAGAAAAAAACCCATTTGTTTGGTATTTTGTATTGTTCGCAGGTCCGCGATTAGTTTAACTTTAAGAAAAAAAAAATTGGTGAAAAAACAAAAAAATAAAAATAAAATAAGAGATCCTTAGTGGTCTCTGCGATAAAGATGCTCTTATTGTAGTCAGACGCAATGTTAATGTTGGTCTATTTACTATTCTCATGATATTGATATACAATGGACCTGCAAGATTTTTTTCAAACATAACTTTCATATCTATTAATAAAAACCGTTAGGAATGTGTGTGATCAAATGATTTTCTTACTTTTTATAATTATGAATCCTAAATATCTGGCCAAACGTAACCTACATTAACATCTCTATATCTCACACCGAAAGTCAAATATATGATATTAAGATGAACTATGTGAACCACAAATGTCTATATATCTATGAGATTTGGTACAGAGAAACTATACTGAAAAACTGTGTTTAAATGACTCTGACAAATGCAATTTGAACAACTAAGATTTTATGTAGCGTTCGAGTTACTTTTCTATAAATATGATTGTAGATTTAATTTATGTGAGTTGGAATAATGGAACAAAGACAGACATTGGAAGCAGTCTCGCTTATTTTATGACTCTGATACCAAATGTTAAGTATATTTTATGATTTCTATTATGAAATCTATCCAAGACCATTTTCTAGTTAGATTAATTCAACTCTAATATTCTCTAGAGAAGAAAGAAGAAACACTAACTTTGATCCATGCTTAGATGCAATTCCACCAATTGATCTTCTCTTCTTTAACCTTATGCCTTTGATGATTTCTTTGATGGAAAAGAAATCACAAAGCCTTACTCAAACTCTCTCCTAATGATTGTATGTGTAGTGTGTTATCAAGAGATTCTGTTTTTCCTTATTGTTACTTATGTACAAAAAAAAAAATGGAAGAGTTTTATATATATTAATATACACATATAACTTATGGTAATACATAACGTTATTAATACCTTGCATATATATATATATAATCATATGAGTAAGGATATTTAAATTAAGGTAAAGTAAGAGGTTTATCAATATACTCATATTTCAATTCATTATTCGAACCGATCCATCACGGTATCGTCCTTTATATTAGAATATATAAAATTAGTATAAACTTGAACTTTATATTTAAACTCATAGACACATAGGTCAACTAGAATATTAAAATATTCTTACATTCTCCCATTTGACCTTTGTGTCAACTTAAGAGTTCAATCTTTAAGGTGCACTTTTCCATCAAGTTCATTTGACTTTTACTAAAATTTTAATTAATCGAATCATAGCGGTTGTATGTCATTATACGACACAGTCCCTTCCATGTATCACAAATCAATTCAAATTTTATATCGATTCTTATATGAGAAGAATCTTTATTTCTCAAACCAATCATATGTTATCTACGAACCATAAGTGTATACACATACTTTAATGATAATATAATTAATAAATCAGAAACATAACTTTAAGTGAATTCTCAGTGTCAAATACATAATGAGCATCCCATAACTAAAATAGCAAAGCCTTATCTGTAATACTCATACGCTCTACATGGCCATTGAACGCTTTGGATGGTAAACCCTTAGTCAGCGGATCCGCTACCATCATGTCCGTCCTTATGTGCTCAAATGACACCCTCCGTTTCTGAACTTCTTCTTTAACAGACAAGTACTTTAATTCCATGTGCTTAGCACCCTTCGAGTACTTATCATTCTTTGAAAAGAAGACAGCTGCAGAATTATCACAATAAATTCTCAGCGGCTTGGCTATAGTGTCGACAATCCGAAGCCCTGAGATAAAGTTCTGCAGCCATAACGCATGAATTGTGGCCTCAAAGCATGCCATAAATTCAGCCTTCATGGTGGAAATGGCAATGATAGACTGCTTTCCACTCTTCCATGATATTGCTCCCTCAGCTAATAGGAACAAATAGCCAAACTTTGATTTTCTGCTATCAACGCATCCAGCATAGTCTGAATCTGAATATCCAATGACTTCTAGCTGATCAGATCTCCTATATGTAAGCATGTGCTCTTTGGTGCCTTGCAAGTACCTGAGAACCTTCTTTGCAACTTTCCAGTGGTCCATTCCGGGATTACTTTGATATCGACCCAACATTCCAACAGAAAAGTTGATATCGGGTCGAGTACATGTTTGAACATAGTTCAAACTCCCAACCACTGATGCATAGGGAATTCTTTCCATTTCTTTACGCTCCAATTCATTTTTAGGACATTGCATTTTATTGAACTTGTCCCCCTTCTGAATTGGAGCTATTCCTGCAAAGCATTTTTCCATTTTATATCTCTCTAAGATCTTATTGATATATCCTTTCTGAGACAAGCTTAATATTCTTTGTGATCTATCTCGAAATATTTCTATCCCGATCACATATAATGCCTCACCCATATCTTTCATTTCAAAATTCTTAGAGAGATACTTCTTCACATCATGTAACATACCCATGTCAGTTGCAGCAAGCAAAATATCATCAACATATAGGACTAAAATCACAAACTTACTCCCACTGATCTTAATGTAGATACATCGATCAACGATGATCTCTACAAAACCATATGAGGTGATGGTATCATTAAACTTTATATACCATTTTCGAGAAGCTTGTTTTAGTCCATATATTGACTTTCTCAGCTTACACACTAAATTTTCTTTTCCTACGACCAGGAAACCTTTAGGTTGGTCCATATATACTTCCTCCTCAAGCTCTCCATTTAGAAATGCGGTTTTAACATCCATCTGGTGAAACTCAAGTTCATAATGAGCCACCAGAGCCAAAACAATTCTAAGAGAATCCTTCTTTGAAACAGGAGAGAAGGTCTCTTTATATTCAATGCCATCTTTCTGGGTGAAACCTTTAGCAACAAGGCGAGACTTGTGTCTTTCAACTTTGCCTTTTAAGTCGTGTTTAGTCTTAAAGACCCATTTACAACCAATGGTTTTGAAACCATTGGGCAACTCTACTAAGTCCCATACATGATTATCATCCATAGATTTCATTTCTTCTTTTGAGGCATCAAACCACAATTCAGAATTGTCACTTTTCATGGCCATTTTGAATAAGATCGGATCTTCATCGATGCTTAAGTCACATTCATTTCCAATAGTATAAACCACATAATCGTTTGAAATGGCAGATTTTCTTTCTCTTCCAGATCGCCTTAAAGGTATTTGTGGTTCACTATTCTCTTCTTGAATCATGACAGGTTCATCAATAGTATTATCAGCTGGTGGAACTGGCACATCATTATGTTGTCTTATTGTGTCATTAAATCTGATGCAACAATAGGAACAACTACCTCAAGTGGAATTTGAGGTGAAGAAACTTCAACCTGAACTTCATTAATGTCCACTTTTTGTTGTTTACCACTCCCACTAGTTTCACCATTTTCAATGAACCTTGCATTACCCGAATCAACTATTCTCGTACTATGGTTAGGGCAGTAAAACGTGTACCCCTTTGATTTTTCAGGATAGCCAATGAAAAATCCACTGACAGTCCTAGAATCAAGTTTCTTTTAATGTGGATTATATAACCTTACTTCTGCTGGACAACCCCATACACGCAGATGTCTTAAACTAGGTTTCCTTCCCGTCCACAGTTCATAAGAGGTCTTAGGAACTGCCTTACTAGGAACCCAGTTCAGTACATACGTTACAGTTCTTAATGCATATACCCACAATGAAAGGGGTAAAGAGAAATTACTCATCATGCTCCTAACCATTTCTATTAAGGTACGGTTCCGCCTCTCAGCTACACTATTCTGCTGAGGAGTACCAGGCATAGTGTATTGTGCAAAAATACCCCTACTTTCAAGTAACTTTGCAAATGGACCAGGACATTGTCCACTTTCATCGAATTTTCCATAAAATTCACCACATCTATCAGATCTTACTACTTTAACCTTTTTATCTAACTGTCTTTCCACCTCATCAATAAATACCTCTAGGACATTCACTGATATGGACTTTACATGCAGTAGATAAGTATATCCATACCGTGAGTAATCATCAATAAATGTGATGAAATATTTTTCACCACTCCATGAAGGAGCATCGAAAGGGCCACATATGTCGGTGTGTATTCACTCAAGAAGCTGAGTGCTTCTTGTGGCTGGTTTCTTTAAAGTATGTTTTGTCTGCTTTCCTTTAATGCAGTTGATGCATACATCTAGGTCACTGAAATCCAACTGAGGAAGAATTTCATTCTTTATCAACCTCATAATTCTTTCTTTGGAAATATGACCTAGTCGTTGATGCCACAAGAGAGCAGAATTTTCATTAATTGTGCTACGCTTAATGCCTCGACTTTCAACATTAAATAGGAATTCAGAAAACTTTGCATCAAGGTTAAATTTATAAAGTGAATCAAATAAAGTACCACTACCATAAAAGTAATCATTTCGGTACAATGAGAAAACATCATGTGTAAACTTAATAGTAAAACCTAAATTGTCCAACCTACTAATAGAAACAAGATTTCTAGCACACTCAGGTACATAGAGACATCCTTCAAGATCCACATGACTTCCAGTGTCCAAGATCAATCTATACGTCCTAATTCCTTCTATTTGTGCCTTCATCCTATTTCCCATGAACAAGTATTGTTCAAGTCCTTTTATAGGCTGGATCGAATTGAATCCCTGTTTAATATGAGATACATGAGTAGTAGCACCAGAATCTAACCACCAAGTATTATTAGGAACTTCAACAAGATTCATTTCATAGCAAACAAGGCTGTAATGTTTACCTTTCTTTTCGAACAAACCCTTCCTTTTAGGACAATCCTTCTTGAAGTGTCCTACTTGCTTACAAAAGAAACACTTCTTTTCCTTCTGGATTTGACTTTGAGGTCCTTTCATGAAGCTCTTAACATTCTTTTTGTCCTTTCTACTTGATGTTCTTTTGCTGCTACTGGCATTTCCAAGACCTACGAGGTTAGCAACTTGATCTTTCATCTTCCTTAACCCCCCCTCCTCTTGAATTAGCATAGCCTTTAATTCTTTAAAGTTCCATTTATCCTTAATGGTGTTGTAATTCACCTGGAACTGGCTAAATTCAAGAGGTAGAGAGTTCATGATGAACTGGACCAAGAACTGCTCATGAACCTCCATATCCAAGGTCGTTAACTTTGCTGCCAGATTAGACATGTGCGTCACATGATCATGGATTGGCTGAGACCAGTCAAACTTTTTCGTAGTTAGCTCATTCATGAGACTTCCTACAATCGACTTGTCAGCCAATTCCGATTGTGAACACTCCTTAATTTTCTCTATGAATTCTCTTGCTTTCTCTGTCTTAGGCATTGATGGCTTAATACTTTCTGCCATCGTCAACCTCATAAGGTTCAAACTCAACCTGTTAGATCGCCCCATCTCTCATAGCGAGACTTTTCAGATTCAGAGCTATCTACTGTAATAGATGAGGGTTCCTCATCAGTTAGTATGTCATAGTCCAAAGCCATTACACCCAGTGTAAACCGGATTTGCTCGAACCACTCACCATAGTTGAGGCCATTAAACTTTACCACAGAGTTAGCAGATGCAAACACATTTGATGAAGCTGCAAGCATTCATACATGTTTACCAATTAGTACTTTGAGACTTTAATTTATATTCAGACTAATAAAAAAACTCTATTAACTTGTATTTTAAATAACCTTTGGGTAATATTTAAATACAAGTACTTTTAGTGATGCTAATTATATATCTTTATTATTAATTAAATCAAACACTAATTAAATAAGTATGTTATCTTTGGATATACATATTATCGACTATAGTAAAAAATAACTAATTCTTTTCTTATCATTAATTATATTCAATGATCCATCTTTGGGTGATCTCCGAGAATATAGATAATAAACTAATAGATCGATCAAACTTTTGTACCATTTAGCATCCTTGATCTTGATCAATTATTTTTAATACTTATATTAGATATAACATAGTCACTTTGGTGGCTATATATTATAATATAAATATTAAAATTTTAATATGTCAAAAAAATATTTTAATATTTATAATTAATAACTTTTTATTATTATTATTAATAATGTGTTAATATTTCATAACACCTATTATCTCTTTATTAAAATGCAGCGGAAGCAATTTTTTTTTTTTAATATATATTCTTAAATAGCTTTTAATTGCGACTTTCAACCAGAAAAAAAACTAACCGTATGCACACGAAGTCATATACTAACGTACGGTTATAAACCATGTTTACTTAATTAATTATATTTGTTCAAACCACTATCATTTCCATTGTCTTCTTCCTTGATCATTTCATGCAAATATATGTTACGTAACCTTTACAGAAAATCAAAATCGCATGCATGCAACGATGTACCCTTCACTTAATCAGTCCAGAACTTAGCATGCAAATTTCATGCATACGTTCACTACGCATCCCTTTAAATTATGCATGTGGCCGGTTTGTGACTTTTCACCAACATAAGTAAAAATTCAACAACCCAGATTTTTTTTACGCGTATGGAGAAAAGTGTATTATATAAAACAAATTATGAACACTCTTTAAAACGAATAAACCGTGTATGTTCATAATTTTTTTTTTTAACATCTATGGGTGAATTAATTAAATCTAGAATGACTCTGATACCAAATGTTAAGTATATTTTATGATTTCTATTATGAAATATATCCAAGACCATTTTCTAGTTAGATTAATTCAACTCTAATATTCTCTAGAGAAGAAAGAAGAAACACTAACTTTGATCCATGCTTAGATGCAATTGATCTTCTCTTCTTTAACCTTATGACTTTGATGATTTCTTTGATGGAAAAGAAATCACAAAGCCTTACTCAAACTCTCTCCTAATGATTGTATGTGTAGTGTGTTATCAAGAGATTCTGTTTTTCCTTATTGTTACTTACGTAAAAAAAAAATGGAAGAGTTTTATATATATTAATCAAGAGATGTGTTTAAATAACACAACTCTTCCTTCCTTTTCTTTTTAACCGTTCTATACGTATGTAACTTATATATATATACATATAACTTATGGTAATACATAACATTATTAATATCTTACATATATATATATATATATATATAATCATATGAGTAAGAATATTTAAATTAAGGTAAAGTAAAAGGGTTATCAATACACCCATATTCTAATTCATTACTCGAACCGATCCATCACAGTATCATCTTTTATATTAGAATATATAACATTAGTATAAACTTGAACTTTATATTTAAACTTATAAACACATAGGTCAACTAGAATATTAAAATATTCTTACAACAACATAAAGTAAAAACGGGCTCCTTCTCTCTCTCCTTACTTTCTCTCGACTTTCTCTGCGACTACATCTCACTCGCTCCGGTACGGACAGCGCGTGAGCGCAAGCTCCGGTACCGGAGGCTTCCCCTCTTCTTTGTGTCCTCTCCTTTTTCTTTGCTTCCTTGGTGTCTCACTCACTCTCTCTGCCTTGTCGTTGCTCTGCTCCTTGGGACGTGTCGTCTTCGTCTCTGCTGCAGAGGAGATCCGGCTTCGGCGTGGCTTGCTTGGTGGTTGGAGTATTGGCGCAGAGTGGGTGAGGTTTCTCCAGGTGAAGCTCGGCTTTTAAGGTTTGATGGGAAGTTCCTTAAGCTTCCTGTAGGGGCGTTTGCATGTGGAGGAGGTCGATTGTCTCACTTGTTCTGCTCCGGTTGGAAATCTTCATGATTCCTTTCCGTGCGGTGGTGAGAGGCGTGTAGCAGCAGTTCATCGTCTTTACCTTGGTGTCTTGGATTGACGCGGCCTGTCTCATTACTGTCTAAAGAGCTCTGGAGGTTTCGTTTTACTCAGAGGCTTGCTTAGCTCGGGTTGCTAGTGTGTGCTGGAGCTCGTGGTGTGGCGTGTGGAGGTGGCAGAGCTGCAGTGTCGTTAGAGGTCGTCTATGGCTTCTCCGATGCGGTTTTGTTCTCTCCTTCTTGACCTCTCTCCCTCTTCCCGGTGGGTTGCTATTGTCACCAGAGAGATGCTAGTCGGCTTGCTCTCTTTGGTGTTTGCTCTGGTTCGTTCATTGTTGTGGTTGGTATCGTGCCACCGGTCCTTCCATCTGACGGTTTTAGCTTTCCTTCCTCCTGTTCTTGGAGGAGGCAGTTGACGAGGAGCTTGATGGCTTCTTCTGGTCTTAGGAGTCTTCACTTCTCGATGAATCAATTGGCACTGCAGCATATCCCAGTGCTATGCGTCGTCTCGATCATGGCAGTGTTGCTTTGCATTGCTTGTGCAGGTTTATGGAGCAAGTCTGTTTCAACTCACAGCGGGCGTTGCGTACCCGTCGTTTTTGTATCTCTGTCTTTAGGTTTGAAGGCTTCGGTCTCCTCTTCTTGGGCAGCTCGGTGCTGTAGAAGTTTGTGCAGTCGGGTTGGAGCGATTTTCACAGGTTTATGTTCCTTACCTTCCTTCTATAGCATTTGTTCGTTCATCGACGGAGACGATTACAAGGTTTGAGGCGTTCATCGGAAACTAGCTACTCCAGAGACGTCACGTCAAGGATAGTCCCAGCATCCGAGGAAACGAGGAGAACCTCACTTATCCAAAGTTACCGTCAAAGGTTGAGAACAGTAACCGATTCTTGGGAATATTAAAAACGGATTAGCGGAACGAGCCGGGTTTAGTGGGTGGGCGAAGCGAATTTTAGTATAGATAGACTCGGGAAATTTTGTTCAAATCAGCCTTGTAATCGAATCTTGTATTCCCGTTCTCGGGTCAATTAAAAAAAAAAAAAAAAAAAAATATTCTTACAACAAAATGATTTACGATTCTGAAGACGGTTACAGGATCTAGCGGGACGCAGCAACAGCCGCATCAGTTCACTGATGGGCTTGAGACTGTTCTGCAGTGTACTGTTTTATCTATCTTACTAGTTAAGTTGATATTTCTTCTTATCTTGGAGTTTGGGAATGTTTGGTGTGGAATGTATGTGATTTGTCATTTGTAATATAAAAGTGAAAGAGTTGTGTAAGAAGAATACATAAAAATTTGGACTTTGTATTTAGTTTTGTTCTTATTTCTGAAATAAAAGAATTGTCTGGATTAAATATCTTCAAAATTATTCAAGTCGTTTAATTCTAAACAGTTTAAAAAAAAGAATTCACACTTCAGAATTAAAGATACTGGACCTGTACATTATTTAGATGTTCACTATGAAAGATATATACTGTACTTGTGCATTACTTTTTGAGAATTCAAGCTACATCTCATGATCTTCTTTAGATTGAAGGAATTGCTAACTGTTCTCATGTATCTGCACCATTTCTTTTACAGCTTCATCAGATGCCTCTCCAAACCACGGTCTTCTGATACCCTCTACACTTCCAAAGTTTGGATGGTAAATACTTACATATATCCAATTTGCAGTAAACTACATCATAAAATGAATGTTCTTACAATCTCTTTTACAATCTTCTTACATATATATTTACAATATCTAAAGGATACATTTCACTTGGAGATCAATAAGACAGCATCCTCTGATTTTATGTTTTGAACCTATAGTGATAATTTATTGGGCGTGGTGCAATGACAATGACACAAATATCATCTTTTAGTCTCTCCTACGTATTAACCAACAGAGTTTTGTTTCTCCACATCTCAATGTCGTGCTTTTGTCCCCCACTGAACTTACATAACATGGTTGGCCATTGTTTCAAGGGGTATTGGTCTTCCTTGGTACTCTTATGCTAAGTTATATTGCGACTATCTTTCCATCGTTTAACATATTACCAATCTATAAATCGTAGCCATGCATGCACTTTTACCCTAACACATGTTAATATTGATTGATTGTCACTACTCACTATGTTCATGAAAAGTTGATTTCAGTGCTTTGGTGGCTCATCAATTTTCGAATATCCTTACTAAATATATTCCTCATAATGTTTTCGGCTTGCTTTGCAGAAAATTTTGCTTTGATGGGTTGCAACTTGTATTATAGTCCACCACGATCCACAAATTTTAGAAAGCCAATTAAACTGGGTAATTCTGATATTATCAAATGGGGATGTAGCTCAAATGGTAGAGCGCTTGCTTTGCATGCGAGAGGCACGGGGTTCGATCCCCCGCATCTCCATTTTCTTATCTCTTAGTTATGTTTCCCCCCCAAAAGTAGGAAGCAGAGTGTCAAAATAAGTTACTTCTTTTACAGCTTGATTACATGCCTCTCCAAACCACGGTCTTCTGATACCCTCTCCACTTCCAAAGTTTGGATGGTAAATACTTAATCCATATATCCAATTTCCAGTAAATTACATCATAAAATGCATGTTCATACAATCTCTTATTTCAATCTTCTTACATAAATATTTACGGTATCTAAAGGATACATTTCACTTGGTGATCCATAAGACAACATCTTCTGATCTTGCTTTTGAACCTATAGCGAGAGTTATTGGGCATGGTGCAATGACAGTGACACAAATACCATCTTTTAGTCTTTCTTACTCATTAACAAATAAACACATTTTAGCAAAAAGTTCTCACAAATTAACTAAGAAAAATATACAGAAACAATCCTGATACTTTCATACTATCATTTGTACATTTAGTTACTTACTTGTAATATGGGATTTGGCATTCTCAACTACTTTTTGCACAAAAAACATATTTTTCCCAAGAAAAAAACATTTGAACAATGAAATGATAAAAGTTTGCGACAATTTCAAACGGATTTCACTTGTTATGGTACGACTCAAATGAAGCTAAAACATAACATGTTATTAAAGTGACATAAAGATGTTGCCATGCCCATGATTATTACAAAGTTCTAAGGACGAAATTCTTAACGTAATATGAGAACCATCTTTTAACTTTAACTAAGAAAAAATTAAGAGATGATTTTTAAATAAGATATGGTGTTTAAATAAGATATTTAAGAACCGTCTTTTAATTTTTTTAGTTAAAGTTAAAGAGATGGTTCTTATATTACATTAAGAACGCGCGAAAGAAGAATATCACATAATAATGAGGTTTTGCATGGTGGAAAATGTGAAAGATAAGTGGAATTTGATCAGTTCTTAGTTGATTTTATAAAATTTTGAAAAATCGATTAAAATATCTGTAAACTATGTAAATTTGTAAACTTTTTGATCTATGTCAGAGTAATCTTAATGGTGGCTTTTTACCCTCGGGTTCTCAAAGTATATATATGTATTAGTATTTTAAAAATTTAATGGTGATGAAAACCCACTATTAGGGTTGCTCTCACACACGCATTATCTAACTTTCAAGCCGATTTTAATTGTTTTTCTTATTGAAAGTATATAATTCTCTGTTGGTTAAAAGAGAAATTCTAATAGCCCATTTTGGTTTGTTTATCACAAAAATAGCTTTGAAGGAAGAAAATGACCAAAATGTTTTTTTAGAAGCTAAAAAAATCATTTATATGCATTTATACCCCTAGGGTTAACTAATTTGGACTTTAGGGTTTAGAGTAAAGGGGTGGGTTTGGGGTTAGGGTATCAAATTTCAAAAAAAAAAAAAAAAAATCAAAATTTAAAAAAAAAAAAAAAGTCTATTTTGGTCATTTTATTTTTTGAGTGCTATTTTTGTGACAAAAACTTAAAAAGGGCTATTTAGGAGAATTGCCCTGGTTAGTCCCTTAAATCATGTAAATAAAATTGGTTGTTGTGGAATAATTTGGCGCCTTGGAGACATTAATAGATTAACGTCCAAACATCTTGTAAAAATAAATATAAATTATTAGAAGTTCCCATTAATTCTACTGGTAAGAGAGAGAAGGGTGTACCTATTAAACATTTCATTAACTCAACTAATTTTATCCAACGGCTAATAATTTACCCCTCAAGTACACGTGTGTACGTAGGACTTTGACACATAATATATGATACATGAGTGAAAACACCTGCAGAATCTCTTTTGTAAATGTTGTCTTTTCTTTAGAGTTTGGAACTGTCTTGTTTGGAGTTGATGGATGAGATTGGGAAGAGTTCAAGGGTTTTTGGTGGTATCTTTGGACTGTTCATCATCATGCTGCAACATGGAATTGGTGATGATGAGGGATATGATGGTCGTGGACCCATATCCATCATCATCCAATCTCGACCGTACGATGAGTTTTGATCCGTGATTGTTTTTTGCGTCAACATATCTTCAGGTCCACTTTTGTTGTAATAATATTCATTCACCACTTTGCTTTGAGCTTCAACTCCAATTCCCTATATTTTCCAAAATGGCAATCTAAAAATTAGCTTATAGCTTAAAGTTAAAAAACTAGGGCAAACAAAAGAACGTGTTATTAAACATACTAACAAGTTAGAGCATGTTTATTGATGATCTCTTAGGGCGAGTCTCTTAGAGGGATTTAAAAGACGGTCTCTTAACTTTTAACTTAAAAAGTTAAGAGACGTCTCTTAATTAAAATATTTAAAAGACGTCTCTTAAATCCCGATAAGAGATTCGCTCTAAGAAACCCTCAATAAACATGTTCTACATTCTTCATTTCGGCTTTCTATCTAAACGGTTTAACTAGCAAAAAATGTATGATATCATATTCTAAAGCTTTGAGTCACTTTACAATTATCCGGTTATAAAAAAATTGTATATATAAATTAGTTACAAACTAGAGTTGAGGCTGAGATTGTTTGTTGTTTGTATCCATATAAGGCCGGTTTTGGTCATAAACATTTATCCAATATAACTTCATACGAAAAATGTTTAACCTCAAAAAGTATATTACATACCTGATGAGAAAGACAAACGGGAGAAGGCTGAGAGCAGCAAGCGAAAGACATATGATCATACGGACGATGGTGATGATTATGGTAGTAAGGATTGTTATGATCGATGATGTTATTAAGTGGTTGAGACATCATCGATATTGGTTTGAGTTTGATTTGTTGGAGTTGTTGTTGGTGAAGTTGCTTAGCGAGTTTCTTCCTCAGCTTCTGTCTATCTCTGGCCTTATGGTTCTGAAACCAGTAGAACACGTTTTTGCCCTCGATACGTCCATAGAAAGCTAAGTGAGCTGTGATCTGTTGTATCTGCCTCGCATTAGGAGTCCTTATACCGGTCCGGTACATCTCTTCCAGGATCATCAGTTGCTCCGTGCTCGGACACCATCTTGTTGAAGCCACCGGACTCATGCTCCGTTTAACTTTGAGCGTATTTTGATATCTTCAAATATTGATGGTTTGTGTTTGGATGGGGTTATTTATACCCGAAATGGGACTTATGGTTGGAAAGAAAATTGGAAATTAATTTAATATTGTAAGTGCATTGGAAAGAGACGCAAGAGAGAAGGCTTAGCCAGAAAATAAGCATAAAGAATGAACATTGTACTATATTGTTTTTATGTTATGGTGCATTTTTGTTTTTGCTCTTAATTTTCTTTTGTCGGGAGTTTTCACTTCCATATACAGTAGTATATATTTAATGCTGTGAAAAAGAATGCGACAGTAGTATATTAATACCGGCAAGATTTACCTTATTATTGAATGGCACATAATTGCGAACTATCTATATCGAAGTCTTTTGTAAATTAAACATAGAAGAAACGTTAAATACAGAGAATTAGCAGTCTCATTTACAAGAGTCAAAGGAAGAAAATGGAAGCTCCTAAAACAATTTAGAATAAACTTCCCTCTTTGGAAGTCAGGGGACAATGGGTTCTCTTATCCATGGTCGAAAGAGAATATAGGTGTAACGATCCAAGTTGTAGGGCTCAACAAGTCCCAATTTATTATACAGAAAACTTTAGGTATTCTTCCTATAAATTCAAGTCTTATCTTATTATTTTATACAAAAAAATCTTAAACATCAAATCTCTGTAAAATAAAACTGTCAAGGAGATTTGAAATCGACCATCCACAGCCACTGTTGCCTATAATCGAGATCGGATATCTCACTACCATCACACGTCAAAAGTAATTGGAAACCGTGCGCCTTGCTCCAATATGAATTTTGTGTTGTCTAACCTTAAATGGATCATTTCTTAAACCATATCGCTTTTTGTGATTTCAAAGCCACTACTACGTTCTTAACGTTGAGATGAATCCGGATAAGGAAGTTCAGCTAACGAGACACACCAACGCACAGCCACACACCACCAAAAGCCATGCGTGTAAATTTTATGCGCCACCACAGTCCACCGGATTCACTGCCAGAAAGCCACCAGAAAACTGCCGCTGCCGCCTCCGGCCGTCGTTTGCTGAAGTCACCGTCTCCAACCACCATCAGTCCGCCGCTAGGAAACCATTTTATGGTAGGCCTTTTCGTACAACACTTTGTTGGACAGAAGTGAGAGAGCGACGAGACATAACACCAACAATGGTTCAAGAGACGGTAGAGCAGGTGAAGATACTCAAAATTCAGCTTAAGAAAGTTCATGACCGTTATAAGAGTTATGCAGATAAGCACTGAACGGAGTTGCAATTTCAGGTGGACGACTTAGTATGTCTGAAAATGAGGACATTTAATGGAGAATCTAAGACTCGAAAGCTGAAAAATCTTAAGTCGAGGTATATGGGTATCCTATTTTAGAGCGTATTGTAGCAGTTGCTTTCAAATTATTTTTTTTAGCAGAGTTATCAGACTTCTATGATGTGTTCCATGTGTTAGTTTTGAGGAAGATCGTGAGAGAGGCAAATGTCATTTTAGAGTAGTCGCCAAGCGACCTCAATAAAATTTTGTCTGCATTTTGCTAGCCAATGGAGATTATGGATCGATAAGTGAAAGCGGTTAAGGAAATGATGACCATGTTGGTCAAAATTTGTTGGGAGAAAGCCGAGATCGAGGAGGAGACCTGGGAGACGAAGACTCATATGAAAATTGATTATCCATAGTTTTTTTAGGATAGTATTGGACAATTGACTCATGATATGAATTCGGAGACAAATTCCACGTTAGTGTGAGAAAATTGTAACAACCCAAGTTGTAGGATCCAATAAGACCAATTATTTTGCAGAGAACCCTAGGTATTCCTCTTATAAATTCAATCCTTACTTCATTATTTTATTCAAAAAACCTTAAACGTCAAACTTGTGCAAAGATTAAGCCGTCAAAAAAACTTGAGACTGACCAGCCACAACCACCGTCGCGTAAGTCAAGATCAGACGTCTCACTACCATCACACGTCAAAGGTAACCGAAAACCATCTTGCTCTGATTTAAGTTTTGTGTGGTCGAACCTTAAATGGATCATAACTTTAAACTGTACCATTAATTATGATTTCAAAGCCACTACTTCGTTCTTGACGTCGAGACAAATCTGGAAAAGAAAGCTCAGCCGACGAGACACCGATGCGCTGCCATGTGTCGAAAAAATCCATGCACGTGACTCTCACGCACAACCACAGTCCCCTAGAGTCACCATGCGTGACGTCCACGCGCCACCACCTCCGACTGCCGTTCGCTGGAGTCACTGTCTCCAACCACCGTCAGTCCACGCCAGGAAGCCACCACCGCCAATCTCCAACTAAGTTGCCACTACCTTGGTCTGCCGGTCGGCGATCGGTCACCAGTGACTCGCTGGTTGACTCGCACCGGTAACTCGGTGACTCGCTGGTTGACTCGCACCGGTAACTCGGTGACTCAGTTGAGTCAACATAGTGAATCAATTTGTGGACTAGTCAAACTGGTTGGTTAGTTTAATTAATTTTTAATTAAAAATCAAAAATCAAATCAATTGGTTATTAGAATTTGATGTTGGTTAGAATTAAACCGGCTTACTGAAATTGATTACTAATTTAAGTAAAATGGGTGGTCCGTTAAAGAAAATTGGTTGGTCAATTTGATTTCAATTTGGTCAAGGATTGACCGGCTTGGATCAGAGTTGACCGTTTATTAGGTATGTTAACTTTTCTGCTGATTTGATCAGACTACTAATTAACTGTTTTAACCGTTCGAAAGTGTTATTACTTGATTTTTTTCTTGATTTCAGATTTGGAATCGGTTTGAATAGTTGGAGTTCATAAAGACCACTTTTCCATATTGCTAAGATGAGAGATATTCTATTAAATCATATACTATTGTACAACTCTTCTTATGGTTGTTTAGATTTTGAAGCACAATATGTATGTTTGAATTGAATCTTGTGTGGTAGTGTTAAGGTATTCAATGTAAACCAGAACTAGTGATCTTGAAGATTCAACTTTGATTGGATTGTGTGATGTTAAGTTATGTAATATATATATACACAGTTATAAGTAGGACTATCTGATGAGAACAGGAGTTCAGAGATATATGAACTAGCGATGCCAATATGGTGTGCAAGGGCCCAAAGACTTCTGAGATAGCGACAAATTGTGTGGGAGAGTTGCAGAGACGTTTGCATATTAACACAACCATAGAGGATGGGAGTACAGACACAGACTATACTATTGACGCCATGCATGTATATTCATATGAGGAAAATGTGGGTGTGTGGTCTAGCTATGCACTATCAACACATTGTTTGTTTAATGTGATGTTTTAGACGTCTTATTTCTTCATGTTAGAGCTAAACTCCTATATTGTGAATTCTATTTACTTAGTCAGTGGTTTGCATGTCTAGCATCGCATACTTTATTAGGTGATTTTTTTGTTATATCTCTCATTTTTTCCTTTTTTCAAATGAGATTGGTAAGCATGAATAATTTATTTTAGATCAGTGTTTATGAACATTTTTCTTTTTTCAGATTTTTTTATTTAAATTTTTATTGGTGTTTTTATTTTTTATTTTATTTATTGGATTCATGATATTAGAGTTAATTTTTTAGAAAAAGTAAAATGGAAACTTGAGAAAAATTATTTATTTCAGAAAATACGGATATTACAAGTTTCAGTCTGTAACTTCTTAAATTCAAAAAAAATAAAAAATAATAATAAAAAAAAATATATATATATATATGTGCATATGTATACACGAAGGGGGACTTAAAGCTTGATTTTCTTCTAGGTCAAGAGAGTGAAGTACATCTTATAAGGTTCAACATATCTATGTAAACCATTAGATAAAAACTCAAACAAAGACACATTCATTGTATAAACATTAATTTTCTTATAAAATTACATTCATTTCAAAATTAAACGTTAAATAATCATTTTGTAAAACAATATCTTCGCTCTCTATTACAATTATGCATCTTACTTGAATATCTTACGATATTCTTCGTTCAATACTAAAAAAATTTGGAACATAAAAAGAGAGAGAAAAAACACTGGAACTAAGAAGATCAATAAAGGTGCATGGGTTGTCGAGGTAGATCATTCAATATGTTAAATGTATATATATATATATACTCCAATACTCGCATACAATTAATTAAGACATTGACTGAACATGAAAACACACATATTGATTCATTTTCTTATTTTTGTACCAAAACATTAGCACTGTGCAAAAATTATACTCCTCCTTCTGTTCCATAATATAGTAGTTTTAGTAGAAAAGTTATGTTTTACAATATAAGTAGTTTATCACTTTAATACAATTTTGTATTTATTTAATATTGTGTGATCAACTAAATTATGTAATTTTTTTATAATTAGTTAAAATTATATTAAATGTTACTTTTTAACGAGTAACTACTTTTTAATATTGACTATTTTACCTAAAACTACCTACAGTCTGAAACAAAGGGAGTAGTTTATAAAATTTCCTACACAAGAAAAACAATACTCCTACCATAAAGATCCACAGAATGCATGTGATCAGTCATATCATACCTAGCATAAATATGAGAGATAACATATGTGTGAGTATATATGCATGTATGTAGAGAGAAGATGGAAGCGGAAACTTAAATGATTATGTCATAATTATTTTATTATGATTTACTTCTCTCAACAGAATGACGTTGACACATCATATTAAAAGAAAAAGTGGGTAAGTTTTCTTCAATCCTTCAAAAAAAAAAATTCTTCAATTCTTACATGGACAGACAAGCAAGTAATTTGCACAACTATGTGAAATGAAACATACACGTTCAATGTAGCCAGTCGCTAAAGTGTATAAACGTGTTCTCATTATAATCACAACGAAACAAATTGTAAATTTAAAAGCATGAGTAGAACTATTTATTTTGATCAACACATTATATTATTTAAGTGTTGACATGTGTTAGTTCTACAGTTTTTGTAAACTAAAAATGAAGATATTAATTTACGCATAAATCTATCTGTTAAGAAACTCCAGAAACTGAGCATTTTGACTTTATAACGTCTGCATGAAAAAACATCGCATGCATTAGCATTCGCACCTATTAGTTGTCTATAGGCTCTAAAGCCTTGTCAAGCTTTCTCTCTGCCTACTGTCAACATTCTTGATTCTGGATATTTAATTTCTTTTGGGACTAAAGTATATTTATGGACCCATCTGGATATAATAATTTTTAAATTATACCTTTTCTACATTCTACATTACCAACAACATTTCGATTGAAAATCTCTCTTTTTTTTTCAGTTTAAAATTCATATAATTAAATTCCATTTATTGGACTGCGGTGCTTACGAAAGCACAATATTTAGGGTTTATTCTAAAAAGTCATATCAAGGTTTGAACCTTAAAAAATATCTATATCCTAAAATTAGTTTGAGTTAACTAAAATAACTCATAACGAATTAACTTTGAAACACACAGCTGTTTCGATATTTTTCTCTTTTCCTTCTTTGTAAAATATAGAGGAAATTAATGTTCAAAAAGATATAAAGGAAACCATATTGTGCGATGGTCTAATGATTTCTACTAGATGAAAAATAGTTTTAGTGCTCTATGTCAGAGATCTATTTTCTTCTAGTGTAACATTGCTAGCTCTTTGTGTGGACAGATGTTGTGAATCTCTAACTCTTACGTAAAGTAATCACGATTGTCTGTCATTAGTGGACCGACTCACATGAACCCCGGATAAGTTGGGTTTTCGCCTAAACATTATCATGTTTGATATTAAAAAAAAAAAAAAGAGAAAACACACTAATTAAGAGACAAGACCATAAATGCATGTATGGAGACAAATTGCAATTCGCCTCTGCATTTCCTTTTAACACAGTCTTCTTTTCAGTTTTTATTTTCAGAAATTGAAATTAGAATTTGTACCCACAGACATAAATGCGTAGTGTTCTGTCAACATTCTTATTAAAACCTAAACTATTGGTAAAATACCAAATAGCTCTTGTGCTGTTTTTTCATTTCCTCTCTTTTTGTCCCCATTTCTGTCTTTTCAAACTAAAATTCTATGAGAACACTTCATTGCACAATGCAAGTCTCAAAGTATAAACTAATTAAGATGTGTAAAACTTTAACAGCGACGTACCAATAGATGAATTAACTGCAAAAATGGACCATATGGATTCTGTAGTCTCAAAAAGAATGTCAAAGTACAGTTTTTTGCTACCTCAATGGAAACTAACACCTATTGATTTGAAATTATGCAAAACAATTTCATGTTTCTCGGCATTTTTTGTTATCGGCAAGAAGGCTTTGAGCCTTAATTTGCCTATAATCTCAATCTTCTTCTGCAACCTTCGATCGGTAATACTTATTAAAGTGGGATCCATCCCTTTCCAAATACTCGAACTTGAGAATATAATCACACTTATCTATTAGATTATATTTTTTGTTATTTCTTTTGTTATTAAAATATATTTCAATATATCTCGACTTATTTATTAGATTATTTATTTATTTCGCTTGTAATAAAGTTTTTTATGTCGATAGGATTATGACCTTATGACTTGTATATAAAGAGACCTTGAGGTCATATGAATGAATAACACATAATTATTTAATTTTTTATGGTATCAGAGCTACAACTTTAAGCAATCAATTTTTAAACCATGAATACGACTCAGTTTTCACTCGACCACGACTCATGAACTCTCGATCATAATGATCTCAATACTCAGCAATTCTCGATTTTGGTTTTCGACCTCAGAACCCTCGACAATGGCATGAACTCTTGCAACAACAACCTCGACTCGACGAATGATATCTCCCTATGACTAGTCGTCTGGTGATAATCATGGAACGTTCATATCCCAACCCCTGCTCGATGGACGAAATTACAATGAATGAGCGCAAAATCTTTGTGTCGCCTTGAGTGCACGAAGAAAATTCACCTTCATCGACGACACCATACCAAAACCGACGAATGACTCACTAGACCTTGAAGACTGAACAGCTAACAACCTTCTTATTGTCACATGGATTAAACTCATTATCGAACCAAAACTACGATCTAACATCTATCACAAATAAATTGCCAAAGACCTATGAGATCATATTAAGAAACGATTTGCTCTCAAGAGCGGAGCACGTTATCAATAACTCCATGTTTCTCTCGCAAATTGTAAACAAGGAGGATCCTCCCTCGAAGAATATTTTGGACGACTCACAAAGATATGGGATTCAATGGCTGAATGTCTATCAACTAAAACATGTAACTGCGGGAAGTGTGAATGCAATCTGGTGAACGCTCATGAAACAGAGCGTGAAACTATCCGTGTTCATGACTTTCTTTTTGGCTTGGATGACTTTCATGGTACAGTGCGATGGCAGATCTGCGCACAAATCCCATTACCCGATCTCGACACGGTTTATCAAACAATTGTCTAAAACAAAACCGTCCAACTTAACGCCAAAACTGATAATACAATAGTGTTAAGCTTTGCTGCTCATACACCAATGCAACAACAAACATCAGACTACACTTAAACTTCCTCGACATCTTGATAAAACGATAACTTTTACCCACGACCTCCAAATCCAGACGCGAACACTACATGTAGTAGTTGTGGAAGACCTGAACATCAAGCTACCTCATGTTTTCGCGTTCTTGGGTTCCCCGAATAGTGGGAAACAAGACCACAAAACTATAACAACTATCAAGGAGGACAAGGAACCACACAAACCTTTGGATAAAATACAGTCGCACGTGAAAATAACTCTCAAATAGTTGATTCAAAAAACAAAATAGCTGATAACTGAAATTAACCGATAACGATCGACAAGGCTTAACTGATTTCTCTGATGCAAATGGCAAACATTGGTGACACTACTCAACCTGAAAAAAACTAATACATACATAGATCTTCTAAGTGGAAAGAATGACGATCCTATTTGGATACATGTGCCACTCATCACATGACTGGCCGTCTCGACCTACTTCACGACACTTATCTCGTCTCCCCGATCTCGGTTAAGTTACCAGCTGGAGCGAATGTTTTAACTACACAACAAGGAACTATATGACTTACTTCCCATATACACTTGCAGAATGTGTATTATGTGGAAGGATTTTACATGAATTTAATCTCTTTTGGTCAACTCCTTACCGATAATTCTCTTGTTGGACAAGTCACTGATAGACTATTGGTTTTGCAGGACCCCATTACGTAGAAACTGATTGGAGCGGGTGAACGAGAGGGAGAGAGACTGTATTTATTCTGAGGCTTAGAGACTGTAATTGCTTTCAATACTACAACAAGTGATGAAGATGTTTTGTGGCATCAACATCTTCGTCATCCATCTTCCCAGTTTGTTAACTTGCTTCCTGGTGTTAAACTTAAATATACTAGTCTTGCGCTTTGCCTATCTGGTTATGATGTTTATCTTCGGTGAAAACAAACGTAAAACTCATTTTCTGATAGTTATAATAAACATCATGTTCTTTTGAGCTTATTCAATTTGATCTCTAGACACCATATAGTACATCAATGTTCTTCGGCTCCAAATATTTCTTGACTGTCGTAGATGATTACTCTAGAGCAATATGGCTTTATCTTCTTCCTGATAAAGTTAACATCTCCAAACGACTACAAGAGTTCATCGCACTCATTAAGCGACAATTTGATCAAAATATCAAAAAATACTTCAAAGTGACAATGGCACCGAATTTATGTGTCTTACCAAGTATTTCCGAGACCAAGAAACCTCCTATGTAGAAACCACCAACATAATGAACGTGTGGAGTGCAAGCATCGATATATTTTTAATGTAGCACGAGCCTTACGTTTCCAAGCCGGCTTACCAATAGAATTTTTGGCTGAATGTACTTTAACGAGATACCACCTGATAAATCGTACACCATCAAAACTCTTGAATAATAAAACTCCATTCGAGATGCTTTTCAAAAGACAACCATCATTCGACCAACTCCGAGTATTCATGTGTTTATGTTATGCGCATAACCAGAATCATAATGATGATAGATTTGCTTCTCAAATCCGGCGCTGCATATTTTTGGGATATCCTTATGGCAAGAAAGGTTTGCAACTTTATGACCTAGAGAATCAAGAATGTTTCACTTCAAGAGATGTTCTGTTTCAATAAAATGTGTTTCCTTACTTGGAAAAACAACCCGAGCTAGCTACTACAACACCATCGATTGATGCACCTCACATAATGTAAATTGACGAACAAACACTTACATCACACAAAGATACTCATATCTCACCTGCGATACCTTTAACTGATACATCTTCGACTACGACATATTCCTCGACTCCGATGTACATCTCCAATTAATACACCGATTGTTCCGTCTGACACATAATTAGGTCACAGCCTACAAACAAAGAAACCATCAACATGCCTTACAGATTTTGTTGTTAATAGAGTCTCTCTCACTCCTCTCGCAGCCCTCGCTTCATCACCATCCTCATGTATGTTTTATCCAATCTTTGATTATTATACAAACTGCTTATCTTTCAGAGTAACACTGCAGCTATTTGGCAGCTCTTTCTCTTGTTGTTGAGCCTCGTTCATACAAAGAAGCAGTGCTACGACGTCTGGAAAAGAGAAATGAGGTTCGAGATTGATGTCATAGAGTTAAACAAAACTTGGGACTTAGTTCAACTTCCTCTAGGCAAAATAACACTCGGATGTAAGTGGATCTATCGAATCAAACTCAAAGCTGATGGAACAATCGAAAGATATAAAGCTAGGCTCGTCTTCCTTGGCAATAACCAAGTTGAAGGCATTGATTATGGAGAAACTTTTGCACTTGTTCCCAAGATGACTACAGTTTGTATATTTCTCGATGTAGCTGCGAAAAACCTATGATTTTCATCAAATGGACGTTCATAATGATTTTCTTCATGGGCATTTAGATGAAGAAGTTTACATGAAACTACCACCTGGATTCCGATCTGATTCAAACTAAGGGGTTTGCCGACTACACAAATCTCTCTACGGACTGCGACAAGCATCTTGATGCTGATTTGCCAAGCTAACTTTTGCTCAATGTGATTTCGGTTTCATTCAATCACGTAGCGACTACTCGTTTTTTGTCTCAACAAAAAAATGGTTCTACACTAAGAGTCCTTGTCTATGTTCAAGATCTTGTTATTTCTAGAAATTTGTCTTCTGCCATTAAGGATTTCAAGTCATACTTATCAGCTTGTTTTCACATGAAAGACTTAGGGTCCCTAAAATATTTTCTCGGCCTCGAAGTTGTCAAAAGCATAGATGGATTCTATTTGTATCAAAGAAAGTACTGCACTGATTTTGTTACTGAGGTCGGAATGCTTGGTTGCAAGCTGGCTGGTTTCTCGATCGATCAGAAACACAGTCTTTCTTTGGAAAAGACTACTCTTCTCCTTGATCCTGAACACTACAGACAACTTGTTGTACGTTTAGTTTATTTGGATGCTATATTACTTGACTTGACATACTTGATTCATATTCTTACACAGTTTATACAGAAACCGCATGAAGCTTATTAGGAAACCGCTTTGCACGTCCTTTGCTACATGAAAGGTACAATCAGCTCCTCCTATTCATCTTACCGTCTGGTTCGATTCCGGTTGGGAAGGTTGCCCATTAACTCGACATTCCATGACGGGATGGATAGTTCAACTTGGTTCTTCTGTTATTTCTTGGAAAACAAACTTCCCTCCCTATAATTTTTTTGAAACAGAGTGAGTTGTTGCCACTAAGAACATTTCCAATTCACTCCTATTTTTTCTATAATTGAGAAACTCTAAAACAAAGGTGGAGTTTTACTCCAATATGTTCATGTATAATATAATAAGCTATACTTCTATATAATATAGATAAATTTTACTTAAAAAGAGACAAATAAAACATTCATCTAATTTAAAATGAAATATAACATTTATCTATTATAAAAGAATTCAGTGAACAAAATCTGCACCTTAATTCTTTCTGTAATATAAAAACTCTAAAATAAAGATGGGTTGAAGATAGTCTTAGGCTTCTCGACATTTATATACTAAATTGTTGATTGACATACATGTTTTCAAAATCAATACATGCTATAAAACTGATATATAGTTTAGGGATAGTCTTCTAATATTAAGTTTGAAGTTAATAAAATTAAAACAATAACAATGTAGTTTCATAGATATGTCGGTGTTAAAAAGTTTCATAGATATATCAAAAGAAACATAAATAGGTAATTTGGATAGTTCATTAGTTTTCTCAAGTGTTGGTTTCGACATTACTTCTAAATAGTTTTCTGTACGTGCATGAAAAGGCAGTTCTATTTTTGACAATTTTGGTTCCAAGACTTTATCATCATTGTCTAAAGTCTAAACTCTAGATTAATTATCTTCAGCCGTTCGTAGAAAAACTAGAAGACCCACGACACAACATAGTTTCATCATATAATATATCAAAGTTTAAACGAAAATTAAGCCATGGCATATTTTTCAATTTATAGCATATTTTCATTGTATGCCATGATACGATAGTTGCCACGCTTTAATACACGATTCTGATTTTTTCAGTTGTTGGAATGCAAGGAAATCATTTGAGTTGAATGTCACAGACAACTTTTTCTAACAAACTATGCAGTAAGAGCCGAGGTAATAAGACAAATTATAAAAAAATGATGTCATTTGAGATGTATGTTTCTAACTTTCTATATTTGACATGAAACAAAGTTTAATTATTACTTTTTGTAAAATGTTAAATATTATACTAATTTTCAATTTATGACACACTATCCAAAGGAAACTAGTAGCAGAAAATAAAACGACAACAAGACACGAAAACATCTACAAACAACAACAAAGGAACAAACCATGAGCAACCCAAACTCAAGGGATTTACATGATTAAAAGCGAGACGGGCTCTTCAACCTAATAACCTGAGAGCTAGATGAGAAAAACGATTGGTTACCGCGAGCTACCGAGAGAAGGACACCCTCAAAACTTTGATTGCAATGGTTCATATAGCTTCCAACAATTATCAGAGTGCTCCCAATCGCAGAATCCAAAACGAATCAAAAGCAAGCAAGGTAATAAGTGACCATAGGCGGTACGAAAAGAAACCGTAAACCGACGATACTTTTTGTCCAGCGGTTTGCGCTGGAAATTACCGCCTCCATTGCATTCTACTGTGACTGTATACACACTTTAACCGCAACTCATATAGAAAAGATGGATCGATAGACGGACAAACCTCTGGAAGAGACAAAACCATAGCCAAACTCTGAAACCGTTGTCCGACTATATCACCACTTATCCTGCTCAAACTGGAACCGCTCACAATCAACGAGCACAAAGCTGTTGAGATTATTTGGGAAGAGAATGTGGCAGAGCAGGCCATAATCTCCACCCCTGCAATATATGAGGAGAGCAAAGTACAAACCGAAACAAAAGAAAAAGTTAATGTGTACCAGAAGAACTCAAACTCAAAGGCACTGCTATAAAAAAATGGAGAGGCAGACCGACGCCTCCATCACCGTATAACCCCCACACCATGCACCCATATGAGAACATGACAGAGCACCACAAACAAAGCAGAGGGACACCGAGCTCACCGGAAAATGGTAAACCAGAAGCCCCAACTCCACGCGACACAACACACACCATTGGTTACCACACCGGAGAGAAGAAGACCGACATGGAGCAAGCTGGCGCTGCACGTGCCACCACTCTCGGAGAGGAAAATCTGAGTCTCAGAAAAACCACCGTGACCACCAAGACAGATAGAGGTTGACCACAGAGCTGGAAGGAGCCGTCCTCGAGGACCACAGCCACTACAAACTCAGATCTGCTTTCAGTGCTTCCAGATCTGAGAACCAGGTTGTCGACTTCCTCAAACCGCAGAGAACATAGATAATATAGGAGAGAAGAGAGACGGAAGGACAGACGAACAATGAAGTTCCAGCGGCCGTACAACGGAGGAAGCGGCCACCGTAAAATGAACAGAAAAGACCGGAATTACGTTGAAGAGATGAGTTAAGAGGAGATAAGAGAGAGAAAGAAAAGAGAAAAGAGACGTCTTTTTAGTCTTTGAACTTTGGCCTACATAACTTAATTATTTGATCATCTAAATAAAAAGAAATGGACATGCAATTTAGAAAAAGATATATATATATATATATATATATAGCCATTACATAGTTGCAACAAATAATATTTTCTAGGAGTATATACAAATTTTGATGACACGCATATCAAAATAATATTTTTTATAATATCATAAATGCAATATGGATATTATAATTTCTCATATTTCATGTAAATAATGTTTAGCTAATGTTTAATCATTATTTGAACCAAGTTGAATATTTTTTTTGTTGGAGCAACTCCATCAATGGATAAAATTCAGAAAAAGAAAGAAAAAAAGACTCTACCAATCGTCGTTGAAAAATATTAATGTTTATGTTTCATAATAAATATTATTCTACCATTTTTTCTTTTGTTTCAAAAAATTATCATTCTACATTTCCTAAACAATTTTTCATACATAATTTCTTAATCACCCTTTTAATTAACCAATAGATATTTATTTAAATTATTTTTATTTAAATAATTATATGTTAAATGATGGTATATTAGTATATTACTCTCTCTTTTCTATAAAGAGTGTCACTTATATATTTTTCGCATATTAAGAAACTGATTGAAATGTATTTATATTTTTATTAGTGTTATTTATTTAATCAATAGCATTTTAAATAAATAGATTTATTTATAAAATAAATGTATTTTATAATTAATATTAAGATGAAAGTATGTATAAATTGCATTGAAATGTAAAATGATATTTTTGTGTGACAATAATTTTTTTTTTTAAAACACTTAATATGAAATAAAAGGAATATATCTCTAAGTAACTTATAAAACAAGCATTGCGAAAAAAAACAATAGATTTGAACTTTGGAAGCTCATATCGAAAAAAATATTTAGGAAATTGTGCTGGGTTTGTAATAGTTCGAGAAAAAACAAAAGAGATATAAACAAACAAATAAAAGAGATGATTTGACGAGTGACTGATCAAAAATATGGCAGACTGTCCGTACCTTTCAACTTGCCAATCTTGTGGCGTAAATGCAATAAATTATCCTATTCCAATCTTAAATCTCCATATCCAACACTCTCTTCTTCACGCATTCTTCGTTATTTCTCAAATAGTATTCTCTAGTCTTCAGAGTTCATTTGAGTAGGAATGGTTGTTGTGTTTGCTGTTTAGTGCCTTTAGGACATTTCAGATTGAACTGTTGTGTGAATTTGGAGTTTATATGTTAGGACTGTTTTTTTCATAGCACCAATCAAAGTCTTTACAACTTACTATATTTGATCATCACAACTGGATCGATCGGATCATAGAACAAGTAGTTAAATGACGTTATTATTCTAATAATTAGTGATAGGGAAAGTTTCCTAAAAATACATGAACTAATTTTCATTTGCTATAATAATACATTAATTATTTTGGCTTCCTATTTAATATACAACCTACTTTTTATATTCAATTAATACATAATTTTGTAAAAATTACAAGTTTTGCACTGCCAAACTAACAACGCTAAACCGTTAAACAAATTTGCTAAAATGTCATGAATTTAACTAGAAATTTTTTCAAAAATTTTAATTTAATTTTTATTTGCTATAAAAATATATAAATATCAAGTTGTCTTGGTTTAGTGGTAAATGGGTTCCAAGTAGAACTTTTGACATGAGTTCGATTCGCCTTGGTCACCTAGCTGTGCTATATTGATGGATTAGTTGTGTATTCGGATATAAGGCCTTGTGAGATTAATTTTAGGACCTAGAAAACTTTTGGTATTTTGACGGTTATCAAAAAAAAAAAAACTATTTTTGTTCTCCTTTTAATACACAATCTATTTTATGATCTAACTAATATTTGAACTTTTAAAAATCGAAATTCTTATACAACAAAATTAAATAAATAAATAGAAAGTGATGGTAATAATTAAAATTTCATTACATTGCATTGCATACATATAAAAAAACTAATGTATATTTAAAACAAACAAAATGAGCTAAAATAAAATAAGCAATAGATTTCCATTCAAACGGTTTCTTCTTTAATCATTTACTAAACCAAGTTAGATAGTAAACACAAACTGGAATTTATGGGTTTGTTTTCCTGAACTAAAATTACAAAAAACTTTAAAACACAACTAAAATGACAAAATATCAAATGCATTAAACTAATATAATTAAACCTTACATGGAAAATATTATTAGAAATTTTATTAAATTAATTGAAATCGATATATATATATATATATAGTTATGTTTGATAATCTTTCTGTATGTCTCTACTTTAGTTGCAAGTGTGGATTTAATCTCTTGTCCATTATTTTTATAATGAATTCACATACTTATCCAAAAAAACATTGACCTACAAACTAACTAAAATATATATAGTCTGAACGTGAATGTTAAAAAAATAAAATTATCATTCTTAATAGGAAAAAATCCTAATCAGCCATATATAATTGTTGATAAAAATTAAATATTAAAATTCCATATTTCTACTTTAAAAAATAATTAAATAATCAAAATATGTAATAAGTTTATTTAGAAAATATCTATCAAAAATTTGCATTCAAATTTTTTTAAAAATGTAAAAATATATTATAGTATGCCAAAGTTTAAAAATATTACATTTATATTAAACTTTTAAAATTATATTTACCCATAAATTTGCAGGAAATCACCTAATTTGATATTTAAATAGTTGTTATAAGATTTGTCAATAAAAAATCAGTTGCAATCAGATCACATTATTTTCTTTTCTACTATCATGTATTCAATATTTAAATATTTATAATAAAATTATCAATCAAAATTTTGGTGCAAATTACTCCCAATATATTTTTTTTACTTTAAGAACATAATTTTGTAGAATTTAGTAGAGAATATTCTAACTTATCATGAAAGCTAACTTCTATAAATTTACAATATAAATAAGACATTCTCAATACAAAAGCGAAGCCATTGAGTTTTTTTTTGCTATGAATATTTTTCTTGATTTTGATTAGTATATTTCTATTATTTTTGAATGTTAATTTTTTATTTATACATATATTTTTGGTTTGTTGATTGTAATTTTGTTTATATACAGACAAACTATTATGAGTTTGTTTAGAGAGGGGATTGGAGTACTGTGAAAAAAGGTTCACATTTCAAATATCCGAGAAGTATTTTTAGAATGATATTTTCTCTACTTAACACTAAAAAAAAGGATGATTACAATATTTTTTTAAATATTACACTTTTATATATACATAAGATTTTGCTATACTGATTTTGATTTGTTTTATATACAGATGAAATATCAAAATTTTAAATTATTTTGCCGTGATACTAGAAAGGGTGATGAATTCATTAAGTTGACTATGAAGAATAGTTTTATACTCACAAAAAATATGGTTTTTATTTATTTGTAGATGAACTAATATGACATCTTCTCCCGTAAAGCCATATATGTTTGATTTTTTCATTTTCTCCAATCTTAAATAACTCAAATATATATATGTAAATCTGCCTTTAATTTTAAATATATTATGAAAATTATTCACATACCTAAGTAACCATTCTTTATATTTTCCTTAAATGAATATATATATATATATATATATATTTATTTATTTAATTAAGCTGAATATATATAACCTTGTCGTATTGACTTGTTGACAACTTTAAATATTCAAATACATATGCAAATATTATAAAAACGTTACTAAAATATATGATACATTTGTTTATGTTTACTCGTACAATCCAATAAAAACGTTAATAAAATAGCTAGGATACATTAGGGTTAATATATTAGATCTTACAGTAACACTATTTAGAATCATTCATATACACAAATGTTTTAAAAAATGACGATATAACTCAGATATCTTCTCAGAAAATACCTTTAAAAAGACAATATTTTCTAAGCATATTCTATACACAACATTGCAACAGTAAACACGAATCACGCTAACCACTAGAAGATCATCTCCAGCTCCACTCCTAATTTATTGCAAAATAGAGTGAGAATAGAATAATGAACAATAAAAAAGTGATTACTCTATAAATGGAGTAATGATTTTTTGTTTGTTCATTACTCTATTTTCCATTCTATTTTGCAATAAATTATGAAGTAGGGTTGAAGATGCTCGAAACTATAAACAAATATATTAACCGAATATACATCTTCCTTAAAAACATTTTATCAATACTGTTAAAAAAATCAATTTTATCTCCTACACATATTCTAGATTGGACCATTACATTTAACTAAATTTCTTATTAATTCTATTTATATCTAACTTAATTATTATTAAATATATTCTCTAGCCTAAATTTAAGGAACTAAATAACTAATCCATTGTTTTTTTAAATAGTGAATTTTAATTTATATTAACACTAATTACTAACAATCAATTATATTTTCTTTATTAATAAAATTATATATGCCCACTAAACTCGTATGTATACAATTATACTTTAATCCAAATGCAAGAAACAAATTCTTCAAAACCTTCACCAAATACATAATAATATAATTTTTATAGAGAGTATCAAAATTAGATATATATATATATATATATATATATATGTAATTTTTTTTTGTTTTGACAAAATAAATATTAATAGATAGCTACTATTAATATTTAATGATATGATGGAACATGTTAATATTAATATTCTATGAGTATAGTTTTTTGGGTTATTCCAACAAACATGTACAATACTATCAAATATAAAACTAATTAAACAAAACATAAAACACATTTTAAGTTAAAAGTAAAACATAAAAGACAAATACTTATTTGTATAGAATTAGATATTTAAAATACTTATTTAAAATTTAAATACTTATTTTTAGATATTATCTCAAAATAAATACACACTTAAATATTTGAAGTAACTTTTTAGGTTTCAAATATTTATATTTTGATTAATTTAGACATCCAGATCATTTTTTTCAAAAAATAAATATCCAGGTTTTTTGTTTTTCGGGTTCAGCTGATAACAGTCCTTGTTCGGATATGTTTTGTACCATCCTGCAAGATCTATTCTGGTATTTCTTACATTTCAGACCGCCTGAAGAGCATTCTCTGATATTGTAAGTTAAATTTACATGAATCCTAAGATCTTTAAACATTTAGGTTAATCACATAATAGAATCATATGAATGTTTATAGACTTACATGCATTCATTGTGCCTGAGAGATCTTCCTAAATATATTGAATTCTGAAAAAAAGATGAACATCTCAATCTTTTCTTCAGAACTTCTAGGTTTCTCTTGCATTGCCTATAATGTTATGTGTTGCTTTTAGAATGTATTTATGATGGTCTAAAGATATGTATTTATAGATGGAGAGAGATGACCTAATGCCTCTTCAGGGATTCTTTTAGATTAATCTCAACCGTCCATAAAGGTAGAGATACATTAATAGTTACTCATTTATTTCTAATTTAATTGGTCACCAAATATATTAAGGAATAACAATATTCCAATAGAAAACGATAACTATAAGACCATATAATAGGGAAAAGGAAATAATACTTATAGTTTCCCACCTGGTCATTAATAAGATCCACTAATATTTTCCTTTTGGAATCATAAGGCCGGCATAATATGCTATAACTTTATTTTTCATTTGGTCATCATACGTGTCTTTACTAATCTATTAATCAATGAGAGTCATGGTGGTCGCATATCATTCTGCAACATGATCCATTCCATGTACTATCGCATTGACCACCTTCATAGTTAAACCATAAACATAAGTAAGAGTATCGTAATGGTTCTTTTAATATCTTTAAATAAAGACTCATTATGTTATCATAAACCCAACCAATAATAATGTGTGTGTGCACTGGAAACAGATTATATAGAAGATGTAAGTCATAAAAGAGCTCAACGAATTGTCATACATAGGCTAATCATAAACAAACAACATAATTAAGCGTTATCCGCAAGACCCATACTTTCAGCATGCTTTATGAAAGTCTTTAGAGGTAAACCTTTTGTAAATATGTCTGCAACCATAAGTTCAGTGCATATATGTTCAATGACAAACTTTTCTCTTTTGACATCTTGCTTCAATGATAGATATTTGAGGTCCATATGCTTGGCTCTTTTAGATATCCTATCATGCTTAGAAAAGAATATTGCAACTTGATTTTCACAGTAAAGAGTGAGAGGCTTGTCAACAAAACTCAAAGTCTCAAACTCTGCCACAAAATTCCGCAACCATGTTTCTTGAATAGAAGCCTCATAACATGCAACATACTCAGCTTCCATAGTGGATGTATAGATCAACTCTAACTTCTTGGTTTTCCATGAGATGGCACCTCCACCAAAGAGATACATATAGCCGAGAATACAATGTCTAGAGTCTTTTTATCCACCAAAATTTGAGTCTGAAAATCCAACCATTTGTGGATGTATTGATTTTCGATATGTCAACATGTAGTTTCTTGTTCCTTTTAGGTATCTCAAAACCAGCTTTCCAATGAGCGAGTCATGGGTTACTTTCAAATCTACCTAGCATGCCAACTGCGTGGCTAATATCACGTCTGGTACAAACCTGTGCATACATCAAACTTTCCATGAGAGATGCATAAGGGTATTTTTTCATTTCATTACGTTCTATTTCATTTGCTGACATTGCCTAAGATTAAACGAGTTACCTTTATGCATAGGAAAAAGGCTAGAAGAACATGTCATCATGCTGAATCTCTCAAGAACTTTATTAATATATGCTTTCTGAGACAATCCCAAAATTCCTAGTGATCTGTCATAGAATATCTCAATTCCTATCATATAGGATGCCTCACCCATATCTTTTATTTCAAAGATCTTAGAGAGATAACTCTTAGTCTCATGTAATGAACCAAGATCACTGCTGGCTAATAAGATGTCATCAACATGCATAACCAAAAATATGAACTTACTCCCACTGATCTTGAGGTATATACATGGATCTACAATTTTTTCTTTGAAATCAAATTTCTTAATGGTTTCATCAAACTTTAAGTACCATTTCCTCGAAGCTTGTTTCAGTCCATATATTGATTTCTCTAATTTGCAGACCATGTCTTCTTGACCTTCGATTATGAAACCTTCAGGTTGATGCATATAGACTTCTTCTTGTAAGTCTCCGTTAAGAAATGCGGTTTTCACATCTATTTGATGTAGCTCGAGATCATATTCAGGTATATATGCCATGATAATTCTGAGAGAGTCTTTTATATACATGGGTGAAAAAGTCTCACTATAATCAATGTCTTCTTTCTAATTAATCCCTTTGGCTACAACTCTGGCTTTACGTCGTTCAAATTTTCCATTATAGTCGACGTTGGTCTTATAGATCCACTTGCACCCTAGCTTTGTGTCCTTCAGGCAATGAAACAACATCCCAAACTTCATTCTTAACCATTGAGTCTATTTCATCTTTACTGGCATCAATCCATTAATCAGAATAAACATATTTCATGGCTTGGGAATAAGAAACTGGATCTTTAATATCCCATTCTCCAGATTCTATTTGATAAAGTACATAGTCATCAGAAATAGCAGATATTCTCTCACGAGTTGAACTTCCTAATGATGGTTCCTTTTGTGCTTCATGTTCATTATTGGTGATATTTTCATTATGGGGTGGTTGATCATTCAACTGGTTTCCCTCGTTGTACAATGGTTCAACAACATGAGGATTGCCAACATTCGGAACTAAGGGTAAAGGGATATTTACCCGAATTTCTTGGATGACCACATCTTGAACTTTATCACTTCCACTAGTCTCACCATTCTCATAAAATCTGGCATTAGTGGTTTCTACTATTCTCGTACTACGGGCTGGACAGTAAGATCTATATCCTTTAGACTTCTCAGGATAATCAATAAAGAAACCACTGATTATTCTAAAATCTCATTTATTTTCATGTGGATTGTATATTATTGCTTCAGCTAGACATCCCCAAACTTGGAGGTGTGACAGACTAGGTTTTCCAACCTTTCGACAGTTCAAAAGGAGTCTTTGGAACTGCTTTTCTAGGAACTCGGTTCAAGATATCGACTGCCATTTGTAATGCATCCATCCACAAAGATATAGGTAAATTAGCATGGCTTATGGATCTAACCATTCCCACATAAGTACGGTTACGCCTTTCAGCTACACCATTCTACCATGGAGAATCCGACGTTTTGTATTGAGCAACGATTCCTAATTTCTGGAGGAGTTTGGCAAAAGGTCGAGGATGTTATCTCGTTTCATCATATCTGCCATAAAACTCAACACCTCTATCTGAACTAATGATTTTCACCTTTCTATATAATTGTCTCTCTACTTCAGTAATGGATACTTGTGCAACATTCACATATTGAGACTTTTCATGCAATAGATAGAGATAACAATAACATGAGTAATCACCGATAAAGGTAATGAAATACTTTTCACCTCCAAAAGTTGGAACGTCAAAAGGTCCACAAATATATGTATGTATGATTTCAAGAAGCTGTGTACTTCTTGTGGCTCCTCGTTTAGTGTGTTTAGTTTGCTTGCCTTAATGCAAACTATACAATTTTTTCTATTGGTAAAATCAAGACTTACTATGACTCCATCCTTTACCAATATTTTGATTCTTTCACTAGAAATGTGTCTTAGTCCTTTATGCCACAATAAATATGAATCATTTGCACATGTTTTAGTTCCACGTTTATCTTGCAAGGTGAGATGTGTTTTAAAATTTTGATCAGACAAATTTAATTTGTAAAGACCATTAACCAATATTCCAGAACCAAATTGATTAGAGTTCAGAAATGGATTGAAACAACCATCTCCTTGAAAAGACTTAAAACCAACCAAATCAAGTTTGCTTAATGAAACTAAATTACGGAAAATAAATGGAACATAAAGAGTCTGAAATAAATCCAAACAAAATCCACTATCTAAAATGAAAAAGTAGTTGATTTGGAATGGTCCATACTGAGAAGGTAAAGAGTTTAGGATAAACTGAACAAGAAATGAATCATTAACACTCATTCCTAAACCCTTTAGCTTAGACGCAAGATTGGTCATTTCAATGTAATGTTCATGCATAAACCTTGTGTCATCATGTTTCATGGTTGTAAGATCTGGTATAAGTTTCCCATCAAGGAATTTGTATGCAATCTTAAAACGCTTTTCTATAGCTGTTATATAAGCCTTAGCTTTCTCTTCAACTGAAAGAGAAGTTTTGATGTTGCTAGCTATTGTCATCCTTAACAACATGATGCTCAATTTGTTAGCTTTCTCCCACGCTTTATGGAGTCTTTTCTTCCTCAGTACTATCATTAGTTAGTTGGCTAGGCTCTTTTTCACGAAGTGCCAAATCCAAATCTAGCACACCTAATGTGAACTCAACTTTCTCTTTCCATTCTAAGAAGTTGATTCCAGTGAGAATGGGAATAGAAGAGACCATATATGACAAACTAGCATAAAAAGATGTTGCATTTCAGAGATAGAACAAGTATTAATTAGGCTTTATTACTTAACCAAAACATTAAAAAGTTGAATGTATATGACAAGAAATTATAACGTTCTTGTGGAAATCACATAATCTCAGATAAGGTCACATATTCCTGAAAGTTTATAGAATGATGTACTGAATTATTCAAGCTAAGTTATATTTGGATATCCTTAGCCTTCACGATAAAAATCATTCCATTATTGAGTGATGTATGATGTATTGAATTACTCAAACCAAATCATCAGTGGATGTCTTTAGTTTACATAATACATACATTCTAAGTTATTGATTAATTCTCATGATTATAGTGTACTTATGGGTAACTAAATGATTCATAAGAAGATCAAAAACTTGCTTTAAATAATAATTTTTAGTTGCGATGATTGGATAAAGTCATTGTGGTGATATTCAAACCCTAATAATACAATTTATGCAAAATATTATTTGCAAGTTATACTAAAAAATTATGTATGATATATAAATTAGTTCTATACAGATTATGCATATAAAATTTTATACAAAACACATTGTACAAATTATGCACATACCATTTATTATTATCAATTCTGCACAAAAACTTCATGAATCGTTATTTACAGGAAATGTTTTTGAAAATTCTAATTACAAAATTCCGGAATTTGCATGGAGTAGGGTTTGTGGAAAACCCCTAATTCGCAAAAATCCATTTTGCACAGATTCTGAACTGCGAAAATTATAATTCGGGTGCGCACAAACTTTGCTTGTTTTTTTAAACAGGTACTTATAATCCTTAGATGCATAAATTATGTACGACTCTCTTAAACAGAAAAAAATACTAATTTCATATGCATAATGTTCGCACAGTTTTATTAAACAGACCTAATAAGATTCTTAGATGCACAAACTATGCACGCATACAAAAATTAAACCCATAAGAAGATCTAGAAATCTTAAAAATCAGATCTATCAATTTCAGTTATCTAGTTCATAGATCTATTATTCTTAATAGATTAAACAGATATTCATAAATATGCTCTGATACCACATGTAAGTTAACTTTACATGAACTCTAAAATCTTTAACCATCTAGGTTAATCACATAAGAGAATCATATGAATGTTTATAGACTTACATGCATTCATTGTGCCTGAGAGATCTTCCTAAATGGATTGAATCATGAAAGAAAGATAAACAACTCAATCTCTTTTTAAGAACTTCTAGGTTCCCTCGCCTTGTCTATAACGTTATGTGTTGCTTTTAAAATATATTTATGATTGTCTAAAGATATGTATTTATAGGTGGAGAGAGGACATAATTCTTCTTAGGGTTTTCTTTAGATTAATCTCAACTGTCCATTAAAGTAGAGATAAATTAGGAATTACTCATTTGTTTTCAATTTAATTGGTCACCAAATATATTAAGGAATAACAATTTCCAATAGAAAAAAATAATTGTAAGACCATATACTAGGGGAAAGAAAATATTGCTTAGAGATATCACCAGGTCCAATCAAACGACATTTGTCAAAAGCCATTTCCTGTTGAAAAATGTGCTTCTTACATCCGAGGTAGTAAATGGTTATCACCTACATCAAAGCTCTCCAAGAATTACTCTAAAAGTTGATATTTCCAAGGCTTTCGACTAGGTTCAATGGAATTTTATATTGGAATGTCTTAGAGCTTACAATATGCCTCAATCCTTCATCAAATGTGTGAAGACCTGCATTTGTTCTCCCTCCTTCTCCATGATGATAAATGGTGTGACTAATGGCTATTTAAGGACTGAACCGGTTTGCGACAAGGGGATCCTCTATCTCCTCTACTCTTTGTCTTGATCCTAAATGTTCTATCATACATGCTGGATAGAGCTGTTGTGGATGGAACCTTTCAGTATCATCTACGTTGAAAGGACTTGGGTCTTACACACCTCGCTTTTGCCGACGATTTGCTCATTTTCACTACAGGAACTAATAATCTTTACCTGTAGTAATGATAGTCTTATCGAAATTTGAAAAGTAGTCAGGTCTGGCTATAAATATCTCAAAGACCTCTACGTTTGGATCAGGTATCTCTCCTTCAGTTGAAGCAAACATGGTTAACAAATTTCATCTCGGACTAGAGTCCCTCCCAGTCATATATTTGGGTGGTCTTCTATGTTCTAAGAGGCTATCAGTTAAGGACTGTGATCCGCTTCTTTCTCAGGTTAGAAGGCGGCGACTGAATGGTTGGATAAACAGTCATCTCAGCTTGGCGGGCAGGCTATGTCTAAAAATTATGTAATGTCGGGAATCATTGGCTTTTGGTCATCTGCGTTCCAATTGCCATATAAGGTTTTAAATATTATAAAGAGTCTTATCTCCTCTTTCCTTTGGCATGAAAATATGGAAAACTTCGATAAAGGTTTTTTGGAACAGCATTTGTCTCCCTAAAAAGGAAGGTGGTTTGGGTCTTAAACCTCTCTCGTCTTGGAATGATATTTTCGGATTGAAACTTATTTGGATGATGTACTTAAGGAGTAGTTCAATCTAGGTGGCTTGGGTAAGACATAAATATTTCTCTCATGGATCTTTTTGGTCACTTGATGAGAAAAATATTTCACCTCGTGGTTGTTCCAGCACCTGTTAAAAGCTGAGAAATTTAGCTCTCTCTTTCCTGACAATCAAAGTGGGCAGGGGAGATAGAACTTATGGTGGGATCCATGGACGCTGTTTGAGCTGTTAATCAGTATCCTTGGTGAAACTGGACCTTCTGACATGGGAATTAACATAAATTATTTGGTCAATGATTGTTTCTCTAGTGATGTTTGGGCTTTCTCATCGGCAAGGTCGGTTCGTCAGCTGCAGGTCTTGATCTATATTGCATCGGATCAGTTCATGAATGTTGCCGATATTCCTTTGTGGTCGATTGATGATAATCTGTGCAATCACTTTAATTCAAAGCTTATTTGGAATGAAAGTCGGGTATCTCAGCCTTTTGCTCCATGGCATCTACTCGTTTGGTCAAAGGTCTGTCCCCCGAAGCATAATACTACATTGTGGTTTTTTGTGCTGAATAGGCACCCAACTGTTGTAAGATTAATCTCTTGGAGTTTTGATATCGAGCCTCTTTGTTTTTTGTGTGGCCTGCATTCAGAATCTCGAGATCATATATTTTTTGAATGCTATTATCACTACAAGAAATATGTACATTGTTAGCACGGGTTATATGCTATGTTAGATGTTTCATAGCGAATTCGTAAATGCTATGTATACGACAACCATCATAGGTACTCCTTCTACACTAGCATTTTTGTAAATGCTACGAAATGTGCAGATACGATAACAATAATTGAATGATGTTATTAACTTAACTATAACATTACTTTTTGTTACAAATTGATTATGGTTCATATATTTGTGTTATGATAGGTCTTTCTACAATAAACCAATTATAATTACCATTAAAAATAATAGAGAATTAAACCAAAATAATAATAACTAAAAATAAAATGATTTCATTTATAAACTAAAAATTGATTATAAATAAATTTCGGTTTACAAAACTAAACCAGATATTAAAAAAATAAAATTAAACCACCACAATTTTCTCCATTCGGTTTACACTAAACCAAAAAAAAAACTAAACCAAAAAAAAAACTCTAAACCTAAAAAAAAAAAAAAACAGTCAGCCTCCTCTTCCATGTGCGCCTCTCCATGTGCGCCTCCTCCATCAGTCATGTACCTGGCCTCCTCCAACCTTGACAGGAGACATCATCGTCTCTGCTTCTGGCCTCAGTGTCTCCTCCACTGCAGCTTCTGTGCCTCCTCCGACGCAGCTTCCGTTCCTCCTCCGATGCAGGTTTCGAGGCTTCACCATCTCTGCTTTCATTGAAGTCAAAGAAGGAAGAAACTGAAGAAAAGAGAGTCGAGAGGAAGCAAGGAAAGTCCAGCAGAGGCAGTCGAGTCGAACAGAGGCGAGGTGGTGAGCTTCCGGAGCTTGAGACTAGGTGAACTTTATGGCAGGGAGAAGTAATTCGATCTGAAAAATAAAAAAGAGAGCAGAGAAATTAGATTAAAAAAAACTGTATAATGAGAGAAAGAAGAGAAGATGACGAAGGTATGAAGAGAAAGAGAGATTGAGAGACCATATTTTTCACGGCAAGAGCCAAGATGGAAGACATGAAGAAGGAGATAGAAGAACAAATATGGTTTTTAATCTTTGTGCATTTGTGTCCGTTAGATTAACTTTCATCAATGGTTGTGGTTACACAATGAATGATCTGCACCCTTTAATGTGATTGGCCACTGTTTTTTTCTAAAACTGGATCGGCCACATTTTGTTGCTCAATCAGTTTTTTCTGTAATTGTTTCTTTGTATCACCATTATTTTCCTATTTACTTTTGTGTGTGTTTAATATATAAATATTAATGATAATATTTTCGAAAATAAAAATTATTTTAGAAATTACGAATTGTGTTTAGATATAAAATTTATTTTTGTTTGGAAGTTATAGATTAAGATTGAGAATATTAAATTTTGAGTTTAAATTTAATATTAGACATGATAGTATGAAAATATCAGAATTTTAAAGTTTATGTTTAGAGTTTATGGTTTAAAAAAAGGTTTAGGGTTCAACTTATGCACTTCATTTCACGTATGATTTCGGGTTTGATTTAAGATTTTTGTTTAGAAAATTATAGTTTAAGAATAAGAAGTTTAATTTTGAGTTTAATTTAAGAATTCAAGTTAGAATATGAAAAGATTAGAGTTTTAGGGGTTGTCTTTAAAGTTTAGGGTTTAAAATCATGTCTAAGAGCACGATCAACGTGCATCTCTTACCGGAGGGGGACCCGCAGCATGCAGAAACCAAGACAAAAACAAGCTTCAAAGTCGCGAAGGAAGAGACGATTTTGCTGGGTATTTTGCACTGTTCGCAGGCCCCACCGGCACGTGGCGGCCCGAAATTGGTTGGATTTTTTTAATCAGAAAAAAATAAAAAAAAATAAAAAAAATAAGAGACCCCATTTTCTCTCTGCGTTGATCGTGCTCTAAGGTTTAGGGGTTCAAATAGTTTTTCTTAGCGTTAGAAAAATGTTATTATATATCTTTAATAGCATTACTGAAGCCGCTTAAATAATGTCTTTGGCGCTTAAGTCTAATTTCATACCAAGTATTGGCGGAATCAATGATTTTATCTTTTCGCTCACTTAATTTTCAAAATAGCATTAATTAAGTGCTATTTTAGATTCCACTCTATTATAGCGTTTATCTAACGCTATTATATAATACGGAAATTTTTAAATTATCAACGATAGCAGTTCAGTAAAACGTGCTATAACAATATGCTATTAATGTAGACTTTTTGTAGTGTATAGTTTCTCCATTTGGTATGCGGTTCTTCAAAGACTGAATGTACTACAGCATAGATGCACGTGGAACGGAGCTATTCAGTTGTTGCATATAGCGACTCCGGACATAACAAAGAACTATGCTATTTTACAATTATGGCAGGCTTTCCATCTATGAGGTTTGGCAAGAGAGAAACAACCGTTTTCACTCTGGACTTTCTACAAATCAGGAACTCATCATCAAAAAGATTTTAGAGTAGTTAGAAACAAGTCTTCTGTTCTTAACAAATGTGGTCTTACATGGGGTCTGGAACTTCACTCATTCTTGTCTTCACTCTAAAAGTCACAATTGTTTGCTTTTTAATGTACTAGGGCCGGCCCGCCTTACGGGCGGATGAAAATTTGAAAATAATATAAATAATTAGAGTAAAATATTTAATATAATTTTTAATATATATATATATTAGTTAAATTTTGTACATTTTATTTATTTTGAAGAATTATGAGTTTCTACTGAATGAACAATTGAACACAGCTAAAGTAAAATACACAATTATGTATATGAATAAATAAACCGAAACAAATGTTTTAAGCTATCAAACACCACTTTATTATGCTTTACGACATTAGACATCATCTGGAACACTTAGGTTACTTCAATATAGTGAAGTTTAGAGCTTTTTCAATAAAACACTAAAGAGCTTATATGCAAATAAATATATAGAAAGTATAACAATAATATGTAGCATTTCTATAAAAAAAAACACTAATCTGTAGCAACGGATATATAAAAGGTAATGTAGTCTCTCCTCCCTCTTGTACAAACAACACTATAGTAATTTAAATACTCTTCTTTAGATCTTTTTTCTTTTGTCTAGTCTCTTCTCTTTCCATTATTTGCGCAAAAAACTTAACTCATTGAAACACCTTGCTATATATCCCATTCCATCCACACTAAAATGCACCGTTGATCCCATGATGCTAACCTTGGATAAGCATGCATTATTTCTGCTTTATCGTCTTTCACTTCGACCTGAAGTATAAACTCTAGTACCTTAAGAATCACAGCAAACAAAGAGAGTAAACATCAGAATTCTCAGTAATTGTTGTCTGGTCAAGTACTCTGGATCAAGATAATACAAACTTCCTTTCACCGTTAAACTCACATGTGTCTGGTCAAGATACGGACCAGTCTTAGATAGTCCCAATTCTGCAACTTTGGCCATGAAATTCTCATCCAAGAGGATGCTAGCAGACTTCACATCGCGTGTATGATGGCTCTTGCAAAACCCGTATGGAGATAGTCCCTCTAGCTGCACCAACGCATATCTACAGCTTGTGTCTGCAGCTCACCTTAGGTTATCCAAGGCATACATATGGTTATTAAGCGTTCCTTTTCCATATACTCGTACACCATGATCATCTTGATGTTCTCATTGCAGTACCCGATTTAAGGAACCAAATGCATGTGTCTTAACTGAGACAGTACATCGATCTCTATCCTGAATATTATTGATGCCAAGCGGGTTAGTATTTCTGTGTGTGGAAAAAGATACTTTACATTATGGGTTTGTAACAAAATATAAGTGTCAGTAGCACTGACAGTGACTAAGAATTATTATCCTAAGCACTTCCTAAAACTATAAAAGAACGTTGTGCAGCAGAGAAGAATAAAGAAGATTTACAAATAGTCACGGAATAAAGTTGTCAATGAGATCTTCTGATAAAGCAACAATCAACCTGCGCAAGAAATAAAGAAACAAATGTTCTAAACCATCCACAAAGAAAAAGATGTGCAGAAGGTTTCAGAGAGATGGATTTCAGAATTCGCCATGACCGGAAGGTTTGAAAAGGGATAGCGCAAAGGAGATAAAACCATTATGAGTTTCCACTTTGTCATCAAATCCTTATATGCAGAGATCCTCCATGTTAAAGAATAGATCGTGGATCTGAATTGAAGTAAACTTAGTTGCACTCACTGATGTCTGTCATTTTTTGACCTCTGTTAACAATATATTTTAAACACTTGCTACTAAATGAACACAGCTAAAGTAAAATACACATTTATGTATATGAACAGATTAAACGAAACAAATTTTTTAAGCTAACAAACACCACTTTAATATACTTTACGGCATTAGACAAACTCGTACAACAGAACTAAAACTAATTCACTCAATTAATTCAACAGAAGCAGCACCCACTCGAGTCATGATTTCTCCAACAATAATTGGCTTTATCATCACAAAGTGTAAATTAAAGAAAAATAAGCAAACATAATAAAAGAGAGATGCTTCGCATATCAATAGTCTCCCTAGTTCAGCTATTGCATTCTCTGAAAGAATGCTCAAAAGAACTCAGCTTTTAAAGAAAGACATATACTTTACTGTAGCAAACTGAAAACATGTTCCTGAATACTCGTTTTTAAACTCAATAGCACAACCTAACAGTGGTTGTATCTGCACAGCTCTGAAATCAAAATTATATATACTCACTGAAAATAGGAGAGGGAGATTGGTCGTTTCTCAGGACAAAGTGTTTGATCAAAGGATGTGGTGGCATGAAGACTTACAAAACCCAAGAATGAATTCATCTCTTTTCACTTTCGATATAAAAGTTAAACTTGGCTTAATATAAGCTTTCAATGACCAAATTGACAGTGATTGAATTGGTGCTAAACTTTTAATTGGCAGTGTTTATAAAAGCTTAATGAAAAAGAGGTACCTTTGACATCTACTTGAACAACTTTCTTTTGAAGGTTTGCAATCCGGCCTTGTAAGGATAGGTAAAACACCAAAAACTCATAACGGTTATGGTTTCCCTTTGCTAGCGAGAAAAAAAACAGACCAAACGACATGAACAGTCTCTCACTCTAGAGATTCATTGTAAATAGTCGGCTTCCATCACACTCCTGAAATTCCATGGTCGATTTTGAAAGCATAAGCTGAAAAACACCATGAACCCATAGAATGATTATTTGATTAATATATTGCTGCATATAAATCATGAAAAGGGAAGCGTTTGTTTTCCAAAATTGCCAAAGGTACCTTAGCGTCATGAAGATGTAGATCGACCCATGAGCTTGCCGTCTCTTTTAACATCCTGATGCCTGAGCTTGCAAAATCTGAGAAGAAAGAGTTTGACGGTAGTTTAGAGCACCAATTTTGAATCCAGAAAGGAGAAGAGATGAGGATCATAAGATGAAACAACGCAATTGATCTGGAGACATAGATTCTTCGTGACGATTCATCTCACTCAACCTCCTAAAACTCCATTGACGGCTTTAAGTTGTCAAAGCTGAAGAAGACGATGAAACTCCTGATATCATAAAACATATATATCTCCACTGGTGAAGATCATAGTCTTTTTTATCAAGTTGAGCTGGCTGGCTGATATTTCCACTGAAACAGAAGCCCAATACATAAAAAGCCCGTCTTGTATCTCATTTAAATGAAGTGTTGCGTTTTTGAAGAGAAAGACACGTGTCGACACCATATGATTCGAATTTATGTGCTGGCATCTGATGTGGAGGGCCTCAGGAGAGATCAAACTCTTCTTTATATAATTAGATTCACTCCAACCATCTAATGCTGGGCCTCTTCTTCATTTATGTTCTTTTGTGTTTCTTTTCTCCTTGTTATCTTCTGTAGCTTTCTTTTAAATTTTTGTATGTCACATTTTATTTATATTATTAATATGAAAGCCGTTTAATAAAAAAAAACATTTTACGGGATTTCTTTTTCCTTTCTGCTATCAAACAAATATATGTTTTGTCTATTAAATATCCAAAATCATTATCGTAATAGAACAGATGATACAAAATTAATATATACTCTGGTTGAAAGAACAATCTAACTATTTTGTACTAATATTCATTGACAGTACGTGAATAAAAGATTATTGAAAAAATGTGCAGTGCTGAAATTGATTTAGATGAGATGAGAAAATAAGTCATTTTCTTGGTGTTTAAACCAAATTTTATTAAATCAAAATAATATGTTGTAAATAGTACATTTAGTTATTGTTAGATCGGTATGCATTTCATAATCCATATCAAAGTTGTAAATTTGGCATAAAGAGGAATGGACTACATCAAATATTTCGTCGTTTTTTATTTATTTTCTATTCTCTTTACAAAATCATCATTGACTCGAAAAACAATCTGTTTTTTCAAGTTCCATCCATATACTTTTATGGAAATCACATTTTAATTGTTGCTCTCAGTCAGATCTGTATATATAAAGTAATGTTTCATCTCTTCTGGACGCGCCAAGTCATCAAATAGTGCAAAGAGAGAGCGACATGTATCTTTTTATATTTTATTCCGTTAGCATTTACATTAGTTGGGCTTCGCATTTACATTATTTGGGCTTCACATTTACATTATTTGGCTTCATATATTTTGGCTGAATCCAAGTGTTTAGCGTTACATAAGTTGGCTTAATCCAAGCATCGTCTACACTTCTCTCACATTTTTTCATTCAATGAATCTCCCATTATTTTTTAATCCTTGAGTGAATCTTCAACTATAAATAGGTAAATCTCATCCCATGAAATTCATCGGTTCAATTCTCTTAATATTTAGCTTTTCTAAACTTTCAGCAATAAGAATGGCTAACTCTATTCTATTCTTTGCTGATTTGAAGGCTGTTGACATAATACCTAAGATACTCGGGAAGAGTCACTGCTGTTTCCGATTAAACCGGATAAGAGATGGGTTTTGGTTGAGTAAAGACGGAAACTAGAGAATGAACGGAGGAAAGCGACGTTGAGATGGTCGGAGACGGTGTGGAGAAGGTCGTAGAGTGGAGAATGGGGAGAGTCACAGTGGATCAGCTGAAAGGTTAGGTTTTATAAGTGAGCTGAAGAACATGATGATAGCTAAGATAAAACAGTAGAAGATGAAAGTTTTTGGTTGCCATCTTCGATGATTATTAGGAATATTTGTGGGGGAAGTGAGTGACAGTTTTTATGGGTTTATAAACAGCACAAAAATAAATATGATAAATATTGAAACGTCAAAGAGTTGATAAGGTGAATGAACATATTACCTTTAATTTTCATTAAGATTTTGCTAAGTTGTTAAGAGGCTAAGTGGAGGTGTGGGGATGTTTAACAGCTGATAACCAAATTTTAGATCTTTGACTCAGGAACTTGATTCTCGGTTGTGTATATCTTGAGTTCGATTTGGTAAATATGTGATTTTTATGTCATAATTCATTGTCTTATCTTTTTTATGGTTGCTGCAAACAATAGATGATTTCAGTGTTTTATTTTAACAAATTCGCTTGGATATCAGATTTTCAAAGTTTTTGTTCACAAATAGTGTTTTTTGTGATGTTAGTTTTCAAAAATTACAGTTATAGAAAAATATATCTTCTCAAAATTACACACATATATGAAAAAAACTATTTCGGTTATGAAGCTTCTAACTTAATTTAAAATCAGTATCAAAAAATTTAAAATTTTAATAATAAAAATTTTATGAAAAATGTAATCAACAAAAATCATCTACACGATTACTAAAAGTATGTTACAAAATGTCCTATATATTTATGTAATATTTTCAAATAAATAATATAATTCGCTTGGATATCAGATTTTCAAACCTTTTGTTCACAAGATAGTATCTTTTTGTGATATCAATTTCAAAAAATATAGTTATAACAAAATATATCTTCTCAAAGTTACATATATATGTTTATATATGGAAGAAACTATCCAAATACAATTATGAAGCTTCTAACTTAATTTGCCATAAATAAAAAAGTTCATGAAAAGTGTATTAATCAAAAATCATTTACACGATTACTAAAAGTATATTACAACAAAAATTACTATAAATTGTATGTAATGTTATTTAATTAGCTAAAATCTTAAGCGAAAACTTTTTTATCTTTAGTGAAATCTTATTTATTAAACAAAATCTTATAAATATTTTTGTCATATAAAATCAACGGTAACTTTATATATAATGTATCCAAGCTACATAAACTTATTGAATTTATAAAAATGAATAATATCTTATAAACAATTATATAAAATTAACGATACTTATACATAATACACGGATTACATAAATTTATATCACGAAATAAAGTTCAATTAGACAAAATAACAATAAACAACCTTAAATTATTTTTAGATTATATTGTTTTAGAAGTTTTATCATTAAATAAAACTTTTTCTAAAAGGTGTATTATTTATAACTGCAAACAAAATACTAAAATGTTATAAGTTTAACGCGATCTGAAAGAGCACCTAAAAATAAGCATACAATAAACTCTACAAAACATTTTAAACAATGTTTTTAAAATACAAAATCTCATTTCTCAAAAAGTATAAAACCATGCGCGAAGCGCGGGCCGATCCTAGTATATCCCTTAATATTATTTGAGAAGTAATTTGTCATATGTCATCACCATAATAATTTTGAAAGAAAATGATGATATGGCATCCTTACAATGATCACATGACTTGAAACTAATTATGACATAAATTTAATGTTAATTTATATTTTGGTAAACTTTTACAATATTGTAATAATTTATAAATCATCATTAATATAATCATAAATAATAGGGAAATTCTCTTAAATAGCTCTTTTTAAGTTTTCGTCACAAAAATAGCCCTAGAAAAATAAAATAACCAAAATAACATTTTTTTTTTTTGAAATTTTCAATTTTTTTAATTTTTTTTTGAAATTTGAAACCCTATCCCCAAACCCACCCTTTTACTCTAAACCCTAAAGTCTAAATTAGTTAATCCTAAGGATATAAATGCATACTAATAAAAAAATTAGCTTCTAAAAAAACTATTTTAGTCATTTTCTTCCTTAAAAACTATTTTTGTGAAGAAACAAATTAAAAAGGGTTATCTAAGGGAATTTCTCTAAATAATATAATGTTATAAATATTCCCTTAATATTATCTGAGAAGTGATTTGCCATATGTCATCACCTCAATAGTTTTGAAAGAAAAATGATGACATGACATAATAACAATGATGACATGAATTGAAACTAATTATGACATAGACATTTAAATTTAATGTTGATTTATATTTTTGGTAAATTTTAAAATATTGTAATAACTCTAACTCTTAAATCATCATTAATATAATAATAAACATAATATTATAAACAGAAATAAGTTTACTACATATTAATTTAAAAAGACTTTTATGTTTTGATAGTTATATACCTGACAAAAAAATTCTTAATTTTATAGAATTTGATTTAATATATTTTAACCAAAATAAATAGAACAAATATTTTCAAAATTATAGTTTTAAATATATACATATATTATTAAATTTAAATTTAACTAAAAATCTTTGTTTCTTAATTTTTACATATAATTAAATTAAATTTTTAAATTAAATGTGTAAGCAAATAATAAATTTTTAAAATTAACAAAAATATATTTTAAATATAATTAAAAATTTCTCTGCAGGGAAACACCTAGTTATGTAAACATCAGAAAGAAACAAGTGTTCACTTTATTCGTAATAAAAGAAACCTCAAACTTATTGGGCTTTAATAGATTACTAGAAGCCCTAAAACTCAAGAATAAGCCCTGAAATACAAAATGAGCCCTACAAGAAAGATTTATTATTTGGATGGTGGGTTTATGCGAGAGGCAGGGCATCAAAGGAGTGAAGAACTTGTTCCAACAACACTCTCATACTTGAATCCAGTGGATTCTCTGGACTATCTGAATGAACAACGTTCAGTATATAAAGCTTCTTGGAGCTCACAAACGCAGCTGAGAAAACCCTTTTGATCCCTCCTCTTGTGCTATCAATTTTGTATTCAAATTCATATACTTGTCTTTGTCCTGATCTCTCTCCTACTGATACAACTTCTGCTTCCTTTGTGCTTTCCTGATTCCAACAACAAAGCAAATCACAAAGACTTTACTGAAAATCTTTTTCTTATTGGGTCATTTTATATTTATTACCTTTCGCTTCTCTGCGTTGATGAGCTTATCAGCTACAAACTGAGGAGAACCAAAGTCTTCAAGACTCTTTATACGGACAGGACTCACCACAACTCCTATATTGTTGCTTCGTTTCTCTGGTTCTTCAAACAGAGCATTGGCTCCTGCTTTCTCCACCTTTAATTATTCACATACTAATGAGCCACAAGTGTGCTATCGTGTTATCAGCAATTTAGCATTTTGAGATAACGTAATTCAAATTAACCTTAGTCCAAGAAGAGGGTACGAGAAGAGTGAAGCCATCTTTCGAATCAGTGTATCTTTGAAGATCTCCTGACTCTGCCATGGATTTAGCCTTACCCAACAAGAACCCACCATTGAACAAGAGCGTGAGAATTGAGAGATTCAAGTGTCTCTTGCTGAAACTGACGCCAACAGTGGACGAAGGATTTTGAGTAGAACAGAGGACGGTTTGGATCTTGTGATGATGAGAGGAGGAAGAAGATGACAATGGAGAAAGCTTGGGAGGAGAAGAGAAATGGGGAGAAGCTAAGATGCTTGACGACCACATTTTTGCTTTCCTTCTCCTTATCACATTTTTGCAGCTATTCCCATTTTTTTTAATGAACAGCCTAAAAAGATTATAAATTATACTATATTATAAAAGATCCGTTTTATTTCAATTTATAGAAGATTAAGAAAGGAAATTTAGACGGCATAACTAACACAATTAGAAAACTAAAAGAAATGACAAAAAAATATTGGTCATGGTATTTGTGTGATATATACAAATATATAAGAAAGAAAAAATGTGTGTTTTAGATATTTAAAATATTGAATATTCTTTAATTCTTATTTCCTTTTTTCTTTGTTTCATCTTCTTTTTTTAAAAAATGATTTAAATTCAGAATCAAAAAAAAAGATTTTTTTTTATTTAGTAAGTTATATTTTTGAAAATTAATATGTATTCATATAAAATATATATAATTTTATGATAAAATGAAAATTATAAACTAAACACAATATAGTATTTCTGTCTATAGTTTTGTATTAAATGACTATTGAATTCTAATACTAATCAATATATTCTTTATATGCAGTATACTATACCCAATATAGTATATATTTTTTCTTTATTTAATTATTTTTGTCTATTTTTGAAAGTGATGTAAATATATATTGTCCACCTAACATACAATTTTGATGATAGTATGTTAATCTAATTATATTCTCTTTATCTTTTCTTCTGTGATATCTTTTGTTTCTCTTTCTATTATAATGTCATCCCCCCCCCCTTCTTTTTCCATTGTGTGAATGTGAGACAAGCAAAAAAAAAAGAGAGAGAGAGAGGTAAATTTGGGTAATTTACCACTGAAAAATTACTTGTTAGATTTTTTTTAGATAGCTATGAACTTACTTTTGAATCTTTATATGAATATTAGTCATTTTAATTAAAATACTAGCTTTTGATTCACGCTTTCAAAACACTTGATTATTTTTTTGATGAAATTAAATTACATTTAATAAAATTTATAATTTTGCAAAGTATAAGTTTCAATCTTTCAAAGTGCCTGGTATTTTGTTGCTAACACATAAGTAAAATGGGATAATGACTGATTAATAAGATTGTATTTTTTTAAAAAAAAATGGACTGTAATTACAGTTGTATTGTTTTGATTGTTTGTTTTTATCAAATTTTGGCTAAATGACTGAATATATACAAAATAGATATAAAATAGATGCAAAAGCATATAAAATATTTATATTTGGACACGATAAAATCATATCCAGTGTTTATCAGATTTTGCAGTGCATTGTATCTATAAATCATAGACATTAACTTATTTTCTTCACCGGTTTTTAATAGTTTGACATGTCTCATAAACATGGATTTATAGAAGATATTGTTTTTTTTGTGAAACATGTAAAATTAATTGGCACGGTCTTTAGTTTATATGAATATGATGAATACAGTTGGGTTTTCTTGAGCTCATGTCCAACTCTCAATTGTCTGGTTAATATGATATTATCTACTTTAGGTCTAAGAGATAAGACAATATAAATTTACTTTTTGGCTCTTTTCCAAATGTTTTGTACTAATTAGAGTTGAAAATCTTATAATATTAGATATTATTTGTCTAAACTTCCGATGTGAGACTTGGATTCACATCTCTCATTCTCTTTCTCAAACCAAAGACCACCTTCATTTTGTGTCTTTTTCTCCGATGAATCATCTTTGTTACATTGGTGGCGGAAAATCAGTTGTATTGAAGCTTAACTTTCAAATTTTTTATTTTCTAAATTTTGTAACTCAATTATCTCATTGTAATTTACACTGTAGGGACTTTGTGATCGTAACTGACATATACAAAAATTTTGAAAACTTTAAGCACAAAATACAAACTAAATCAATGAGAACCAAAAGCCTGAAATTTTTATTAATGTGAATTAAATTTAATGTTTCTTCTTCTAATTAGAATATATATATATATATATATATAAACTATTATGCTATTAATTTACATGTATATATTATAATTAGAAACAACACAGAAATGTTTGTATTTTTATATGTTCAAAATCATATTAGTTTATAGATGATAACTTTTAAAATAATAGTAAATAATAATTATAAGTATACTAGTTAACCCATATACATATTTTTACTCTAAAATTAAAATATTTTAAAATATTTCTATATATATACTCTTTGTTTTAATATGTATGAATTAAAATGTTACACATTTTCTACTTTCTGTTAATATATATATATATATATATATATATATTACATAACTACATACATATTTTATATGTAAAAATTATAAAGTATACCAAAGATATTAAAGATTTTTAATTAGATATATTATAATTTACAATTTACTAGTATACAATATATATATATATATGTATATATAATAAAAAGGTAAACTTACCATAGGAATGGAAAAAGAAGGAGAAGAGTATGGTGGCTTATTTTGGTAAAAATAGTGTTTGAATAAAGTAGGAGAAATGGCCTATTTCAATACAGACTTTACACGTTATGTATTTTTGTTCACGGACTTTGCAGTAGTGCGTATTTAAGCATGAATTTTTAAAAAGTTTAAAAATCCTATATGAGCTCTAAAAATCGTGCATATATATATGTTGACCGTCAAAACTGTTAGTCAACCGTTAATTTATCAAAACGACATTGTTTAAGATAAATCTAAATTTTTTTTAAAAAAATCATCTTACTGGGCTTGAACTCAAACACTGAAACACATCAATGAACATCTTAACCATTAGACTAAAAAGTAACATTCTTCTATTAGTGGTGTAAAAATTAACTTATATCTATATATACGTCTTGATTTCATCAAATAAATCTTATCAACTTTTAATAGTATTAGTTTTATCAAATAAATCTTATCAACTTTTAATAGTATTAGTTTTATCAAATAAATATATAATTATTTATGTGTTTGTAAATAAATTTAATGAAACTAATTTTAGAAATTTAAATTAATTACTATTTCTGTAAATATTTAATATATAATATTATTTAAAATATATAAATGTAAAAAAAAAATTAAAAAGAATATTCTTATGTCTATAGAGTTAAATTTATAAGTCAAAATTGAGTTTATATTTCAATTTTTGATAATACTAAAATATATAAAAAATAGTTGTTTGACTTTATATATTTCATTTATAAGCTTACAATTTTTAATAGTATTATAATATATTTTAATTTGACTTTAAATGTTCTTTTAATAATACTAAAAAGTAAATATTTAAATCAACAGTAATTAATTTAAATTTATAAAGTAAAGATTCAGAAAATTTGTTAAAAACATTAATAATTATAGATATATGTGATAGAACTAAAACTACAAAAAAAAATTGATAAGATTTATTTGATAAAAACTAAATGTATATATATAATTTAATGTTTACACCACTAGTACAAGAAACTTATTCTTGTCTAATGGTTAAGATGTTTATTGATGTGTTTCATTGCTTGAGTTTGAGCCTAGTAAGAAGCAGATTTTTAATTTTTTATATTTATTCAAAACGGCAAATTAACGATGTCCAAAACGACATTGTTTTGATAAATTAACGATTGACTAACACTTTTGACAATTAACATATATAGGTACAATTTTGAGAGTTCATATTGGATATTTTTTTTAAAGTTCATCATGAAATACGCACTACTAAAAAAAATCTGTGAAGGAAAAGTCATGATGCGTAAAAACCGTGTTGAAATAGATCAATTTTTCGAATATAGTAATAGTAGATTGTGTTATTTATAGAAGATAAGTAAAAAAAAAAAATTTAATTTATTGAAATTATCTATTGACTCTACAAGAAAAGAAAAAAAGCAATTGATGAACAATTTTAAAAGTTGTATGGACTGAATGACATGCAGGAAAATTGATTTTTTTGCAGAAAAAACAAAAATACTAATATTTTGTATATTTCTCCCGTCTACCACTTTTAAACTTTGGAAAAACATGCATGGTTATAAATTATACAAAAGGGAGAAGTAGAACACGTCATTGTGCTGCACTCCCATTCAAACTAATAAGTATGTGAACAAATGGTTACTTTGGAGTCATAGTTAACCTGCAAATGTCTAATGCCTAAACTGTTTGCACCGGTTTGGTTAACTTCTACCTAGCCATGGACGGTCGAGTTCAAATCGGATATTTCAGATTTTCAGATATTTCAATATAGAAGTTTAGTACCCATTCGGGTATTTTTATATATCGGGTCAAATTCGGGTATTTATAGTTCAGGTTCGGTTATTTCATATTGGGTTCGGATATTTTAGATTTTGAAAAAAGAATAAATTCTTCTATTACTCAAATTTTTTATACTTAAAATTTTACAATTTAATTAACTGTCTTTTAATTTTTTTTAATAGATTGAACAATTAATAGGTTTAGAAACAAAAAAAAAAATTTTTAAAAAAACACTAATTTAGTTATTGTTTTTACAATTTGAATATAGCATTTGTTAATGCATGAAACAAGAAGCTTAACATGCATTTTAATTGAATACCAAATCATTTTCTCCACAACCATATGTATATTATATGATTTTGAACCATATATAACATCAATATAAATATTTTAAATATAATGAAAGAACGAAATTAGAAATATAAGGTTTAGTGTATATATGTTCGGATATTTTCAGATATTCATTAGGATTCGGATATTATCCGTTTCAGTTCGAATATCCAATCTCTTTTAATTTAATATCCGTTCAAGTATTTTGCTACTTCAATTTAGATTTCGGTTTAGATTTTTTGGATCGGATTCGGATATCGGGTAAAATATCCACATCTACTTCTACCGAGTCACATTATGATTTCCATGAAACCAAAATCGAAATTACATGAAACCACAATATCGCTCGAAACAAAATTGTTGCTCCTATAAACGAAGCATTCTACAATTTTTTTAAAAGAACTGTTTTTTTTTTTCCAAACAAAGAACCGTTGTTGATTAATTTGCTTGTGCTGAACATATCTTGATCTCTTGTTTTCCTTCCTCCATACAAACATTAGATTCGATCACTCTTTTTTCTTCATCATCGACTCTTGTCTCTGTCACATTAGACTGCTTTCCCCTGTGATTCGGATCATAATTGGAAGAAGCCAAGTGATCCAAAGCCATTACTACATCAGAGATCACCGGTCTCATACCAGGCTGGTCTTGAACACACATTGCAGCTATCGCAAGCGCTTGATACAATCCTCTAACCGGATAATCTCCTTCCATCAACGGATCAACCATTTTCTTGAAGTTCTTCCTATC